>CM077079.1:263242853-263708893 GCA_039513925.1 Platanthera zijinensis | reverse complement strand
GGGATAAGAAATTGTCTATGTTAGCCTTCCAGGACCCGAGGTACCTGTTTGAGGTCGTATAAAGCTTTGTGTAATCTATAGAATGCTTCCTCTTTACCTTTTACTTTGAACCCTTTGAGTTGTTCAACAAATACCTCTTCTTTTAAGATTCCATTCAAAAGGCAAATTTTATATCTAATTGATATATTAGCTACTGTTTGTGTGTAGCTTGGGCAATTAAATATTGTATGGTCTCCATACGAGCAGCAGGTGCAAAGGACTCTTCAAAGTATCTTCCGGGCACTTGAAAGTATCTTTTGCAATGAGACGGACTTTGTGTTTAACCAACTCTCTTAACTCATTGATTTTTTACTTTTAAAATCCATTTCAGTCCTATAACTTCAGTAGCAGGTGGTCTGGCAGTTAGGGTCCGGGTATTTTGTTTATTGATCATGTTTAGTTCTTCTTGCATTGCTTTCTTCCAAACGACTGAGTTTGTGGCTTCTTCTACTATTCCTGGGATATTTGAGCTTAAGGCTAGCTCACATTGTTCATAGATTTCCGCTAGACTTTTTGTTTTTGGGGGAGGTGATGATGTAGAGGCAGGGCTATAAGGAGACTCAACTGTTGGTTCTTCTATACTATCCTCTGGTGCTGTTTGGAGGGAACAGGGGACCCAGTCCCCTTGTTCAACCGCAGATGGTTGTTGAGTAACTATTTCTTTATCTGATCCCCAATTCCAATGTTTTCCTTCATTGAATTGTACATTTCTTGATGTAGTTAACTGTTGAATTATGTGATTGATTAATCTATAGGCTTTTGATTGTTTAATGTAGCCAATAAATAAGAGTGTTTCACTCTTTTCTTCTAACTTGCCTACGCCTTGTTTTAATGCATATGCTATGCATCCAAACACTTTATAATGAGCAATTGAGGGTTTTCTTCCATACAATGCTTCATACGGAGTGCTCAATTGTAAATCTTTTGTTGGTGTCCTATTAAGCAAGTATACGGCTGTATTGGTGGCCTCTACCCAATAAGCTTTTGGTATTTGCATTGGAAGCATCATAGCTCTTGCCATTTTGACGATGGTTCGATTTCGGTTTTCTACTACACCATTTTGTTGTGGGCTATGTGGTGCTGTTAATTCTCTTCTTATTTCTTCTTGTTCACATAAGTGATTAAATAGGTGGGATAGGAATTCTTCTCTCCTATCCGTTCTTAGAGTTTTGATTGGTGTATTAGATTGTTTTTCAACTTTTAGTTTAAACAATTTAAATATTTCAAAAGCTTCTGACTTGTTTGCAAGGTAATATATCCACATGAATCTTGTATGGTCATCAACTAATAGAAAATAGTACCTTTTTCCTTTCAAAGATGTTGATTGTGTCGGGCCCCATAGGTCTGCATGAGTCAATTCCAGTGGCTGGGTACTTCTCCAGATAGATTGCTTCGAGAATTTTACCCTACATGCCTTTGCTTTTGCACAACTGTCACAAAACTCTTCTTGTACTTGCTTTAATGGCATTCCTGTTAGCAAACTGGGCAATTGTTTTAGAGCCTTCCAATGGATGTGCCCTAATATTTGATGTCATAGAGCTGAATCTGATTTTGAGGGTGCTGATGACTGTTCTGTATTAATTGCATAACAAACAGGCATTGTATCAAGATAATTTTTTTTATTTTGTGTAATTTCAGCAGTGGTTATTAGAGTGTTGGTGTCCTCTTTTACTATGTGACATTTCCTTCCTATGAAATGTACAGCATAGCCCTTTTTTGTAACTGCCCAACACTCAAAAGGTTTTTGGTTAGGTTTGGTACCCACAGAACATCTGGATAAATTTTATAGCTCCTGAATTGGTTTGTATGGCTATGGTTCCTATGCCTTCAATTTTATGCATTTGTCCATCACCTAAGTACATAGATGCATTTGTGGTATCATCTATGTGCATAAATTGAGTTGTCACCACTCATGTGACTAGAGGCACCACTGTCTATATACCACTTGACTTTTGTTGGTTTTGTTGGTTGAGTGTAGTCACTAGTAAAGAACAAAGCATCATTGTTCTCTCTCTCTATGAACTTGGCATCCCCCCTGTTTTTATACCAACAGTCTTTAGCAAAGTGTGTTTGGTTCTTACACCGCTAGCATCGATTAAAGCAATCTTGGGTATTATGAGTTGGTTTTCTACATAACTCAATACATGAGAGTACTTGGTTGGAACCCTCTACCCTTCTCTTTCCGTTTTTGATTGTACTTTTTATTCTTCTGAGAATATTTTGATGACCCACTACTATAATTTGATCGATCATATGCTTGATTTGATTGAAGTGCCTGTTCCATGACTGGGGCATGTTTTTTAAGTTGATCCTCATGTGATTGCAAAGAGCTCATTAGTTTAGTAGTGGTCAGCAAGTCCATATCATGTGCCTCTTCTATAGAAGCTACTACGTGATCATATTTAATTGGTCGACTTCTCATAATTTGTGAACAAGTTGTTGATCTTCAACAACTTTTTCAAGATTACGAATTTTGTTGGTAATATTGGATACACGAGCATAAAAATCCAAAATGGATTCCTCTGCTCTCATTTCTACAACATTCAATTGTCTTCATAAAGTGTGTACTTTAATAGAAATTACCTTATGCGTTCCTTTAAACTCCTCTTTTAGTGTGTCTCATGCCTCCTTAGCAGTGGAGGCACTCATGATCCGTGAAAAAATAGTATTGGACACACCTTGTTGTATAAGGAGCAAAACTTTTACATTTTTGATTCGATCTTTCTTTGTAGCAGTTTTCCCTGTGGAGGTGATCTCTGTAATCTTCAAGGGTAATGGAGCATCGGGTTGTTGTTGGTCTACTGTTTTTATTCCCTTTTCTATAATATCCAAGAGATCTTGGGAATCAAAAAGCGTAATCATACGAATACTCCAAAACTCATACACCTCTCCATTGAAAATTGGCACTCCTGTTTGGCTATAGAGGGGAATATAGGTGGTAGATGATGAATCCATTATCTTCTGATAACAGGTCTCTTGCGTGAAGAAAACTTGATCTTACTTACACCAAGATGCCTCTGATACCAATCTTTAGGAAAAATGCCGATACAATATTCTCTACTTAGTATAGGCACGATAAGCAAGAAGAAAGCTCGGGTTATTTTATTTCACTTAAGATAATATTACATAAGCTGCATATATATATATATATATATATATATATATATATATATATATATATATATATATATATATATATATATATATAGATATAGATATAGAAGCCCAATGGGCCTTTACAGGTTTATAATAAACTCAGTTCTATCTTTATCTTGCTTTTGCTTTGATGGCTGTCTTATTTTTTGAAGACTTTTTTGCTTTATCTTCTTTCTTTATCTCTTTGCCTTAGCAGGTGGTGTCTTCTCTGTTACTGGTGTCGCCATATCCCTTATGCTTCAGGTTTGCTAGCTGCTAGTGTCTGCATGGTCCGAACTTGTGCCGCCAGATCACTTGGTCTTCTCCTTCACTCAGCTGGGTTCGGCGACCATAACCGCCTATAATCCACCAGGAAAGGGACAAAATCTAGAATCCACCAGAGAGACACACCCTAAGACAAAACAACTTGCTTCTTTCTTTTTTGTTGTTTTATCCAAAAAAAAGCTCCCTACAACAATACAATGGGCTGCCCTTTATAGCCGCATAACCCAAACAAAACTGAACACGCGTGCCAAAAACAAAACAACGCGAGAAATTAAAATATAATACTAAAATTAAAACAAACACATAAGCGTCAGATGGCCTATATGGTCTTGCCACCCCCGCGATCTCGGGCATGTCCTACATCAGTCTCTTCCACTCAATAAAACTCTCCCTCGAGTTGTTTTCTGGGTATAGTTGCTCTTCCGGAGGATGATACTTGGTAAGATAAGTAATGGCAGGCAGTTACATAAATATGGATCCTCTTGCACCTTGATTTCATGCTAGAACAGGGCCCGATAACGCGTCGCGGCAGCTGGGGCATCGACGAGTAGCAACGGCACCGTCCAAAAAACAAGCGCCAAAAGAACTGGGTCCGGCGGTGCTGGCGGAGTGAGGGAGGGCAACATCAGTAAGGCGGCTGGAGGAACATGGGCCGGCGCAAGAAACGGGTCTAGCGGTGATGGCGTAGCGGTGGTGGGTAGCAACAAGGAGGTCGGAGAGGTCATGGCTGGCAGAATCAGTTGCAGGGTAGCCGGAGCAAGTGCCGACATCAGCGAAGGAGGAGGCGAAACGACAACCACCGGGGAGAGGGGTAGAACATCCACGGGCAGCAGCGGTGGAACTTCTTAGTAGGCATTGCGATTGAAGATGGAGTGTAAATTACCATGGAGAGGGCGGTACGGTGGAGGAAAAATAACGACCTCTGTGGTTGGCGCCGATGCGTTGACGATTGGAGGAGAGTCTGAAGGAAGCGGACCTATGCGGGGCGCAGCCATACTTGCAGCGAGCTCGGCGAACCCGGCGTGTGAACCCTGGAGCGCGTCGACTCGCTCGAGCAGCGCAACGATAATGGCGGCGCTAAGAAACATGATGAAAATATATAATAAGTAATTAAAAATTAATTAATCACTTGGACGTAAATAAATAATTAATTAATCATAAGGAAATCAATTAACTACTTAAGTGTTTATTTTTGTAAGTCGCTTGAGGGGACACAGATAGGACGTTGGGCCCGAGGAGAAGGGATAGATGGTGGCTGCACGAGAGGAAGAAATGTGCGGGTCTGGAGGGAGATCGCAAAAGTGGGCCTCGAGGAAATGAGATTCCCCCTAGGCTGGGCTGCAACTCGTAGGTGGAATCAGGCGGGGTCGCAGTCCGTGCTGCGCGGGGAAGAAGTCGTGTGGCTGTCGAACAAAGGTGATGTCACGACCCGTCTCGACGGAAGTCAGAGTGCGCTTCGGGCGGGCCGTGATGCCACAGGCATGGGCGGAAAGGAACCATGCCTGCTAAGGCGGATGCGGTGATATAGAAAATAGTTTCTTAGAAATAGTAATTTTGTTAGAACAATTGATTGAGTATAAATGTGCGGAAGCACTTAATGTTTTAAAACGTGGGTAATTCATGCACATGTATTTTCTTGAAAAATTTAATGCTACACACAGTGCTGAAACAGAAGTAAATGCAATAATAACAGTAGTAATAATGTTATAGATAAGATCTAATACATCAGAAATATCCTAGGAGCTGTCCATGATACAAAAGAAAATGTCATACTATAACTATTACATGATAGACAGACAGTAAAGGGATCATAGAACCTGATGCAGACAACTATAAATGAAAAACCTCTGAGCAAGACTGGAGCTGAACGAGAAGTAGCTCAGAGAGCAGGCGGCGCAGTCACGAACCCTAAGGCAATTTCAAGAAAGAAAATGCCTTAGAACTTAGGATTTAAACATAAGCAAATTAATTAATTTAAAGTGAGAGCAAAAACAACAGACATAACCGAGTACTGAAATATCATGTATAAGGCTACAAAACATGCCAAAAACCAGGTCAAACAAACATATCTGAAATATTAGCCTACTCCGGAGTATAGCCTAAAATTAATAGTTGTAAGTCGCGATCGATGAAGTGTATACGTACTATAGCGGGCGCACATGGCTCACGATCAGATCTGAGTGCAAGTCTTATCGGAAAAGTAATCCTGCTTGCCGTGACCATGCCAGCAGACAGATGCCCAGTTAGACGCTACAATTCAAGAATTTCGCTTACAACTACGGATTTGTCTTATAGTTCGTCCTTAGGGATTGTCTATCAAATTTTGTTATATCAACACTTTTTAGAGTTCAAAATTTTGCAAAAAGGAATTATTTGTAACGGACAGATAAGCAGAGTAAATCTAAAGTTTTGCAAGTGAGAGGGGGTTCTCTACTTGCCTTAAAGTGACGTCGACAGTGCTCGCGTCAACTAAGTGGCGTAAGCGGTGTTAAAAGCTCTAGCTACACCTGTTCGAGATCAAAAATACATTCCAAATTGAATTAACAGTTTTCTATGCTAGCACATATGTCAGATAATCGCACCACATAACAGGAGAGGGGAATAACATTTTTACCTCCCTCGAAAGTGAGGGGAGAAGAGCCTACCGCGAGGGATCGGGAGTTTTGGCGGCGTCTGGAGGCAAAAATCTCAAGCTTGGCGCGATTCCACCACCTAAGCCCAACGAGCGACACGGGAAATGCAAACAGAATTGAAATTAGATGACTTTATGACAAATCCAAGGGGGATTGACGAAATCACGCCAATCGGAGGGCGGAAATCCTCCCAAAAAAATTAGGGCAAGCTAAAAATGAGGGATTGATGAAATTCCTTACCCAAGGAGACCCGATCTGGGCTCAGTAATCCACGAGGAGGGGTTTCGAGCGAAACCCTAGGAGTCCCTCACGAAATCCATCGGCCGGAACGAGGAGTTAGCGTTGCCGGAGAAGGATCGCTGCCCTTGTCCTCACTGGTCAGAGAAGGAGAAGAGGAGGCAGTTGGAGGCCCTTGGAGGAGGTCTTTGGACCCTAGGGTGCAGCCGGCCAAGAATTTGTGCGGAAGTTTCCGGCCAAGGGAAGCACCGGAGACGTCGGGGAAGCAAAAGGAATGGGCGCCCGACCAGGAGGAAGCGTTTTCCAGCCACGGGGAGGCGTCTCGGGGGCGGCCGGAGGCGTTGGCGGCGGATTCCGGGGCCGTCGGGTGCGCGCGAGGCGGAAGCGGGATCTTCCCTGCGGGTTTCTTACGGGATGCGGAATTGGACCGGGGCTCGGGATTTTATTAAAGGAGGGGGGGGGGGGGGTAGGTTTAGGACCGGGGTTAGTTTTTAGGTCCTTTTTTATATTTTATTATTATTATTATTATTATTTGCTATGGATTGGGTTGTTACATTCTCCCCTACTTAGGAAGTTTCGTCCCGAAACTGACAAAGGAATTCTTTGAAGGGAACTAAAACAACGACATACAGAAGTTTGCAGATTAACACATGAAAGTTAACTATAAAGGATATTGAAGTAATAAGAAAGACGTAGAGACGTACCAAGAATTAAGAGAAGATTTGAGGATACTTGTTGCGCATTTTAGATTCGAGTTCCCAAGTGTACTCTTCAGACTTGTCATGCACCCAAAGTACCTTCACCATCGGAATGGTTCTTTTGCGAAGCTTGCGTTCTTGATATTCGACGATCTTCGAAGGCTCGATCGGATAAGACAGATTGGCTTCAGGAATAACTGGAACTTCTTCAAGAACACGATTAGGATCGTGGATGTACTTCCGAAGCTGGCTGACATGAAAGACGTCATGAACACTGGCCAAAGAAGCAGGTAGCTCCAGACGATAGGCAGATCCTCCAACACGCTCTGAGATGACATACGGTCCCACGAACCTCGGGCTGAGCTTATGGTGACGACCGAACCGTTTCACCCCAGGAGTAGGAGAAACCTTCAGAAACACCTGATCACCAACAGCGAACTCTAACGGACGGCGGCGTTGATTTGCATACTTTCTCTGCCTCTCAATGGCACGACTGAGCTGAAGTCGAGTCTTCTTGGTAGCTTCTTCCATTTCCTGGAGTAACTCAGGACCCAAAATCACCTTTTCACCGACTTCTGACCAGTAAAGCGGGGTCCTACAGCGACGCCCGTACAGTGCTTCGAAGGGGGCCATCTTGAGGCTCTCTTGATAGCTGTTGTTGTAGGCGAATTCAACCAAGGGTAGATGCTCATCCCAAGCTCCCTTGTAATCCAGAATATAGCACCGAAGCATGTCTTCAAGAATTTGATTGACTCTCTCGGTCTGGCCATCAGTCGTCGGGTGATAAGCGGTGCTTAGGTTAAGATCAGTGCCCAAAGCTTGCTGAAATCCCTTCCAGAAGTGCGATACAAATCTCGAGTCACGATCAGAAACAATCCGCAGAGGGATCCCATGGAGTCTCACAATCTCAGAAACATAAATCTGGGCCATCCTCTCGGTGGAATGACCCTCCTTGTACGGGATGAAGTGAGCCACTTTAGTAAGGCGATCTACTATGACCCAAATCGCATCATGCCCTCTCGGAGTGCGGGGAAAACCCGTGATGAAGTCCATAGAAATATCTTCCCACTTCCATTCAGGGATAGGCAGGGGTTGCAAAAGTCCACTAGGACGCTGACGCTGAGCTTTCACCTTCTGGCACGTCAGACATCGAGAGATGAAGCGTGCAATATAGTTCTTCATGCCAGGCCACCACACAATCTGCTTAAGGTCATGATACATCTTATTGTTGCCAGGATGACCAGATGTGCGGGACTCGTGAGCTTCTCGGCAAATACTATCCAGCAACTCAGGGACATCGGGAACACATAGGCGACTTCGGAAAAGAAGAACATCGTCAGAGATAGAGAAATCGGGAAGAGTACCAAGTTCGACCTGTTGGCGAATGCGCTGGAGTGCGGGGTCAGATGGTTGCAGGTCCTTCACCTGTTCTACCCATAACGGATCTGAGACTCCTCCTTGACCTCCAGGTGAGAAGGATATGTCCATCCGCTCGAGGTCATCAATCAGGGCCGCGAGAGAAGCTGACATGGGTGCACAGGCGGCAACTGAGGCATGACGACTCAAAGCATCCGCTACTGAATTGGCTTTCCCGGGCACATAAGTGAGCTGCAGGTCATAATCTGCTATGAATTCCAGCCATCGCCTCTGACGAAGATTAAGATTTTTCTGAACGAAAATGTACTTCAAACTCTGATGGTCAGTGAAGAAGTGACACTTCACGCCATAGAGGTAGTGACGCCAAAGCTTCAAAGCAAACACGACTGCAGCGAACTCCAGATCATGAGTGGGGTAGTTCCGTTCATGGATCTTCAACTGCCTCGACCCATAAGCAATAACACGATCCTCTTGCATCAGGACACAGCCCAAGCCCACTCCGGAAGCATCGGTATAAACCGAAAAGTCCAACCCTTCTGAAGGAAGAGCTAAAACTGGCGCTGAACACAAACGTTGCTTCAATTCAGAAAAGGCCTGCTCACACTGTTCTGTCCACTCAAATCTGGCATGTTTTTGAGTTAGACGTGTTAGGGGAGCAGCAAGAGAGGAGAAATCCTTGACGAAACGTCGGTAATAGCCCGCCAAACCAAGGAAACTGCGAATCTCAGTAGGGGTAGAAGGCTGCTTCCAGTCCATAACAGCGGAGACCTTGGCAGGATCAACGGAAAGTCCATCGCCGGAAATGACATGCCCCAGAAAGGCAACACGATCCAGCCAAAACTCACATTTCGCCAATTTGGCATAGAGTTGGTGCTGACGAAGAGTGGAGAGTGTGAGTCTAAGATGGGTTGCATGCTCCTCACGAGTCTTGGAGTAAACCAAGATATCATCAATGAAAACAATGATGAACTTATCTAGGTAGTCGCGGAAGATACGGTTCATCATATCCATGAAAGCAGAAGGGGCGTTAGTCAACCCAAAAGACATCACCAAAAATTCAAAGTGTCCATACCGAGTCCGGAAAGCTGTCCTGGGGATGTCGGATTCTTTGATCTTTAACTGATGGTAACCTGACCTGAGATCTATCTTGGAGAAGACGGTACTGCCTTTGAGCTGGTCAAAAAGGTCATCCACGCGCGGGAGGGGGTACTTATTCTTGATGGTTACCTTGTTCAGGTCCCGGTAGTCGATGCACAATCTCATGGATCCGTCTTTCTTTTTAACGAAAAGAACGGGGGCTCCCCAAGGAGAAGAGCTGGGACGAATGTACCCATGCTCAAGTAACTCATCTAATTGTGATCTAAGCTCTTCTAGTTCTCTGGGTGCCATACGGTATGGAGCTTTAGATAAAGAGCGCGTTCCAGGCTCTACATCGATGGAGAACTCTACTTCACGATCAGGAGGTATTCCAGGCAGCTCGGCGGGAAACACGTCAGGGAACTCGGAAGCAATCGGGATAGACTCAAGTTGGGGTTCGACAGCATCTGAATGTGAAGCATAAACAAAGCAAGCAAAGCATCCCTGGCTAAGAAGTCGAGAGGCGCGCACAACAGAAATTACCTGCAGGTGGCTGCGGGTGGTCTGAACATGAACGCTGTAGTCTTTACCATCGATACTGAGATTGACCCTCTTTGCCACGCAGTCCAATTTTGCTTGATACGCGACTAGCCAGTTCATACCCAAGATTACGTCGAATTCTGTCATGTCCAGGACTATGAGATCGGCGACGACTTGCAGTTCACCGAGCAGTATCGGACAATTTAGAATGCCTCTAGTAGACAAGTGCAAATGACCGGGCACAGAGATTTCGAAAGGAACATCGAGTGGCAAAGTAGGCCAATTATGAAGATCCACGATATGACGTGCTATAAAAGAGTGAGATGCTCCAGAATCGAATAGGATTTGCATCCATTTGTTTTTGACCCTAAAACTCCCTAGAAATGAGCATAGCAATCGCATTCAAGATCTTTTTGACATTAAGGCAGGAAATGAAAAGACGCAGGAAATTTAAAAATTCACTTAAAGCATACCAGAGATGACGGAGGTAGATGCGAGCGCCTCGCCCTGAGTGGTGACATTCAGCACAGCCTTGCCCTTATCTTGGGCACCAGAAATAGCCTGCAGGGGCTGAGCGGGGATCGGGCTTTCCTTCACGGGGCAATCTTTAATCTGATGTCCAAACTGCCCACATCTGAAGCAGGTATTCTGCTTGCGGCGACAATCGTTCACCAAGTGGCCCGATTTCTTGCAATAGGTACAGACGGAGGAGGCAGAGGCAAGCGTAACCTGGGGCTGTTGGGCGGGCACAACCATCTTTTGCTTCTTCAGAAGATATCGACAGACTAGGACGATATGGCCAACTTTGTGGCAGTAGGCGCACAGCGGCATTGCTTGTACCATGCTGAACTTTCTTGGCAGTGCGATCCATCTCAATAGCTTCAACCTTCAAGGCAGCTCCAATAGTCTCGGCGTAGGTGGTGGCGCCATGGGCTACCACATGCTGGCGGAAATCGTGTCGGAGGCCCTTCACGAAGCGGCTGATCTTCTTGGATTCATCGGGCACGAACTCTGCGGCAAGGAGAGATAGGCGAGAGAACTCTATCTCATATTCAGTTACGGTTCTGCCAGGCTGCTGAAGGGACAGGAACCTCTCAGCTAGCTTGTCTCGCTCCACGGACGAAAGAAACTTTTCCATGAGCGCGCTCTTGAACTGCTCCCAGGTCATAGCGGAAGAATTGGGGAGACTGCGGCGCTGAAGCCACCAGGTGTATGCATCCTCGGTCAGCTGGTAGGCCGCAAGATGAACCTTGTGTGCCTCAGGAACACCGGCATACTCGAAGTGCTTTTCCATCTGGGAGAGCCACTCTGAGATGACGAAGAAATCACGACTGCCATTGAAGGATGGCGGATTCAGCCTCTTGAACATCAGCGTATCCGCCATTGCTACAGGAGGAGCAACCAGACCTGGCACGGGCGGGACCGCAAGGGTGTCAGTAAGCAAGCCAGTTCCTAAACCAGGTGCAAGAGGGGGGGTTCCAAGAGCGGCGGTAACAGTGACTCCTGCTGTCCCTGCGCTGCCAGAATCAGGAGCTGTGTCAGGAGTTTGACGATCTTCCTCTAAGCGAGTGAGACGCTCGAGAATCTGCCTCAACAGCTGGGCAGTGGCGTTTACAGGAGCTGCCCCGACTGGAGGGGTAGCTTTCTTGCGCTGAGATCGTTTAGGGGCCATCTAAGCAGGGACACAAAAGAAACGAGTAAGAAAGATAATTACGTCAATCATAGGATATTAAGGAATAACAGGTTCTAGCATTTTGATACTGTCGAATACATAAATCATATATTAGTTACAGCATTTTCATTGGACAACTCTAGGTGATGATTAATGACAAGAAATCACATGCAATGTCAAGCAATTTACAAAACCATGTGTGTACGATCATCATCTGCTGTTCTTGGCTTAACATTTGTGTAATGAGTTATGTTATGCATGTAATGCAATCATGTCTAAAATGCATTCCTACGAATGTTCATGAATGGATATACATGCCATGTTAAGCGCCCATATCACTTAACATGTTATGCATATTATGATTCTAATGCCAACGCACTTGAAAATATTAAACCGCCCATACAATTTAATATTCGCAAGCGGTGTATAGCCTAGTGGAAATTCATATGCACAAAAATGTTAAGTTTGCCCATAACCCCTTAACATTCGTGTGCATACTACTAATGATTATGAGTGAGTGTGTGCGATGTTTCAGCCGCGAACAACCAATAATGACAAGCTGAGTGAGATATGATGCATGTACATGTAGAAGTTAAAATATTTGAAAATTTTCAAAATATTGCATTTTTAAGAGCTAACCTCCCTCTGATACCAACTGTCACGACCCGTCTCGACGGAAGTCAGAGTGCGCTTCGGGCGGGCCGTGATGCCACAGGCATGGGCGGAAAGGAACCATGCCTGCTAAGGCGGATGCGGTGATATAGAAAATAGTTTCTTAGAAATAGTAATTTTGTTAGAACAATTGATTGAGTATAAATGTGCGGAAGCACTTAATGTTTTAAAACGTGGGTAATTCATGCACATGTATTTTCTTGAAAAATTTAATGCTACACACAGTGCTGAAACAGAAGTAAATGCAATAATAACAGTAGTAATAATGTTATAGATAAGATGATCTAATACATCAGAAATATCCTAGGAGCTGTCCATGATACAAAAGAAAATGTCATACTATAACTATTACATGATAGACAGACAGTAAAGGGATCATAGAACCTGATGCAGACAACTATAAATGAAAAACCTCTGAGCAAGACTGGAGCTGAACGAGAAGTAGCTCAGAGAGCAGGCGGCGCAGTCACGAACCCTAAGGCAATTTCAAGAAAGAAAATGCCTTAGAACTTAGGATTTAAACATAAGCAAATTAATTAATTTAAAGTGAGAGCAAAAACAACAGACATAACCGAGTACTGAAATATCATGTATAAGGCTACAAAACATGCCAAAAACCAGGTCAAACAAACATATCTGAAATATTAGCCTACTCCGGAGTATAGCCTAAAATTAATAGTTGTAAGTCGCGATCGATGAAGTGTATACGTACTATAGCGGGCGCACATGGCTCACGATCAGATCTGAGTGCAAGTCTTATCGGAAAAGTAATCCTGCTTGCCGTGACCATGCCAGCAGACAGATGCCCAGTTAGACGCTACAATTCAAGAATTTCGCTTACAACTACGGATTTGTCTTATAGTTCGTCCTTAGGGATTGTCTATCAAATTTTGTTATATCAACACTTTTTAGAGTTCAAAATTTTGCAAAAAGGAATTATTTGTAACGGACAGATAAGCAGAGTAAATCTAAAGTTTTGCAAGTGAGAGAGGGTTCTCTACTTGCCTTAAAGTGACGTCGACAGTGCTCGCGTCAACTAAGTGGCGTAAGCGGTGTTAAAAGCTCTAGCTACACCTGTTCGAGATCAAAAATACATTCCAAATTGAATTAACAGTTTTCTATGCTAGCACATATGTCAGATAATCGCACCACATAACAGGAGAGGGGAATAACATTTTTACCTCCCTCGAAAGTGAGGGGAGAAGAGCCTACCGCGAGGGATCGGGAGTTTTGGCGGCGTCTGGAGGCAAAAATCTCAAGCTTGGCGCGATTCCACCACCTAAGCCCAACGAGCGACACGGGAAATGCAAACAGAATTGAAATTAGATGACTTTATGACAAATCCAAGGGGGATTGACGAAATCACGCCAATCGGAGGGCGGAAATCCTCCCAAAAAAATTAGGGCAAGCTAAAAATGAGGGATTGATGAAATTCCTTACCCAAGGAGACCCGATCTGGGCTCAGTAATCCACGAGGAGGGGTTTCGAGCGAAACCCTAGGAGTCCCTCACGAAATCCATCGGCCGGAACGAGGAGGAGTTAGCGTTGCCGGAGAAGGATCGCTGCCCTTGTCCTCACTGGTCAGAGAAGGAGAAGAGGAGGCAGTTGGAGGCCCTTGGAGGAGGTCTTTGGGCCCTAGGGTGCAGCCGGCCAAGAATTTGTGCGGAAGTTTCCGGCCAAGGGAAGCACCGAAGACGTCGGGGAAGCAAAAGGAATGGGCGCCCGACCAGGAGGAAGCGTTTTCCGGCCACGGGGAGGCGTCTCGGGGGCGGCCGGAGGCGTTGGCGGCGGATTCCGGGGCCGTCGGGTGCGCGCGAGGCGGAAGCGGGATCTTCCCTGCGGGTTTCTTGCGGGATGCGGAATTGGACCGGGGCTCGGGATTTTATTAAAGGAGGGGGGGTAGGTTTAGGACCGGGGTTAGTTTTTAGGTCCTTTTTTATATTTTATTTTTATTATTATTATTATTTGCTATGGATTGGGTTGTTACAGGTGAGGAGGCTGGTGTGGGGTTATCTGCAGGTGGCGTGCAAAGTAATGGAGGAAGGCCTGATTGAAAGCGAGGCTTCTGCTCGGGATGACAAGAGAGCAGGAGGTTTGTGCCGATGAAGCTGGAGATGGATGTCAAGGATGTTGGAGGGGCTCGCTGATGGGGTCATCAATGGACAAAGGCGAGGAACTGAAGCAGAGAGGAGGGTTCCTCTTCTCTGAAGTAGATGGGGACATGGCATCGTTGATTCCCACGGAGGGGCTCGACGAGAAGAGGATGTCGGGAGGATGTAGGTGTTGTCGACTGGTGGCCGGAGGGTACTGTTTGCTGTAGAGGGAATGAAGCTATAGGTGGAAGATGCAGTCGACTGGAATGGAGGCATGGGGAAGTGCAGTCAGTGTAAAGGAGATGTTGCTTCTGATACCACTTGATGCGATGCAAATCCACCTGCGGATAGGAACCCTACCTGAGCGACATCAAGCAAGGAGAGGTGTCCTTGAATTCACCATGGAGAGAGCTCACCTGGGTTCAGCGACCACAACCGCCTGGAATCCACCAGGACAGGGATGATTTGGAATCCACCAAAGAGACAAACCCTAAGTCAAAGCAATCTGCTTCTTTCTTTTGTTATTTTATTCAAAAAAGCTTCCTACAAAAATGTCATGGGCTGCACTCTATAGACGGTAACCCAAACAAAACAGAACACTAACCCGCTAAACGCGCACCACGACTCACGCACCAAAGACAAAACAACATGATAAATTAAAATACAATACTTAAATTAATCACCCTATTGCTTTAAGTACCAATATGAAAAGTAGCAATTGGATTGTCATAGAACCCATGCATATGATTGAGTAGTAAGGCTTATTTCCTATTTCCTTTGCCTAAGATTCATGGGTGACTAGTTTCTTTCAATTATTGTTAATAAAAGTGTCTTTTCGTGCCTAATTTGACTATTCGAAATATTATTCATGTGTCAATATTAATTTAAAATTTTTTCTACTTGTGAATTTTTTATGGCCTTCCGCTTGAGACTGGGGAGTTGCCCCGAGAGAGTGAAGTCGTGTAGAAGGGTGAATATTTTTCCGCCTTTCTTGGATCTAGGGTTCTTAATGGTGGAAGAAGGGGATGGGTACTTCCAGAGAGGACTCGAGCTCAACCCACGCAGTGTGTTGAGGGAACCAATCTCTCCCTCAAGATGCTCTAGATGAGACTACTGATTAAGGGGGAAGGAGAGGGAGAGGGAAGAAGGAAATAAGAGAGAGAAAATAGTTGTTCTTGCTTACCATTCTTTACCCACCTTACTCACTTAAATAGTGAGGGAAAAGTTTAATATTACAAAAATTACCCCTCATTTGGGCTGCATTAATTTGTAGGAAAGTAAAAATGTGTTATGGGTTCTCATTATATGTCGCAGGTTCTTGTACATGTTTTTATTTCGAGACTTCATATATTTGAGTTAAAGTGTTTGAGTCAAGTCGAATCTTTAAATTCTTAATGTTTTAGTGTTATCTTTTATTTAATATTTTAGTGCTTATGTCTTTGTAAGTCTACAAATTGACCCCTTGGGTCATGTACGAAATTATGATTGAAATTGTGAATGTTCTATTCCTCTCTCTAGTTTCTTTCTCCTATTTCTAGGGTTAGGGTTGAGTAAGGATCCCCTCCTTCCTCTCCCCTTGCATTCTTCGCGGGTTGAGCTTGGCTCCCCTTATATCTTTGTTTCCATCGCGACCTCTAACGACGTTACGGGCAAGGTCTAGCGCCTGAAGAAGCTCCTTTGGCTGTCGCATTTATTGTTGCTCCACCATCGCCTCTGGTTGCTTCTTCCCTGCAGTTCACATCATTGACCTCATCGCCTCCACGCCCAGCGGTTCTTCCAACACAATTTGTTCCAGCGCCATTATTCCTCGAGGTCTCCCTCCTGTAGTCTCCGCTCCCGCCACTTATTTCGGTGGTCTCTCTAGATCTATTCCTTCTGAATACCACCCCCTAGTCAGTGTCATCTCTTCTTAGAGTTGCCCACATTCAGCACGATCCTCCATCATCGTCGACTATCTGCATTCACCGGGCACACTCAAATCGACTCTAGTGATTTTGTTTGATGGTATTCCTTGCGCAAGCGCCCCTGCCACGCCAAATCCCTGTAATTTCTAGTTCCATTTGTGAACATGATGTCGGGCCGCCACTCGATGCAGTCGCAACCATAACAACGTGCTACTGAGAGATATTCTAACTCGAAATTAAGGAGCTAGACGATTAAATCTGTTGGATTTGGCAATAAGCAATTTTTCTGAAGCTATCGTCGGGCAATATCGAGATATCGTCGGTGATATCGACAGAAACTTTGTTCCTTGTTTCTGAAGATCGTATAGCAGTGGGCACACACAAGAAATTAAACTTTAACAGTAAGCACATATGATTTAAGATAAAACAAGATTACATAATTTTATTTCAAAAAAAAAGAGTTTACAAAGTTCAAAACTACATCTTCATGATGACGAAGATCGGAGGCGGTGAATCGAATATTACTTGTGGTTTCTATACCAACCCTTCCCTAGGACCGGTTGGCTCTCTCAATTCTTCCCAAGAAGATCAACAAACCTACTAGATCTCCCAGATCTAGACGTCCTCCCAAGATGATTTTCACAGATTTCTCCCAGAAACCCGACGACCTCCCAGACCGATTTCCTACGAACTCCTCCTAGGAATTCGACGTCCACACCAGATGATTTCTCCACACAGAATACGGTAATCAATGAAAAAGAAAGAAATAGAACAAAGAAAATTAGTGCTCCCTCAAAAAGTATATCTCTGGAGGTGGTGAATGATCAGTGCTTTCTTCTGAATCTCGTTCTGGCGTTCTGTCTCCAAAGATCTCCTTCGTTTTTGCAAGAGTGAAAGAATTCTCCTTTATTAGATGGTGGCTCTCAGCAACAAGAACGACAATAACCGTCTCTGGACGTTCTAGGGTTAGAGCCCTCGCCACCAGGAGAAAAAATCACGTTTATATAGATTTTAGCGTTATCGTCGGGCAATAGTGGCTGTCGCCTTGCGTTATCCAGTTTTGGTACCGTCGCTGCCAGTTGTCCCGCGTCGGTACGAAAATCAGAGTCGTTTACAAATTTACGTCCGTTATCGCCGGGCGATAGACGCTATCGCCGGGCGATAGACGCTATCGTCGGGCGATATCCTAATTTAGCGCCTCCTTTTCTGGCATCCCACGCGTTCTACCAGTCCACGAATCGCTGACGTGTCCACATCCAAACTATCGCCCGCGATAGTGAAAAAATTTGTCGATCCTGAAAATCTTCACACTTATAAACCTGCACACTATACCCAAAAGTGTATGATCAAATACAGCTTGTGATTTGATATTATCAAACCTGAGAGATGCATAACGCATGTTCCAATAAACTCCCCCTTTTGTTAATAACAAATCTCGTTCATGAGTTATAAAATACATAGAACAGGAAATAGCTTGGTATAGTGTAAACAACTACAATCAGTACAAAATAGACATGTTTTTATGTCAGAATAACACAAGGAATTTTCATGGAACACTAATCAGTGTGATCGTGCACGCGTGGTAAGACTCCCCCCTACATGTGTACTCCCCTATCTATATGCATGATAGCCGCATAACTCCCCCTACATGTGATCTCCCCTAGGTGACTAGCATAGGACTAGCTCATGAACATTCTAATCTCCCCCTTTGATATTATCGAAAGGGTCGGACATGATCGTAAATAGTTTGTGTTTAAAAAGAGAGATGCAGTTTTTAATATGCATAAATAACAAGAACAATGCATGAGATAAATATAAGCATGAAAGATACAGACGTGATCAAAAAAACATCAATGAATTTTAACATTCGGGTCAAAGTACGAGCGGGGCACAAAGACTACAGAACTAGACAACAAAGAAAAATCATTTGATTTATAAACTGACAGAGCATATGAATTTTGGACAAAACATATGAAATTAAATACACTAGATTTGTCGTATAATGTTAGGTGATTTATAGAGTTAATACAATGTAACATTGTAAGCGTCATGAATAACAAACGAGTACTAGTACAATCGTGTAATAAACAAGAATTGAAGTTTAAGTCCAATTCTTATGCGTGAAAATGTTAAATAAAACAATGACAGTTGTACGTGTAACATCAAAGAAAGACATCAAGTAAAAATAATCATTAGTATATGTTATACCACAGTAAATCTATATGCTAACACAAGAGTGATGAAGTGAAAAATCATATCACGTTTTCTATTTATATAATACTAGATATTATATTATGCATTAAACCATCTACTAACCGTACGTTTGAAATAGAAAAATGTGTGTTACCTACAGTGTCAATACCCAGAATTCTTCCTTTGTCGTTGTCTTCAAAGGTCACCATGCCTCCTCTTTTCTTTTTCAGGTTAATAAACTTATCGTCATCTCCCGTCATGTGCTTGGAACACTCAAAGTCCAAGTACTACACGTTCTTGTAGCCCTTAGCCTGCAACACACCTAAAAAAGGATAAGGGTAAAGTTCTGGTTACCCAAGTTGTTCCGCCCATAGTATAGGTAGTCGACTTTGACATCTAGTTTTGTGCAATATTAGTTAATCCTTTCTTCAAGCACGAGCCAGAAGTGTGACCAAACTTGTTACATTTGACACATTTGGTATAGGCGGTGTATGTCATCTTTTCCGTTTTATTTGGGCTCATGCTGGAAGATGGAAACAGATTTTCAGTTTTAACATATTTTCCTTTTTTTTTCTAAAGCTTTTTATTCAGATTTGTTGGAGAAGAGTCGATCCCACTATAGTGGGATAAAGGCTTGAGTGTTATTGTTGCTGGAGAAGAGCTATCGCCAACGATAGTGATATCGCCGGGCGATAACATCAAATGTTTGTATCCCGGCCCGAACTTTTCAGATCCCTGACACTGATAGCCCAGCAGTATATTTAGTGATTTTTGGCATGTTCCAAACTATTGGATGACACGGTTCAGGTCATGGATCTTCGCCTTCAACACAGTGTTTTCCGTGGCAAGCATCACACACCGATTTGCGAATTACTTCTTTGCATTCTCAAAGCTAAGAGGAGTTTGTAGCCTCTTCTCCAAGGCCTCTCTCTCTTTGGTAAGAGTTCCATTTCTCGAGGAAGTCTTGGAGAGGCTCTCTTTCAGTTCTTTTATCGTGCTCAAGAAATGAAAACATTCTTGACACTCGACTCTCTTTCCCACATTTGATTAGTTTATTATTAAGATATTTTAAATTATTTTTCATTTGCTTATTTTCATATTTTAAAAAATTATTTTTATCACGCAAATCATTTAATTTATCACATAATTTTTCATATAAATCATAAAGTTCTTCATAAGTGGGAGGGGTTACCTCAGTGTCGCTATGGACACTGGATTCGCTGTCAGACTCGTCTTGGTGCTTCCTCATAAGGAACAGATTTGCCTCTTCTTCACTGCTCGAGCTTGAAGTGTGACTCGTCTGCCGATGTATCGTCCCAGGTTGGCGCCTTTAACATCTTTTTCTTTTCCTTGTCACAGGTCTTCCTTTTCCTTTCCTCCTTCAGAAGCTTAGGACAGTTATGCTTGAAATGTCCAGATTTACGGCAGTAAAAGCACTCTGGGGCAGATTCTTCTTTGTCACTCTTTGCCACTTTCGATTGCTTGACCCACCCATTTTCTCTTTCGCGACGTTCTTTATGAATCTTCGAAACTTGTCTCTTTGGATTCCTCATGAACTTTTTGATGTCGCGGGCGTACAGGCTCTCCTTGTCATCAGTCTCCCCAATCACCTCCTTTTTCTTGCCAGCCTTTAGTGTTAGTGCTTTCTTTTTCTGTTCCATGGGATACTCCTCAGCTTGAATCTTCAGTTTGAGCTCATGAGTTTTCAGGTTTTCAATGAGACTCTATCTCAAGGGTACTGATGTCGTGAGATTCAGCAATGATAGTCACCTTCAGATTAAATCGCGGAGACAGGGACCGCGGGATCTTCCTTACCAAGTCCCCATTTGAAAAGGTCTTTCCGAGAGATCTCGGGGTGTTGACAATCTTTGTGAAGCGAGTGTACATGTTATTCACCTCCTCGTCGATCTCCATACAGAACTGTTCATATTCAGACTCCAGTCGAAACATCTTCGACTCCTTCACCTGCGAGGTATCTTCATGAATCAATTCAAGTAAACGTCAAATATCATAAGCAGTTTCACAATTACAGATTCTATTAAATTCAGTCTTATCTAAAACACAAAATAAAGAGTTCATGACTTTGGCATTATTGGTACACCTCAGCTTATCCGCGTCATCCCATTTCTCACGAGGTTTTTCCACAATTTGATCAGATACAGTAATAGTATGTGCAGTGTATTTCATTTCGACCATGGCCCACACGTCTATGATTGTGTCATCACGAATATTTTCATGCTAGTTCTCCAGTGGTTGTAATCATTCCTCATAAACAATAGAGGCCTACTCACTCCTTGTCCCTCAAGAAAGACGTGATTAGCGTTGGTCATCTACTTCAGGATTTTAATTCTTTTTCGAAGTAACCTCGTTCTGATACCACTTGTTGGATCTGGTGGTCAACCTTAGAGGGGGGATAAGGTTTGCAGAGAACTAGAGATTAAAAAATATTCTGAGGCAAGAAGATATTTTTCTGGAGTTATCGTCGGGCAATATCGAGATATTGGCGATATCGACAAAAACTGTTTTTTGTTTCAGAAGATCGTATAACAGTAGACACACACAAGAAATTAAACTTTTAACAGTAAACACATGATTTTAGATGAAACAAGAATACATGATTTTATTTTTAAAAAAAGAGTTTACGAAGTTCAAAACTAGATCTGCACAACGCCGGAGATCGGAGGTGGTGAATCGAATATTACTTGTGGTTTCTATACCGACCCTACCGTAGGACCGGTTGACTCTCTCACTTCTTCTTAAGAAGATCGACGAACCTACTGTTGAAGCCGGGAAAATTCTTTTTTCCAAAATTCGGATCAAGGCAGCCTAAGGTTACTAATTCTGCGGTCTGAAGCCACAATTCAAATGACTATCGCGGGAGAGAGAAAACTATCTATAAGCACACCCCAAGTGCTCCAGCAGGGAAGTCCCACCATGTACCCGGAAGTTTGGGAGAAACTTCCCCTTTGCAACCAAAAGGCTTGGCGAGGTACTAGGCAGACATGGACTTGGCAAGTATCCACTTAGGGGGACCTCAACCCCTTTCAAAAGTGTCATTTCTAGTACCCCTGGGGTTCTATTTATAGAGAAATTCCAGAGGGGTATAAGCGAGTATCCAGCCTCTATTAGGGAGTTCCATGGGTCTACTCGCCCATACTCGCGAGATACTCGCTCATACTCGCTCAAGCTCGCCCATACTCGCTCAAGCTCGCCCATACTCTCTCAAGCTCGCCCATACTCGCTCAAGCTCTCCCAAGCTCGCCCAAGCTCTCCCAAGCTCGCGCAAGCTCGCCCAAGCTCGTCCAAGCTCGCCCAAGCTCGCCCAAGCTCTCCCAAGCTCTCCCAAGCTCTCCCAAGCTCGCCCAAGCTCGCCCAAGCTCGCACAAGCTCGCCCAAGCTCGCCCAAGCTCGCCCAAGCTCGCCCAAGCTCGCCCAAGCTCGCCCAAGCTCGCCCAAGCTCGCCCAAGCTCGCCCAAGCTCGCCCAAGCTCGCCCAAGCTCGCCCAAGCTCGCCCAAGCTCGCCCAAGCTCGCCCAAGCTCGCCCAAGCTCGCCCATACTCGCCCAAGCTCGCCTCTGCCCGGCCAATGGTCTGCGAATAACCGTCTTCTTGGATACTTCTGATCTCGACGGATTACGGGTTATACACAATCCCCGCTTTTTTCGAGCTCGACACGAGCTTGGAAAAACAATGTTGAACTCGTAGTTTAGAGAGATGGCGCTAGACGATATATTGTGCGAGGTCCTTCTTAGGAGTGGAGCTCAACTGAAGGAGGCAAGGAAATGTTGATACCTCCCAGTGGTAGAACTCAACTAAAGGAGGTGGAGAAGATTCGACACCTCTCAGGCCATTCGCTAGGCGAGTGAGCTCAACTGGAAAAGGTGGAAAAGGGTTGACATTGCGCATGTCAAGCTTATCTGGATATGGAGAGAAGGTTGATACCTCATAGGAACCGAGCTCAACTGAGTTGGAGAAGAGGTCGACATCTCGCAGGAGCCGAGCTCAACTGAGTTGGAGAATATAGTCGACACCTCACAGGAGCTGAGCTCAACTGGTGGTGGAAAAGCGTCGACACCTCACATGAGGAAGCTCAACTGGAGGTGGAGAAGATGTCGACACCTCACAGGAGAGGAGCTCAACTGGAGGTGGAGAATAGAGTCGACACCTCACAGGAGTCGAGCTCAACTATAGGTGGAGAAGAGGTCAACTCCTCGCAGGAGCCAAGCTCAACTGGAGGTGGAGAAGAGAGTCGATACCTCGCAGGAGCCGAGCTCAACTGGAGGTGGAGAAGAGGTCGACACCTCACAGGAGAAGAGCTCAACTGGAGGTGGAGAGAATAGAGTCGACGCCTCACAGGAGAGGAACTCAACTGAAGGTGGAGAAGAGGTCAACTCCTCACAGGATCCGAGCTCAACTGGAGGTGGAGAAGAGAGTCGATACCTCGCAGGAGCCGAGCTCAACTGGAGGTGGAGAAGAGGTCGACACCTCACAGGAGAAGAGCTCAACTGGAGGTGGAGAGAATAGAGTCGACGCCTCACAGGAGAGGAGCTCAACTGGAGGTGGAGAATAGAGTCGACACCTCACAGGAACCAAGCTCAACTGGTGGTGGAAAAGAGGTCGACACCTCACAGGAGATGAGCTCAACTGGAGGTGGAGAGGAGAGTCGACACCTCATATGAGCCGAGCTCAACTGGAGGTGGAGAGATCCACTCGGGAGGCAAGTAGCGACATGCAGGGACTCGGACTACGATAAATCCACGACTCGAGGACTTCTATCAGTGTTGATGTCACTCGCACTGTTACTTAAGAGATTGCCATAGAGTTAGATGTATCAACTTCTTTGATGATGAAGGATCTTTCTAAGGAGATGACGATCTTCTCTTCGTCAAGTTGGGAGGTTGGCTTCCAAACCTGTTCCTGATAGTTCCCCCAGTCGGATGAGAAGTGTGATCGGGTAGGTTGCTAGGCCAACATACAAGGGAGGAGCTGATCTCGACCGTCAATGCAGGAGCTTGGTCTTACAAGAACGCTTTTTAGACCAGACACACCGTCCCATCATCCGTTCTGGGCTTTTTAGGAGTATTAGGTCGGAGGCTCGTTTTCCAACCCAATCGTAGAGATCACTTCTTGCCTACCTCTATGAACTCTTGCTCTACCACCATGCTACGAAGGTCAGGGTACAAGCGAAGGGAAATGTCTCTCGGGGGGTCCAATAGGACGCACACGCTCGAGGCCTCCATCTTACGCACACGCTTCGTCGAGTCGGGGAGGTTGGCGTCTAGACTTGTTCCTGATAGTCCCTCCAGTCGGATGAGAAGTGCAATCGGGAGGCAAATAGGCCAATGTACAAGGGGGGAGCTAATCTCGACCATCAACAAGGACGACAAGAACTACCTCTGGACGTTCTAGGGTTAGAGCCCTCGCCACCAGGAGAAAAAATCGCGCTTATATATATTTTAGCACTATTGTCGGGCGATAGTGGCTATCGCCTAGCGATATCCAATTTTGGTATCGCCGCCGCCAGCTGTCCCGCGCCGGAAAGGAAAGAGAACCGTTTCCAAATTTATGGCTACTATCGTCGGACAATATCCTAATTTAGCGCTTCCTTTTTTGGCATCCCGTGCGTTCCACCACTCCACGGATCGCTGACGTGTCCACATCCAGGCCATCGCCAACGATAGTGGCTATCACCTGCGATAGTGCAAAAACTCGTCGATCCTGAAAATTTTCACACCTGTAAACCTGCACACTATACCCAAAAGTGTATGATCAAATACAGTTTGAGATTTGATATTATCAAACCTGAGAGATGCAGAACGCATGTTCCAACAAAATCATTCGAGCCTCATTCATGCTTGTGGGAAAATTCGATTTGAAAAGCAGGTGGCATGTTATGGGTCCCCACTATCTTTCATCGGTTCTATCATTAGCCTTGTCACCTCCACGCCTCAATTGGAAGATCTGGGCCAAATTGCTCTTGTGAGAATTGGTTGATTCATCTGTCTACCAATATCTGTTGTCACGTCCAGGAGCAGGTAGTTCTAAGAAATCGACTCTGCATGGAGTTTGTCAGTCATGACATAACCAAGGAGTTTTCCAACTCCCATTGTATTCAACCCGTAGAAATCTTGGATGGTTCTTTGATGGGGCCACTAACATAGCCGAACAATTCTCTCTCTTGAGTGTCAAGATGGCAGAGCGAGATCAAGATAGGTAGTTGGCATCATTCAAGCGAATCGTGGGGATTTGGTAAACCCTATGATCATGGTAGCTCGAGTAAATCATTTGGAGTAGCTGATCCATGTGAATCATCCACATTTGAGATAGCTTAAGAACAGAGAAAAACACGATTCAGATCACCGGAAAAGATTGCCAGAAAAAAAAATTGCTGAAATGTGAAAGACTCGAGCCTCACTGGGATGGGAAGGAACACCAGAGTAACTATTCTGAAAGAGGTAAATCCATAGGACCATCTATTTCCTAAAGGAACCAAACCGTAAGTCTATAGGACCTTCTATTTCCAATGGCCTTATTTATTTAGCATTTAAATAACATTATCACTGTTATTTTAACAACTCTAGTCTTTGTTTATCACATGCCATGCTTCCAGAGTTCTTTATTGCCTCTATTACTTATAAATTCAATGATATTCGAATAAGATGGATTATATACTCTCTCCTTGCCCTTTCAGGTTTATCCCACCTCAGTAAGGAGTACTGGTTACGGAACTGCGAATTCGGTCGGAAAGATCGGTGGGATCGTATCTCCGATCGTGGCTGTTGGCTTGATAGATGGTTGCCATCAAACGGCTGCTGTTCTTCTATTTGCTGGGATCATCATTGCAACAGCTCTGGGTGTGCTCTTCTTCCCTATTGAAACAAAGGGCTCTAGCCTGAAAGATTCTGTGGATAGTTTAGTCGCCTCTGTGCCTGAATCTAAGCCGGCGGCTTTGAATTAAATGACCGGATTGGATCGTGTGTTGTTTGTTTGTTCGCTATATTAAGTTTGGAGTGTATGGTCATTATTGTCGAGAATGAATCAGCTCTTGGGCAAGTTTATCATCCAAGACACTTCATTCAAGATGGAGAGAGGCAAAATTGTTGTTGTAAGCTGTGTCAATTTTTTGATTTTATGTAAAGCAACTTGAATATTTAGTTTGTCTTGTATTTATGAAGGTTGTTGTTTTTTGTTGCTGCCTTTGCTAGTAAAAATTTAATCTCACATTGGATGTTTTTTGTTGCTTAAGCCTTTTGTGGAATGAGTTTCACTGGTGCATTGTGTCCAATTTTGTTTCCTCTTGGTTCCTACTTTCTAAAAAGTGGTAGTATTGCTGATGGTTTGGCTGGATTATTGGTCTGTTTGGTACGGCGGTGACGGTCGTGAACGCAGTGGTTATGAACCGCCGTCCGTTTGGCGCAGTGTTTGTAGTTTTTTACTCTTGCGGGTTTGGACAACAATGTCACCATCATGAAATGTGTTTAACATGACAATGGTTATGACCATCACTGAGAAAAAAGTTGAACATAAAAATGGATGGAGTTCCTTAGGTGAGGTCGGGTGTTCATGAATGACGGTTTGCAACTACTGCATTCATGACCACCACTGCTATGTCAATCGGACCCTAAGTATGTTTATGTGGTTTGTGGTCATGTGGGTTTTGGTTACTTCCACAATTCTAAAGTGGTGGTATATCCATTGGTTCGGCCGGATCTCATGTTGTTGGTGGTCATGCAGATTTTGGTCATTTCCACAGATTAAGGCTCCGTTTGGGAGGACTTATTTTCACCGGTCAAGCGGTCACAAACGCATGAATCGGACCATAATTAAGATCTAATTCATGCGGTTGTAACCGCTTGACCGGTGAAAATAAGTCCTCTCAAACAGAGCCTAAACAAGATTCAAGAAAAAGTTAATTGCAAGGAATACTTCAGGTGGTAGAGTGGGCTCCTCTTGTGTCTTGGCTACTTCTAGAATTGTTGAACAAAGTTTAAGAGTGGGTTGAGTTTGGATAAAAATGCTAACATCATAAAATATGTGTTTGATATGGCAATAGTGATGAGCATCAATAAAAAAACAACTAATTCTAAACATAAAAGTGGATGAAATTCGTTAGGTGAGATTGAGTGTTCATGAACGACAGTTCATAATCACTGCGTTAATGACTGTCATAGTCGTACCAAACGAACCCAAAGTCTCTCACAAAGTCTCATTACTAGCTAATGAACCCAATGTCTCTCTCAAAGTCTCGTTACTAGCTATTATGTTGCTTCCAAAAGTTCTCACATAGGTTTCAAAAACAGACAACGTTTTCTAATGGGCTTAAGCTTCCCAATCATCTGCCTACTTTACTTACTTTCTTGCAGATTTATGTCAATTTTAGAGAAGTCAGTTAGAACTGATCTTGTGCCAACAAGTCCCAAGCCCCTTATATTGATTTTGAGAGTCTGAGACACCTTTGATAGGAAATAAGGTTTTCTATATATTCACAATTGAACAAAGGAATACATATACATGAATAACTGAGGGTGATCCTAACACCCTAGGTAACTATAAGATAACACTGCTATTCATAATATACAACATATCTAACACGCCTCCCCCCCCCACCCCACCCCCACAAACTCACGGGGGATCATACACCAAGAGTTTTGACAGTAGATAGGCATGTTGGGTCCTCTTCTGCGGCTTTGTCATCAAATCTGCAATCTGCTGCTTTGAAGGAATAAAGGAAGGGGCAAGAGTGTCCCAACCATAGTGCTCACGCAGGAAGAAAACATCCATCCCGATATGCTTGGAGAGAGGATGCTTCACCGGGTTTAGAGTAATCTGAATGGCACCGGTGTTATCACAGTAGCGGGGAGTGGGATTTGGAGAAGTGACACGAAGATCCTCAAGAAGCCAACGGAGCCAAATAATATCCTCGGAGGTGGTAGCCATGGTCCAAAGCTCAGCCTCAGTGCTGGAACGAGAAACACCAATCTGTTTCTTGGACTTCCATGCAATAAGTGAAGAACTCAATAACAAACAGAAACTAGTGACACGGTCAACAGGATCACTAGACCATGTGGAGTCGGAGTAAGCACATAGTTGTAGAGAAATACTGCTGGAGAAGAAGAGATCACGAGAGGTTGTCGCCCGGAGATAGCGCAGGAGCCGCAGCAGATGACCATAATACACAGAGGTGGGCGCACTAACAAGCTGGCTCAGCACATGAACAACATGAGCAATGTCGGGCCGAGTAATGGTGAGATAGACAAGACTCCCCACGAGGTGGCTGTATCAAGTAGGATCAGAGAGTGGAACCCCATCATCCGGACGTAGCTGAAGGTAGAGCTCCATCGGGGTATCCACTGTGCGAGAGTCAGAGAGAGCAGCCCGAGCAAGGAGATCTGATGTGTAGTGTTGCTGAGAGAGCTGAAACCAGCGATCTATAGAACTGACCTCAAGACTCAAGAAGTAGCTCAGTTGTCCAAGGTCAGTCATCTGAAACTGCTGCTGAAGGTGATGTTTGACAAATGCCACATGAGAAGGATCATCACCAGTAATAATCATATCATCCATGTACAGTAACAAAAGGGTCCGACCACGGGAGGAGAAGTGCACGAACAGAGCTGGATCATGTGGATATGGATGGAATCCGACGGCTGTAATGGCTGAACTGAAACGTGCAAATCACACGAGAGGCGCCTGCTTGAGCCCATAAAGAGCCCGCCTCAAGCGGCAGACAAGGCCTGGAGTAGAGGATAGACCCAGAGGATGAAGCATGTATACCTCATGCTAAAGGTCACCGTGAGGAAAGACATTTTTCACGTCGAGCTGTGATAGGGACCAGTGACGAACAACAACAACAACAATAAGAGTCTGGACTGTAGTCTTGTGAGCAACTGGAGCAAAAGTCTTGTCATAGTCTCTCCCCTACTCCTTCTAAAAACCGCGAGCAACTAGTCGAGCCTTATACCTCTCCACGGAACCATCAGAGCGAGTCTTGAGTTTAAAGACCCACTTGCAAGTAATAGGAACAACATCAGGTGGAAGAGGAACAAACTCTCATGTACGAGTGTGCTCAAGCACCTTCAACTTTACAGACATAACAACCTGCAAATCAGGTATCTGGGCAGCCTCGCGATAGAAAGTCGGCTCTGGAGTACTACAAGCAGTAGCAGGAAGGGAAGGTAGGTCCAGCGGTAGAGTAGCAAGGCTAAGGCGGTCGGGAGGACGCCTCTCACAAGGTGGGTTGCCGTGCACAGGAGGATCATCCACAGGGCACTCACTGAGTAGGTAGGCACTAAGTCTGGGGGCACTGGAGGCAAGGAGATAAGAGGAGGACGATGAGTATAGTGATAAGGAAGAGGAGAGACACGGTCCCAAGTGGATAGCTCATCAGAGGGAGAGGTGTGAGACGGAGGAGAGGAGTGAGGTGGTGACAGAGTAGACTGCGGTAAGGAAAGAGGAGCAGATGAAGTAGGTTGCGGTAAGGGAGAAGGAGGTGACGGAGTAGACTCTGGCAAGGGAAGAGGAGGGGGACATACCAGAGGGGAGGATATATGAGGTAAAGAGAGGGGAAGAGTGGGAAACTGCACGTCAGAGGGAGTAACTAATAAGTGTGAGGTGGAGGAAACAAGGGACACGAAGAAAGGGTGAGACTCATCAAAAGTGACATCACGTGAAATGCAAAGTCGACGTGCAATAGGCTCATATCATCGATAGTTCTTGTGCTCAGTACTATACCCAAGAAAAACACAAGGAATAGAATGAGCAGAGAGTTTAGTACGCTCACATGTAGAGAGAAGAACATAACATCAACAACCAAAAACACGCAGATGAGTGTAATGTGGGGGTCGAGTGTACAGACACTCACCATGACACTATCCCTGAAGGGAAGTGGAGGGTTGCAGATTAATAAGATAAACAGTAGTGAAAACAGCCTCAGCTCAGAAGTGAGGAGGAACGTGAGAGGAGATAAGAATGGTGCCAGCTGTCTCAATAATATGACGATACTTCCTTTCAGTTGTGTCATTATGAGCATGGGCACTGGGACAGACAAGCTGAAGGAGAGTGTCGTGAGTAGCTAGCAGATTTCAAAAAGCATGAGAGAGATACTCTCCCCTGGGTCAGAACGAAAAATGTGTATGAAAGCAGAAAACTATGTGTGTACCATAGCAGAAAAAGTAACATAGATCCGAAAAAATTAATATCGAGAATGCATAAAATAGACCCAAGAATAACGAGAGTAGTTATCAACAAAAAGAACATAGTACCGGTGTCCACCCTTGGATACAAAAGGTGCGGTTCCCCAACATCAGAATGAACTAAATCAAAGGGACGCTGAGACCTAAATTCACTAAACGGATAGGAGAGTTGTAGCTGTTTACCGAGCTTACAACCTGAACATGAGCGAGACTGATCAATAGAAACACGACCAAGGAAACCATGACTAATGCGAGAAGCTAGACGTGAACCACTGGGATGATCAAGACGGTTGTGCCACTGAGAGAAACCCACGGAAGGAAGACAAAGGGAGGAAGTTGCAGGTGACCATGAAGTGGATGGAAGGTGGAGAAGATCAAGGACGTTCACCCCGCAACGACGACCAGCCCCGAGAAGTGCCCCAGACAGACGATCCTGTACCCGACATGTAAACTCATCAAAAGTAACAAGACAACCGTGGGATGTGAGTTGTCTAGCAGATATGAGGTTCAAGGATAACTCGGGTATGTATGGAACATCGGGAACATGAAAGTGGCTAGTATGAAGGAGGCCATGGCTAGTGATGGGGTCAATGTTGTCATCTTCTACCATGATATTAAGGGCAGAGGAGACGGGCTGACAAGATAAAAGGTGGGTAGCATCATATGTCATGTAAAAAGAGGCTCCAGAGTCGAACAAACAGTCGAAGGGAGAGATAACTGCAGGAGCGGAGGCAGCCAGTTGAGAGGCAGAGACATCAGAAGCGTCTGGTAGAAGTACGGATGTAGGGGAGCGAGGTAAAGAAACATGCTGGGAGAGCTGCTGGGCAATCAACTGAGTCAGCTCAGATATAGAGGGAGACTGCGCCGGAGCCAAAAAGAGAATGGGAGGTGCACCAGAAGCATGTTGCTGACCAGACTGTTGAGCCCTCTGAAGCTGGCGAAACTCAGATTTGACATGACCAAGACACTGACAGTAGAGGCAGTGGACCAGCTGGTGACGAGGAGCACTGGACTGAGCGGTAGAGGGGTAAGACAAGGCCATTGGGGCTGCAAGGTCAGTCAGAAGAGAATCGAGATGGCCGGCGGCAGGAATCGATGATAGCAACGTCGTTTCGATGTCAAGAGGAGCAGCAAGAGCGTCCGGAAACGGAAGGAGGCAACCGAGACCGGAGACTACAAGAAGCAGCGGAGGAACATCGGGCTACGACGCAGATTGAGTCTTTCTGAAAAGAAGATATCGCTGAGAAAGGAAGTGCAGATCTCGATAGGGAGAAAACACGAGCAACAGGCAGGCTGCAGAGAAAACATGTTGAAACACCGGAGCAGAGCCGGAACCGAGCCGCGGAAGAAGAGCGACGCCGATTGCTCGCCTTTGACCGGTCTGTGCTGGAACTGCTGAAAATGCACATAGGCGGCGGATCGGTTGATACGACCAAGGAGAAGCGATCGCGGAAACCTGTGCGGGATCTGAAGCAGATTTCACGACTGGATCGGGACCTGCGACAGGATCGGAGGCAGCAGCGATGCGCTGGAAGCGGGATCAACCGACAACTGGGCGGGACCTGCAGAGATGAGAAGAAGACGTCAGACTTGTCACAGGATCGAACAGGATCATTTGAGTACAGCGGCTAGGTTTTCCTTCGCTCTGATACCATGATAGGAAATAAGATTTTCTATATATTCACAATTGAACAAAGGAATACATGTACATGAATAACGGAGGATGATCCTAACACCCGAGGTGACTATAAGCTAACACTACTACTCATAATATACAACATATCTAACAACCTCATATTCTTCCAAGTCAACACTTTTATGTCGAACTGCAACTGTTGCGGGATGAATTTTAAATGAACTTTATTCTATATTCTAACGTGGAGATTCATAATCAGTGAGCAACACTTGCGAACACAAATACACTACCCATTGAATGTCGCAAACATACTAGTGTTCCATGCAAGTATCACAAGCATACTCACCCATGGGGTGTGTAAAAGCTTGATATCCCCACCGCAGAAGTGTCAGTAGAGCAAACACCCATAAAAACTAACAAAGAAAATAGTACATAAAAATGTACATAGCAAAAAAGATGAAATATATGTAAAGTTCATAATATATAAAGTTCAATAATATATAGAAAGTACATATATGAGTCCCTAATCTCACGCCCACACACAAGAAGTTAAACGAGACCACTAAGAGCTAATAACAAAACATAGGTACTTTTTTGCCACTACCACGAATGTGAGTCCCTAAAAGCCCACAACAATAATACCAGCTCCAAGTCACCGCCACAACTAGCATAGGGATGTTCAGTCAACGTCATTGTTAGTCAAAGACTAAGGCTCTGTTTGGGGGCACTTATTTTCAGCGGTCAAGCAGTTACGACCGCATGTACTGGACCTAAGTGACCGCTTGACCGCTGAAAATAAGTCCCCCCAAACGGAGCCTGAGTGATCTTCTCCCCCTCCTTGAAGCGTCATACATGCTCAGGGGTAGATTTACAATATGAACAAAGTTGCGGGAAAGTTAGCACCTCAATATTTATATAAATAATGCAATGTGTATGACCAAAACAGTATGAACAATGTGCAAAAAAATAGTATTGATATAAGAAAGCAGAACAGTAAAGCAATAAAATGTAAAGTAATTGCATGGCAAAGCAGTGATATGTAAGCTGCCTAATAAACTATCATATTTGCACTAACAATGTCTCATCAGTCATCAGTGACACATTGTTCATAGCATAACCATATTCTTACGGTATACTATCGATGAGGATAACACAACAATAGTGGCTTATCATAATTGTATTCCAATGGTATGTGATCAATTAGGATGAACCAATCTCATTACGTTGTACTAGCCAAACCCTTATGATATACAACCTCTTAGAATGAATCAACTCACTAGCTCACACTAGTCATAATCATACCATACACAATCAATCAAAATACATCAAACATAATTACTCACTTTGAGCATATTTATCCATGGTTCTCAAACAATCTCAATCATCCAATCCACTCTATGTCCACGTAGTCTATTCCTTGATTCGTGTTTAGCAAAGATATGGTACTTACCCGATGTGGCGGACCGAGCAAAAGTAGGTCAGTCAATTCTACAACTGCGACAGAAAGATATCACTATGCATGTAACACCCCTTCCCAGTATTTCAGAAATCAGTCGTCCGACCGGGTCAGCGATATAAAGAAAACTAGGAAATAGTATTAAAAACTAATATGCAGCGGGTAAAAAGAAGCAAACTATTAAGAGTTTAAAACTTATAACGGAAACTAAAAAAGTAAACTAAGGGTAACCACATACCTCATATCTGGATTCACAGAGCCACTAAAAATGAATGAAATTGAAATAACTGAAAATCTGTATAACAATAATAGTCTGATACAAGTTATATAAAAAATTAACCAGGTACATTGTCCACATCTACAAGTGCATGCTGAAATAGAGTAAACTGAATGAGAAAAATACTACAAACTGACGCTACCATAACGCTCATCTTAGACGTTATTTCTCACCTGGGTCACCTGAAAAACATTGCCCGCGAGAGGTCAGAGTAAAGAAAAATAACTCCTCCTTGTGACACTAAAAACAGTTTTCATATGATGAATGCATGCCTTTACAAAACAGTTTTGTGCATTGAAAACATTTATGTTATATGTTATGCATGCATTCGCACTACTTCCTGGTCAAAACATCTATTTGTTCTTTGTACGTGACTTTTAGTTCACCAACCCAAGTCCTGACGTTCACTAACTAGTGTACTGACTCGCGACAGGTCTATACTTGAGTTCTAAGTGGCTTCTAACCTGCACATCTACTTAGAAGGCTCTAGGCATAGTAGCACCTAACGCGCATCTAAAACTGACGACCCGAGACCATCTTACGAACTCAATTGTTCTAGTGTCGCGCGGACACAATCTCGAATCTACTAACTGTCTCAAAGGGAAGTAAACTCCCAAGACTATACTGCTCAGTAGATATCATATGTCTTTTGAGAAAGATAGTGTGCCTCTACCGAGCACGGAAAGACTTGTGTGCTCACTGACCTTTCGGTCTGATGCTACTCTGCTTGGGATATCTTTTCTAGTGTATTGCTGAGCGACCCTTGACTTTCTTGTGGTCGACTAGAAGGGACATTCACGCCCTTGGTTGGACTAATTCCAAACTTACGTATGCGGGTAAAGTTTCGTACCTAAAATAACTGTTCATAATTTGGCTAACTTGGGCATGAAAAAGGGCGTCATCCTATACGTTTTCCACGACCATTTTCCTACCGCCACACTTCCCTATGCATGTTTATGATGCTTGTACGAAACTTACTCATGCGTATAACAAAATATAATTTTTGCTACGTCTAACTAACAGGAATTAAATTTCCTTACCGTGGTGGTGCGGCGTTCGTAGACTCGGCGCGGCGACATTAGCTCTTCCGAAGGAAATTCTACTGTCTGGAAATCTTCAGAAAACTGCCTCGACCCCTCCAAAGTCCTGCAATATAGGGCAGCTCTAATTTCATAATTTTTCCTCTTTAGGGTTTCGGGTGGAAAATCTCCAAAACATCTAAGGTTACAAAATACATGTGCTAAACTTCGTATATTACCTTTACGTATAGCGATTGAGGCTCTCAATGTGTCCCACACAAATTCCGCGGTGAACCACGAATACCAAAACCTAAAATAGGGCAATAGGGATGTAAATTAGTTTAGCCTAACCTCCAAATTGAAGGATATCCAACAAGAAATCGAGATAAGGGAGGAATCGACTCACCGGTAACAAAACGAAACTCAACCTCCACCGGCTAGGGTTAAACCTGTTTCTCCCACAGCCAAGGAAGGAAGAGGAAGGCTTGCTGGCGCCTGCAGAGGAGGGAGGAGTGGTCGGAATGGGCTTCTGGAGCGGTATCGGGCGGCGGCTAGGGCAGCGGAGGCGTCGTCGGCCTGGCGAAAAGCGGGCGGCGGGATGCTGCGGGTGCGACTCTTCCTAGAAAATTAAATAGGTCGGTCTGCGGTTCTTTCCCGTGAGAGGGAAGTGCGGGTTTTGACCTATATGCGGTTTGCGGTTTAATGATAACCGCATGAGGAGAATGGGGCGAAAATGCTATTGGCACCCCATTTCCACCCAAATACCACTTATTAAACGACTATCGGCAACCCAAACTCGCACTAATTCTTTTGAATATTAACTGAAATCGTCGTGCGCGTCTATTCTAAATTAACATGCATTACGCACTAATCTTAACACACTTAACGAACTAACGGTCGCCAACAATAGGAAAAATAACCTTATACCTTGACGATGCGCTGCCTCGATCAAAATTCGTCGCGACTCGGCCCTATAATTTTAAATAAATTTCGCTTCAGCATAGGATGTTACAAATCTCCCCTCCTAACAAAAAATTTCGTCCTCGAAAATTGAAACCATACCTGAATCGAAAAGTAAAAAATAGTCTCCATTGCTCTTAAGATCATCCTCTCGTTCCCAAGAATACTCTGGACGGCCACAGTTTATCCAAATGACTTTGACCATGCGAATCTCTCTGTTCCTGAGCTTCTGAATCCTTGAATCCACGATTCTGACTTGTCTAACCCCAATACTAAGATCTGTCTCGATTGGTGCTTCATCGGTACTGATGATCTGACTGGGATCTCTGGCTGCTCTCCTCAGATACGAGACGTGGAATACATCATGTATACCACTCATTTCCTCAGGTAAGGCCAACCTATATGCAACCTCACCAACTCTTTCCAGCACCTCAAAGGGACCAACAAATCTGGGGCTCAGTTTCTCCATCCGCTTTATTCTAGAGACTCCTCTGACCTTCAGATAAACGTAGTCTCCAACACTGAACTCTATTGATCTATGCTTCTGATCATGATACTTGGCCTGGCGATCCTAAGCTGTCTTCATACGCTCCTGAATAAGCTTGATCATGTCAGTGGTCTTATCAATCCATGACTCCCTGATAGTAGATCTTTCCTCACTTTCATCCTAACATAACGGTGTACGACAATGTCTACCATAGAGGGCCTCAAACGGTGTCATCCAAATACTCTTCTGAAAACTATTATTGTAGGAGAACTCCACAAGAGTAACATACTTCTCCCACTTTCCTCCAAAGTCTAATATGCACATCTGTAGCAGATCCTCCAAAGTCCTATTTGTGCGCTCAGTCTGTCCATCGGTCTGGTGATAGAAAGCGATACTGAAATATAATCTGGTACCCAACCGCTCCTGTACGTATCGCCACTCCCTGGAGATAAACCTTTCATCTCGGTCTGAAACTATAGTCTTGGGAACACCTTGAAGTCGAACTATCTCGTCTATATATAACAATGCCAACTTTGGACCTTGATCTGTCTTCCTAAGAGGAATGAAATGGGCGACCTTAGAAAGTCGATCAACTATAACCCATAAGGAATCATTCTCACTCTGCAATCTCGGCAAACCATGCATGAAGTCCATGGATATATCCTCAAAAGTCCACTCGGGAATGGGAAGTAGCTGCAACTTGCCTCCAGGTCTTTGGCACTCGGCCTTAACCAACTTGCACATCTCGCACTTCCCTACATAATCTGCAACATCACTCTTCAAGCCTGACCACCAGACTACCTTCTTGAGGTATGCATACATCTTCGTGCTACCAAGATGTATAGAATATCTAGAATTATGAGCCTCAAATATGATGTCTTCGTGAAAGTGACTAACATATGGGATACACGCCCTGCCATCATACAATAATAACTTATCCTGAACAGAAAATCTCTCTTTCTGACCTGACTGCACTGAGATCCAAATCTCTGCAATCTTTGGATCCAAACGTAGAGCTGTCCCGATTCTATCCTTGATGTCACAAGTAATCTCCATCCAACTCAACCTTGCAGAACCAAAACTACAACGGGGCACAACGGTGATATCCAATCTCTCCAATTCCCGCACCAACTCCTTCTGCTGAGTGAAAAGGGAAAAACACGAACCTCTACGGCTAAGGGCATTAGCTATAATGTTCGTCTTTCCTGGATGGTACTGAATGTCTATGTCGTAGTCTGGTAGAAACTCTAACCATCTACGCTGCCTCAAATTGAGCTCTCGCTGATCAAAGATATACTTGAGGCTCTTATGATCAGTAAAGATCTCGCAACGCACTCCATAGAGATAGTGCTTCCAAATCTTCAGAGCATGAATGACTGCTGCAAGATCCAAGTCATGCACGGGATAGTTCCTCTCATGAACCTTTAACTGTCTCGAGGCATAGGCTACGATCTTTCCATGCTGCATGAGGACACAGCCCACACCCTGACCTGAGCATCGCTATAAATCTGAAACCCGTCAGGCCCTGAAGGTAAACTCAAAATCGGTGCGGTCATCAAGTTGTCCTTCAAGTCCTCAAAAGCCAACTCGCACTCAACTGTCCAAACCAAGCTCTTACCCTTCTTAGTGAGAGAAGTCAGTGGTAAGGCTATCTTTGAGAAATCCCTGATGAATCTCTTGTACTATCCAGCAAGACCCAAAAAACTGCAAATCTCTGAAACTGTCGTCGGCCTTGGCCAATTCTTAATAGTCTCTATCTTCTTCGGATCTACACTAACCCCTTTCTAGCTGATGATGTGGCCTAAGAATGTGATATCTGAAAGCCAAAACTCACACTTTGAAAACTTAGCAAACAACTGGTTCTTCTTGAGTGTGCTCAAAACAATCCTGAGGTGTTCTGCATGATCTTTTGCACTCTTAGAGAACACCAAGATATCATCTATGAAGACGATAAAAAAACGATCCAAGTACTCCTGAAATATCATATTCATCATGTCCATAAATACTGAAGGGGCTTTGGTCAGCCCAAACGGCATGAACACGAACTCGAAGTGTTCATATCTAGTATTAAATGGCATCTTCTGAATATCCACGTCTCGAATCTTTAGCTGATGATAGCCCGATCTCAGATCTAACTTGGAAAAGGTGCTCGCTCTCACCAACTGGTCGAATAAATCATCAATCCTGGGAATCGGGTACTTGTTCTTTACTGTCAGCTTGTTCAATTCACGGTAGTCTATGCACAGTCTCAGACTACCATCCTTCTTCTTCACAAACAGTACTGGAGCACTCCATGGTGAAGTACTAGGGCGTATAAAACCCAAATCAAATAGCTCTTGCCACTGGCTCTTCAACACTGTTAATTCCCTTGGAGACATCCGATAGGGAGATTTGGCTACTGGTGTAGCCCCAGGCTGTAAGTCTATCGGGAACTCAATCTCTCTATTTGGAGGGGCACCAGGGAGCTCTTCCGGAAAAACATCGGGAAACTCCTGCACCACTGGTACTTCTGCCAAGTCAGTCTTAGACTCTGCGCTCATCAGTACTACGAAGGTTTCACAACCTTTACTGATGCACCTTCTCGCTTGGACTGCATATATGATCATCTTCACTACTCCCTTAAAGCCCTGAAAAGAAAGTGAAGTCTGGTTGGGGCCCTCAAACTGTATCTGCTTCGCCCTATAGTCAATCCTGGCGTTGACTGTCGAAAGCCAGTTCATACCAAAAATCAAGTCGAATCCTGCTATAGGTAGCTGCAAAGCTTCCACGATAATCTCGATATCACCAAACTGTACCGGAACCCTGCACTTATCTCTGGTCTGCAGAAGAGATCCATTCGGCATCATGACTTCCAGCGGTACTGCCTCTGGGAGGACTTCTAAATCCAACTTACGCACTAGAGATTCCGCTATAAACGAGTGTGAGGCACCCGTATCAAACAGAATCTTAGAGGGTACATTACGACCCGAGACCATCTTACGAACTCAATTATTCTAGTGTCGTGCGGACACGGTCTCGAATCTACTAACTGTCTCAAAGGGAAGTAAACTCCCAAGACTATACTGTTCACAAGATACCATATGCCTTATGAGAAAGGTAGTGCGCCTTTACCGAGCACGGAAAGACTTGTGTGTTCACTGACCTTTCGGTCTGATGCTACTCTGCTTGGGATATCTTTTCTAGTGTGCTACTGAGCGACCCTTGACTTTCTTGTGGTCAGCTAGAAGGGACATTCACGCCCTTGGTTGGACAAATTTCAAACTTACGTACGCGGGTAAAGTTTCGTACCTAGAATAACTGTTCATTATTTGGCTAACTTGGACATGGAAAAGGGCGTCTTCCTACACGTTTTCCACAACTATTTTCCTACCGCCACACTTCTCTATACATGTTTATGATGCTTGTACGAAACTTACTCATTCGTATAACAAAATATAATTTTTGCTACGTCTAACTAACAGGAATTAAATTTCCTTACCGTGGTGTTGCAGCGCTCGTAGACTCGGCGCGACGATATTAGCTCTTCTGAAGGAAATTCTACTGTCTTGAAATCTTCAGAAAACTGCCTCGACCTTTCCAAAATCCTGCAATATAGGGCAGCCCTAATTTCATTTTTTTTCCCCTTTAGGGTTTACGGTGGAAAATCTCCAAAATATCTAGGGTTACAAAATATATGTGCTAAACTTCGTATATTACCTTTATGTATAGCGATTGAGGCTCTCAATGCATCCCACACAAATTCCGCGGTGAACCACGAACACCAAAACCTAAAATAGGGCAATGGGAATGTAAATTAGTTTAGCCTAACCTCCAAATCGAAGGATATCCAACAAGAAATCGAGATAAGGGAGGAATCGACTCACCGGTAACAAAACGAAACTCAACCTCCACCGGTTAGGGTTAAACCTGTTTCTCCCACTGCCAAGGAAGGAAGAGGAAGGCTTGCTGGCGCCTGCAGAGGAGAGAGGAGTGGTCGAAATGGGCTTCTGGAGCGGTATCGGGCGGCGGCTAGGGCAGCGGAGGCATCGTCGGCCTGGCGGAAAGCGGGCGTCGGGCTGCTGCGAGTGCGGCTCTTGCGGGAAAAGGAAATAGGTTGGTCTGCGGTTCTTTCCCGTGAGAGGGAAGTGCGGGTTTTGACCTATATGCGGTTTGCGGTTTAATGATAACCACACGAGGAGAATGGGGGAAAATGCTATTGGCACCCCATTTACACCCAAATACCACTTATTAAACGACTATCATCAACCCAAACTCGCACTAATTCTTTTGAATATTAACCGAAATCGACGCGCGCGTCGATTCTAAATTAACATGTGTTACGCATTAATCTTAACGCACTTAACGAACTAATAATCGCCAACAATAGGAAAAATAACATTATACCTTGACGACGCGCTGCCTCGATCAAAATTCGTCGCGACTCGGCACTACAATTTTAAATAAATTTTGCGTCAGCATAGGATGTTACAATGCATCGGGTCTTAATCACACAGTAATATTGCATGCACTATCATAGAGCCTCATAGGGCAGCATTATGGGTGCATGTTTGAAACGTATGCTAAAATAGGGAATCACCTCACACCATAAAAAGGCGCCACTTTTTCATGCACAAATTGCCATGACATTAAGTCACATGTTGATATAATATATAACTTATTTTTTGGTAGCATGACACATGTTTCACTCAACCACAACTAACACAAAAAGATATCACTTAGAAGTCATGCCTTGCACTGTAAGACTACATGCGCTAAGAAAGAGCTCAGTGGAGCGGTGGTATGAGTGTAAGGCTCCGTTTGGGGGGACTTATTTTCACCGGTCAGGCGGTTACGACCGCATGAACCGGACCTTAATTATGGTCTGATTCATGCGGTCGTAATCGCTTGACCGGTGAAAATAAGTCCCCCCAAACGGAGCCTAAGCATTAAAGGTATGTGAAATGGAGAGCTAACCTTACCTCAACCTCAAAACCACCAAGGGCTAAACCTAGACAATTGTTGCCATATCATGTGATACGGGTTGCATGTCTCACTCATACATCATCTCTCGACAAGTAGAAGGTGCATACCGGCCACTATCACACAACATATCACATCATATCATACTAATCCTTGCTCATACTATTTAACAACATGACTACTAATGAACCATGCAACAAAACCCTCAAGGGATGGTACTCTTTATTGCGTGAACACACACACACTGGTGCTTAAACTTGCTTCGTCTTGACACCATATCCCATCTGGGACAATGGGAGTTGATTTAGACAATTTCTAAGCACTCAACACGAATCAAGTCACGTCACAAAAATGTCATATCAATTATTTAACAATGACAATTGTCAACGCGGGTAAAACATACATTAAACCAAGTTAAATGGATCACATCAATCATTTAAACCCAATTAAAGCTTTTGTGACTCTAGTAGTTAAACCGAGTCCTTGTATGGCTGAGATGTTGGTTCCAACTTTAGTGAGATCATCATTTAATGATGTGGTAACACCCACTGTGGGTTTACAAAGACTTAGGCTCTGTTTGGGTGGACTTAGGGTTCGTTTGGGGGGGATTTATTTTCACTGGTCAAGAGGTTACCACCGCATGAACCGGACCTTAATTAAAGTGCGGTTCATGCGGTCGTAACCGCTTGACCGGTGAAAATAAGCCCCCCCAAACGGAGCCTTAATTTATGTCAAGGTCAAAGTAATATGGTCAGACCAATAGCAGGTCAAATACTACATGAATAGTAAGATTTACAATAAAAAGGTATTTACTCCCAAATTAGTCAATCAACATCAACCATAATTCTTAATGTCTAATCTAGCACGAAATCAAGGCCAGTTGAGTCGATCTGTGAGACTCAAAAATCCTAAAATCGAGTTCACCCGATTCAGGATGATTTTCACTAAAGGGAAGTTTGTATTGAATTGAGGTCAATCAAGACCTTCATTTTCATATGGCGTACCTTAAATAGGGTAATCTTCCCTATATACATGAACTTTGATTAGTTTAGAAGCCTCATATTGGCAAACCCAACATGTCTCAGACCGCTTGGTCGGAGTAAATTGTGTGGTGACATACCCAATTGGAAGCACGTCTTGTATTATAAATGATTGACTCGAGTTCAATTGTACTTGGGTCGAATCAATTTAACCGCGGATCTTAATCTACCACAAACCCCCTAAATTATTTCAATTAATTACATACTAACCTTTATCTGATCAAATAATACACTCCTAAAAAAATTACATTGTTCCTTATAGGGTTTGAGGACTCAAAATGTGTCCCACAAGGTCGAGTTGGTCCACGAAGTCGAAAAAGGCAAATCGGGGCTGGTAAATTTTGTCCCTAGGAACAGTGATTACGTGTGTGATCTCCACGCGATCATACGATCTCACATGATCACTCTCATGATTGAAGGCGGGTGTGCCGACACGGTATAGCCTAATGTGATCTCGTGCAGGCCGATACAGGATCACCATGGGCGATCCCATGTGTGATCTAACACGGAATCGTATGCACACTAGCATGGGACTACCAACTGTTATCCTATGTGAGATCGTATGTGTGATCCTGCTCTGAGCTTGCGGCCTTGTGTGCCATCACGATCACGCACCAGGGACTATATTGTTGCCCGGTTTGCTCTTTGCAGTTCTGAAACCCCTCCGGACATCTGGTTTTTCACCCAATATATGCATTATTGCGCAGCGAGCCCTTAGTGGTCTAAAATGGCAGTGCCTCAATGAAAAAAATCACCATAATGTATTTTTTCTTGCACAAGATAAAAATTCTTGCGAGAAATTTGGTATAATACATGAATCTTACATTAGCACATAGAGGAGAAAGATGAGATCATCTCGGGGGAGATGTGGTGCCATACTTATGAAAAGTGTCTATTGAACCAAAGCGCGTGCTTGTAGATGCATAGTGACTTGCGGGCCCAAATTTGTCAAATTGATCAAAACGTTTCAAGATTCCCCGGGAAAGAGGACAATAGACATGAATTATTGTTTTAACAAATTTTGGAGTATCTCAGATGATTAAAAGACACAACTTCATTATTTATGTCAAATGAGTCAAGCCAAATTTAGTAAATTCCGTGAAATTGAAGGACCAGATGCACTTGAAACGCATTTAAAAGTCCGTCAAATGTTGATTATGGATATTTGTGATGCTTGAAAGGAATCAAAATTACTATTCATTGAGTTTGACAACATTCATTGGGTGTGGCCATGTGAGGCCCCATTTTAGACCTCACTTACATTCTATATCTAAGCTATTTTAATGGCATTCGTCCAATGATGAAGTAAGACTAATAAAACACATAATAAAAAAAACGTATCTCATACCTTGAATTATTTGAGTCTTTGTGTTTTTCCACGATCAACTTCATTTTGTTTTATGTATTTAGGATCACATCAAGTACCTAACTAAATTTGACGATGAACTTAGTCATAAAAATATGACTAAGTGAAGATATACTTATTTAATTTCTATACATATAAATATGAAGGATTACGCAAAGCAATAAACATATGTCTATACTAACCTTTTTTGTACCAGTAATGAAACTGTGAATCAACAATTTAATTGTATGAACATGTTAGTAGCAATAAAACAATATAAGCAACAGTATCTATATCATAGTGTTAGTGTAAGTAAGAACACTCTGCAATATTGTATCTGTATAATAGTACAAGTGAACAAACTGTGAAACAGTGTATCTATATAACACATTTATCATATCAGCTTAGTAGAAAAATGGATAACAGTATGGGTACATTTGTAATAATGTATCAATTATCAGTTAACAGTATAATTTAAGTTATGTATCAATGTAACAGTATCACAATATAAGTTCTTATGTCAGTGTAAGTAAGAACACTCTGCAACATTGTATTTGTATAACATTACAAGTGAACAAACTATGAAACAGTGTATCTATATAACATGTTTATCATATCTGCTTAGTAGAGAAATGAATAACAGTATGGGTACATTTGTAATAATGTATCAATTATCAGTTAACAGTATAATTTAAGTTATGTATCAATGTAATAATATCACAATATAAGTTCTTATCTTTTTAAGATATATATCAGTGTATGCTATAAATCAGTATCACTGTATAAGTTCTCATGTTAAGATTTCATCTTTTACATTAGGTAATGTTAAGGGTAACTGTAACGGTATCAGTATCAGTGTTTCAGTATTTCATTCTGACCCTCAGGGTCTAAAATATTCAAATCAGTACGTTCAACACGCGTCTATGTCTTTTGGCTGATTGATTTGACAAACTATCTGTATTGTTTATGCACATTTACATTCAATTATACCTTTAACATTTTCATGCATCAATGCATTTTCATTTATGTTCATTGTATGCAATTCTATATATGATTTGTTTATTTCTTAATCCCCAGAATAGTAATCATCGGGTTGCCTTTGTTAAGGTCATACAATATAGCGACAATAAGTATCAGTGATATATAACAAATCCATCCTCGCATATGTTGGTAATTATGTATTTGACATTCTTTATAATAAGAGTGCACATAATGAAAATTAGAGCAATAAGTGTAAATTAAATAGGTAGCTCTCACCATCGATCGTTCTTTTCTTTTATTGCAACTCATGTCATTGCCATGTATATTTGGAGATGTTGTCCTTCGCGATATTGTACAGTTCAAAAATCTGGGTACCGATTCAGCATGAAAAACACAAGCTATAACTAAGCCCGGACCAAGCAAAACTTTGCCGATCTCTTATCCCAGGAGTAGCTCAGGGATTCCGCTTGCTATGGTGAATCAAGAGAGGGAGAGGAAGAGAGTAGAGAAGGAAATCGGCTTCATTCCAGGAACCCTAAAGGCGATTTAACCGTGAGCGTCGACTAGGAGTAGATAAAGAATTGGCATATATTCTCCCCCACCGCCTCTTGTTAAACAAAGCCAAGCTTAATCTCCATATAAGTTAAACCTTATTATCCCAAAGTGAGTGTCCAGTATCATACTCGAAACAAGCCTCAATAATTATAACATCTTCAACAAATATAAAACCAGATACAATGGAGTATACCATATACTAATGGAACATAGAAAAACATAAACTTATTTGTCCAAATATGAAAACAATCTGAAATCCAATTGAATCTCATTTTATCATCACTGACTGCACTATTATCATCATAGGGGATATATAATAATTTAAATTGAATTAGAATTTAGATTGAATTTTATTATCTGTTTGGGTCACTTCATGTTTTGGGTCATTACAGGTCAAACTTACCAAAAAGTCTTGTTTTGCCATACAATGGGTGAAATATCACACTAAGCTTAACATGATACTAACTCGAATACTAATTGTGTCATCTATGTTGTCGCAATAAGCTGTGCAATGTAACAGTAAATACATGATGTTATATGGTGAAATAATTCAACACTTATATCATTTTATTGACCAGTCATACCAGTGTAACCCTAACATGGAACTTAGGGATCAATTTCTCTGATTATGCACAACAGTATGTCAAAGAATAATTGTCATCTCATGAGTGGCATTGCCTTCTCATGTGGCTTTTACCTTTTTATAGACCATTTGTTTTATCGCATACATAATCTTCATACACAAACATCAAGAAACATTGAATCGAACCCATTGTTGGAATTCGATCATCATTAGGTATTTATCGTAAAAATATTCAAATTCCTCAGATAGTCTAAATAAGCCTCTTTGTCCTCAAACCCTAGCTAATGCTCAAGGGGCTAGTACTCATCATTGGTGGTCACATATTATATCCCAATTCTGATGAGGGAAGAGGGTGTCTTTGAGGTGGAGAAATTCGAAGAAATTAAACTCCTAACAAGCTTCTAGGATGACATACTTAAAGGTAAAAGGAAGTATAAGACTGAACTAAATCTCTTATCAAAATTAGAGGAAATTTTATTTAGCATAAGTGTTAATTTGAACCACCAAATATCGGATGCACTTTTTGAAATCAAAAGGTGTAGTATTGTTTGAAACTTTGTAGTTTAACATGCTCTTGTGGAAGTAGTTCTGATATGGGTCGCCTTCTAAAGAGTATGTGTAAGCTACCTATGGAAAATAATAAAACTATAAAGCTCAATTTAGGATAGATTGGGCTGAAACAAAGTGGACAATACTTATGATATTATGAGTTGAGTAATTACAAACAATATCAGAGACGGAATTCATGTAGTATGATGTGAGGTTCGAGGACTTGCCAAGTGAAAGCTAAACGACATGTAATATTTTAAATTTGATGAGGCGGTCTAATGAGGGTTGAGAGGGTCTATGAGTCAGAGAAGCTCGGAGAAAGGTAGTTCCTAACAGTCTTCTAGGATGTCATGCTACTAGCTTAAAGGAGATGTAAAATGAATCAAATCACACATCGCAATTTCAGTGAAAATCAGTGTACTTGAGTAATAATTTGAACCCTCATATAACATAGATGTATTTTAAAAGTTAGGAATAGAGTTATGTTGAAAACTATGCAGTAAGTGTGATTTGGTGGGAATAGACCTGGATGTATGACCTTCAGGGAAGTACTTATAAGCCACTTATAGAAAATGATACATTTGTGTTTGCATGGGTCAAGCTGAACTAAAGTGGATGATTAGTTGTTACAGATGGTAATAGATCTAGACCCCATGAAGTGTGATATGTGGTTCGAGGATGAATTAAATGGAAACTAGTAGGAATGTAACATCCTAAATCCAATAAGGGTGGTTCGTTGAAGGAAGGGAGTGTCCTTGGATGGAAAAGCTCGGAGAAAGACATCTTCTAACATGCTTTTAGGATGACAGACTTCTAGTTGAAAGAGATTGCGAAAATGAATTAAATATCACATTGGAATGAAAGAAAACTTATGTAAGTAACAACTTGGTCTATATGTCTAATAAAGCACTATGATCGTTATCTCTAAATGGCATGAATCATTTTTTACACAGCACATAATCCCGAAGAGATTTGATCTAATGTTGTTGGACAAAGTACTCCGATCGTGAAGCGAAAATCATTTTTCAAAAAGCACAATCATGTTTAGATAGCTTGTTTTAGACAAAATATGCATCATTAGTTTTTACTTAATTATTATACGTCAACATGATGTAACATATTTATTTGTAATTGTTAGAGAAGCCCATTTGACAAAGGTCCATTATGTATTTTTTATTATTTCTCTCTTCTTTGTAGTCTCACATCATATATAGGACCTTCCTCTCACTTTCTCCCTCCTGTAAATATGTACTCATTCTTTGTATTTGACACAAGTGAATATATATACAAGGTTCCTTTTTTCCTTCTACATGGTATCAGAGCCAGGTTCCGACTTGGGCGGTCTCGTTTTTTTCTAACCGCCTCCCTTCGGCGGTCTCCGTCTTCTAACCGCCCGTTTCGGTAGGTTCCGACTTCGGCGGTCTCCATCTTCCATCTGCAACCTTCTCGTGGTTTCTTCTTCCTCTTTCCGTGGCTCCACCTCTCTTCCTCCTACCCTCCCTTTTATAGCTATTCTCTTCTGACAAGTGGGACCCCCCTTCTCCCTGCTCGCCCGGTCTACCCGCGTCTTCCCGCTCCCTTCTTACCGCTCGAGTTCTACCCGCGGCTTCTCTCATGCCCGCTCGCGGCTTTCTCTTCTTGCCGCTCGAGTTCTACTCGCGGCATCCTCTTCTTGCATGCTCGAGTTCTCTACTCGCGTCTCCTTCTTCCTCTTACCGCCCGAGTTCTCTTACTCGCGGTCTCCTCTTTCCTCTCAGCTGCGGTCTCCTCCCGCGGGTTGTCCCTTGTGTTCGTTGCGGACTCTCCGTTTTTTGGTCGTGGAATCTCTTGTCGCTGGTGCTTGATCACCGTGACCACTGCAGTATTCTTCTGCCTATGCTGCAGTCTGTCCGCACGGCCTATTCCTATCCGCTGCGGTCTCCTCGAGTGTGTTGTCTCTGCCCGCTATGTTCTCCTTCTTCCGGCCTCCACACTTTTTTCGTGGCCTCCTCCTTGCCGCTGGTGTCTTCACATCGTGACTGTGCGGTCTCGGCTCTATTTGCGCGGTCTCGTATCTATTCGCGCGGTCCTCGTTGTCTCTCGGCATCCGCATTTTGGCCGCGACTTCTTCCTTGCCGCTGGTGTATTCACACCGTGACCGTGCGATCTCCCATCTAATCGCGCGGAATTCCCTACCCGTGCGGCCTCCTCTGTTGCCAGTCCCTGCTCTTTTGGGTTGTTCTCCTTGTCTTTTCTCCTAGCCGCAGTTCGTCTTCATGGCCTCTTCTGCTGACTCTACCGGACCGACGGTTTCTCCAGTAGACCGCCCGGCCTCTCTTCTAGATATTCGTGATGAGCTCCGGATTACTACTATCTCTCTGACCGGTAAGAAGAATTTTGTGGAATGGGCGCACTCTGTTCGCATGGTTCTGCAGTCGAAGGGATTTCTTCATCACTTAACTCAGGTCATTACCGGTGCTCCTACTGACGATTGGTTACGCAACGATGGTCGTGTTCAGACATGGATCCTCAACTCTCTTGATGGTGAGTCTTATCGCCTAGCCATGTACCACGGGACAACCAAGGGCATGTGGGATGAGCTCTATACCCTCTACTCCGGCAAAGATAGTCTCCATCATTTGTATGACATCAACACTGCACTTCAGGCTCTTGATAGTCGTGGGCAGGCCGATCTGACCTCCTTTGTTGCCCAGGCCCGGTCTCTGGTCGAAGCTTGGATCCAACATCAGCCTCCTACTGTGGACCTTGCTGCCCAACGTGCCTAGAAGGAAGTCGTTGGTATCGCCATGATGATGGCTCGGGTCCCGCATCACCTTCACACTGTGCGAGCTCAGATTCTCTCCTCTACAGTTACATCGTCCTTCTCGGATGTGTGTTCGATGCTTCCCAAGGTCTCCCCGCCTCCGGATTTTTCTGGACCTCCTTCTCTGGCACTTTTCCAGCAGGCCCCTGCACCTTTACTCCCTCTTCCTTTTTCAGCTCATGGGGGCCATTCTGATTCTCGGGGACGTGGTCGGGGTGGCCGGCCACGGCCTAAGTGTTCCTTCTGCGGCAAAGACGGGCATCTTGAAGGCACGTGCTATCACAAGCATGGTCATCGTTCTCGTTCGTAGGCCTCTATTGCTGCCACCGACTCCTCTCTCACTCGTACTGACCTCGACGAGGTTTGCCTTCAGCTCCAGCATCTTCATGTCCTGCTCAGCCGCCCGCCGGCCTCGGTTGCCTCCGCCGCCTCCATCTCCAATGAAAGTATCGTCTGCCTCTCCACTGGACCGCGATGGATCATCGATTCTGGTGCCACTCATCACATCACCTCTGTTCGACCGCCTCAGTACTTCTCTTCTCCTCACCTGAAGTACATTACTATGGCTAATGGGGCAGTTGTCCCTGTCTCTGGCTGTGTTGATATTCCTCTCACCTCCTCCCTTTTCCTGCGCTCGGCTCTTCATGTTTCAGACTCTCCTTTCAATTTACTTTTTATTGGTCGGCTTACTGCTGACTTACATTGCTCCGTGATATTTACTTCTTCTTTTCTAATACAGGATCAGCAGACACGGACTATCATTGGTAAGGGGCGACTGCAAAACGGGCTCTACCTTCTTGATGATTCTCCTACTCTCCTCGCATCTGTCTCCTCTTCGGATTGGCATTGGCGTCTTGGTCATGCTCCTCTCCCAGTCCTACAGAAGGCTCTCCCGGATGTATCTCTTCCCGCTTTCAGTGTGAAACATGTATTTTTGGCAAGAAGTCACATTCATCTTTTCTTTCTCATTGTACTCGGAGCTCTGCTCCTTTTGTTTTGGTACACTCCGATATATGGGGTCTGTACAAGATCACTAGTATTTTTGGCAACCGTTATTTTCTTACATTTATCGATGATTATTCTCGCATGACATGGTTGTATCTCCTTCGTGATCATTCTGAGCTTCCACGCGTATTTCAGGCCTTCATTCTTGAGACTCGTACTCAATTCTCTACGCCCATTCAAACTATTCGCACTGATAATGCGCGCGAGTACACTGCCCATAACTTCGCGACCCTCTGCTACGAGTTTGGGGTTATTCACCAAACGTCTTGTGCATATACCTCACAATATAATGGTGTCGCCGAGCGCAAGAATCGTCATCTCCTTAATGTGTCTCACTCTCTTATGCTTCAAATGCGGGTTCCCAAACCATACTGGAACTTTGTGCTCTTCATGGCCTGTTTTCTTATCTACCATCTATTGTCCTCTGTCCTCCAAAATACTACTCCGTTCAGCCTCCTATTTCCCTCCACTCCGGCCTTCACTCTTACTCCCCGCATTTTTGGCTATACATGCTACGTTCACCACCTCGGCCCATCTACAGACAAGTTGGATCCCCCTGCGGCCAAATATGTTTTTGTGGGCTACTCGCGCACTCAAAAGGGCTATGTGTGCTATTCGCCCACTACCCGCAAGGTGATTGTTTTTGCAGATGTCACTTTCCGGGAAGATCTTCCTTTCTTATTTGCTCTAGATCTTGCTCCTCTTCCGGAGCCCGTCGTGCACTTTGTCATCTTTGTTCCCCATTCTCCACCTTCTCCCCTTCCTGCCCAGCCTCTGGTCCTTCCCCAGCCACCTATCATCCGGGTCTATTCTCGTCGCTTTCCTCTTCACGTTGCCCCACTGCAGTCATCTTCGACCTCTGATGCTCCGCGGCCTGCTACTCTGATTCCAGCCTCCACCGCTCATCCTATGGCAAATTATTTCTCTATTCATCGCCTTTCACCGCCACTTCGTCACTTCGCCACATCATTATCCTCTGTTTTTGTCTCTAACTCTGTGCAGGAGGCGCTTCAACATCCAGGCTGGCGGGCTGCCATGGACGAAGAAATGACGGCCCTTTGGGCCAGCCAGACCTAGGTCCTTGTCCCTTTACCTCCCGGTCAGCACCTTGTTGGATGTAAATGGGTTTTCGTCATCAAACATGCTCCTGATGGAACTATTGACCGTCTGAAGGCCCGTCTGGTAGCCCGTGGCTTCACTCAACAGCAGGGCCTTGATTATGAGAAAACCTTCTCTCCAGTGGCCAAGCTCAACACTGTTCGTGTTCTTCTCTCCGTGGTTGTGCATCGTCACTGGCCGCTTCATCAGTTGGATATTAAGAATGCGTTCCTGAATGGCGATCTTCAGAAAACCGTCTACATGTGCCAACCTCCCGGGTTTGAGACCACGGGGGAGTCTCGTGTGTGTCTTCTGAAGAAATTCATTTATGGTCTCAAATAATCCCCTCGGGCGTGGTTTGATAAGTTCAGCAAGGTTGTTCGGGACATGGGATTCACTCAGAGTTTCGCAGATTTCTCCCTATTCACTAGACACCGGGCAATAAGAACGGTCTTTCTGTTAGTTTATGTTGATGACATCCTACTTATTTGGGATGACTCAAAGGGGATTCAAGTGGTCAAACAATATTTGAGCACCGTGTTTCAGACCAAAGACCTGGGGCATCTTCGCTACTTCCTCGGTCTTGAGGTCGCACGACGTCCGGATTGGCTTGTCCTCTCCCAACAGAAGCATTATCTTGATCTCCTCAAATACGCTGGCCAGTCTGGTTGCAAGCCAGCTACTACTCTGATGGAGGCAAATCACAAGCTATGTGCTCATGTCTCTGATGATGATCTGGCTCTCCAGAACCCAGAATACTATCGACGCCTTGTGGGAAAGTTGATCTACCTAACGGTCACGAGGCCTGATATATCGTTCGCTGTTGGGATTGTCAGTCTGTTCATGCATGCTCCCCAGGTTTCTCATCTTCAGTTGGTTGAACGGATTCTCCGATACCTTAAGGCAGCTCCGGGTCAAGGGCCGGTTTACAAAACCTCCAACTCTATTCCAGCATTGGTTGCATATTCAGATGCCGATTATTTTTGGCTCCCTGGACGATCGACGGTCAACCAGTGGGTTCTGTACATATTTTGGCAGTCATCTCATTACATGGAAAAATAAGAAACAAATCGTGGTTGCTCGATCCTCCGCGGAAGCCGAATACCGATCGATGTCATTGGTTGTCTCAGAACTCACATGGCTTGAAAGCCTCCTTGCTGACCTGGGGGTAAAACTTCTTTCATCTGTTGTTCTATTTTGTGACAGTCAAGCGGTCATACACATAGCAAAGAATCCGGTATTTCACGAGCGCCCGAAACATATCGAGGTAGACAGTAATTTTATTCGGGAGAAAGTTCAAATGAAGAAACTTGAATTAAAGCATGTTCCGAGCACTGATCAAGTTGCTGACATTCTCACGAAGGCTTTATCAAGTATCTTTTTTTACCAGTGTTTGTCCAAGCTGAGTTCATATGACTTGTACGCTCCAGCTTGCTGGAGAGTGTTAGAGAAGCCCATTTGACAAAGGCCCTTTATGTATTTTTTTTTATTTCTCTCTTCTTTGTAGTCCCACATCATGTATAGGACCTTCCTCTCACTTTCTCCCTCCTATAAATATGCACTCAATCTTTGTATTTGACACAAGTGAATATATATACAAGATTCTTTTTTCCTTCTACAGTAATTAAATGCATGGCCTATTAAAATAGCTCATTGTACTGTGAAACCAGTATATTAACAACACAAAGGAGCTCTTTTGAAATCTCAAATCTTACCGTGTAGTTGTGTTCTTGTAAGTGGTGCTCATTTTCAAAACCCAATTTGTGATATACTTTTCATTTGATCTTAATTCACTTTTTTTATATAGAGTACACTTTTACCAAATAATATATTGCTTAATGTTGTTAAATTTGTCTGAAAATTAAAAGGATCCGCTCGTTTGAATGAAATTAGAATCTTAGAATTGTAATTGAAAGTCCAATTTTCATGTTTGCATGCTTGATGGTAGAGTTGGAGTAGGAATTCAAAATGAATTCCAATGAATTAATTTTGAACTAAAACTAATTATTTTCATTCTATATAAGAATTGGATAATTTATGTCACAGTTTGTATTGCGACAACATATGTAAGACTTTCTTCGCATTAATAAATGATGTTTCTCACTTTAATTCTCATATTTTTTGCGTCCATGTTAATATTTTTATGATTTGTTGAGTTTGATTAAGGCTCCGTTTGGGAGGACTTATTTTCACCGGTCAAGCGGTCATGACCGCATGAATCGGGACTTAATTTAAGTCCCGATTCATGCGGTCATGACCGCTTGACCGGTGAAAATAAGTCCTCCCAAACGGAGCCTAAGTGCACAAAAAATGTTGATTCGAGGCAACCAGTGGTAGTGGTTTGACAAAATAATTTAGGGAGTGTAGAATCATTGTCCCCGAAAAACATGAAAGTTGTCGGATCGTCATTAAAATTTCAAGGAAGCTTATTCTCATCATTTCATGACTTCTAATGGCGACAAGTTGTCGATCTAATGGTCGAATAGATTTTTACAATCTCCAACATACCATTATTACCACAGCACTACAACACTCAAGCTTTTATCCCACTATAATGGGGCCGGCTATATGGATCCTTTGTCGCCATTGTGCCATATCTTTTGTCACAATTCCAACATACCATTATTATAAAATAAAAATAAAAAGTCATCAGATCATCACCAAATTATTAGGTAAGCTTTTTCTCATTATTCTGAGATTGTTAGCGGTGACGGTTCATCAATCTGAATGTCGAGTCGAGCCCCTACAATTTTTGTTTGATCACTATCGCCCCCTAAAAAATGAAAATTGTTGAATTGTCATTACATTTTCATGAAGGCCAATTCTCATCATCGTCTGGCTGTTCATGGTGATGATCATCTATCCAATTACCGTATCTCTAGTAATTATCAATGAAATAGTAGAATTAACAAATTTCATTTTGCATGGTCAAATCTATTTTGTTTAGATGAACAAAAGAATTGAAATTCAAACTAATACTAATTCTTGTAGAAATTAGAGCTAATCTCAATTCTTGAAATCAATTTTAATTCCGTCCAAAAGATCGGACCCTAAGGTTATATTTATATTATGTTGATTGAATTTGTATTGGGTGCGCAAATTAGTTTCAATTCAATTTTTTGTCGAAATCTGAATTGGCCTGAATCTCAATTCAAATCCCTTCTCAAAGCTTGAGATAGTATATGCAAAAATGGAATTATTCAATTCTATTTGTTTAGGTGCATGAATGAATTCAATCATTGGAATTCCTCAAATAAAACTAAAGTAAATAGTCTCATTCAAGTAGCACTCATAATATATCTTGTAAGATATCTTTATTGTTAGAGGCGGATCTAGAAATATCATTAAACGGGGTCAAATATTGTCTTCCTCCCACAAATATTTTTTTAACTCCTCCATTTTATCGGAGAGGGTTCTCCCTTATCCAGTTACCATTTTTGCCGTTTAAATAGTCAAAATTCATTGGCTCGACAAGAGGAATCCTAATCCAGTAGTATTTTTTCAAAATTCTTGGGGGGGGGGGGGGGCATCCGCCCCTATTTATTGTTGTTCTCCCCTATTTATTGTTGTTCCAGCTATTGTGTATGTGTTGGAACCAAGATTTGGCTCAACGAAGAGTTTGGACCCAAAGGGGGCAGCCCACACCTACTTCTCCCGAGAAAGAACGTTAAGCTGAAGACTTGGTACTTGACGCAAACCCTGGCTGCAGTGTGGAGGACCCACCACACACCCGAAAAAACTTTGAGCGCTTCCCCTCCCAAGCCAATGCTGCAATCGGGCACCTTGGAGAGCCTTCGAAGTCAACCAAAAATGACATGAGGAGGAAAAAGCCAAAAAACTGGATCCCTTCAAAAGGCGCCCTTCAGTGTCTATTTATAGTTTTTTCTGACAGAGACTGCCAATAGCACAATCCCGCCTTATAGAATTACTAAATACGCCCCAAATTAACCTGCCAACGGCCATCCGCAGACAAACAAATAAAACCTTGCATGGAGAATATTCTTGGAGGGGCAAGTGCCTGACGAAACCAGCACTCGCCCACCTCTTTTGGCAAGTGTCTGGTGAGACTAGCACTCGCCCGCCACTTTGGAGAGTTCCTCTTGAGAACAGCACTCGCCCGCCTCTTTGGAGAGTGCCTGATGAAACTAGCACTCTCCCGCCTCTTTGGCAAGTGTCTAATGAAACTATCACTCACCCGCCTCTTTGGCAAGTGTCTGATGAGACTAGCACTCGCCCGCCTCTTTGGAGAGTGCCTGATGAAACTAGCACTCTCCCGCCTCTTTGGCAAGTGTCTAATGAAACTATCACTCACCCGCCTCTTTGGCAAGTGTCTGATGAGACTAGCACTCGCCCGATACTTTGGCGAGTGCCTGATGAGACTAGCACTCGCCCGCCTCTTTGGCGAGTGCCTGATGAGTCTAGCACTCGCCCGCCACTTTGGTGAGTGCCTGATGAGACTACACTCGCCTGACTCTTTGGCGAGTGCCTGATGAGACTAGCACTCGCCTGGTTCTTTGGCGAGTGTCTGATGAGACTAGCACTCGCCTAACTCTTTGGCGAGTGTCTGATGAGACTAGCACTCGCCGGGTGAAGGGTTTGTCGATTTAGGCGAGAGCAAGCCCACCTCTCCGTCTTCCCCACTCGACGGACACGAGGTTGTACAGTATGTATGAAAAAGTGACCTAGATGACTGGGGTCTTGTTTTTAGCTCACCAAAACTACAATATATTAATAAATTTAATGTAAACGAATGATTTGAGGAAAATATAAATTTTCTCAAATATCGAATTTATATGTATTATATGAAAAAGAGAGTCCTTTTTCTTTGTAGCTAGGATGATCCGCGGAAAAGCTAAAGACTCCGTTTGGGAGGACATATTTTCACCGGTCAAGCGGTTACGACCGCATGAACCGGACCTTAATTAAGGTCCGGTTCATGCGGTCGTAACCGCTTGAGCGGTAAAAATAAGACCTCCCAAACGGAGCCAAAATCTCATAATTGTAAGTTTACCTTCATGGTTGTATCCAACTGTGCTTTATACTGTTTGTGTTTTATTTTTTCTCTCCTTTGTATTGACTTGTTCTTCACTCAAAACCATATTGCTAGGATGATTGCAGACGGCACATTTGATTGTGAAGTCTACCTTTGTAGCTGAGAGTCATAATATGTATGTACAACATAAATTTCTGAACCCAATGAAGGAGGGGGGTAAATTTGGGGCAATAATCAAGTACATCTCATATCAAAATATTATAAGATGTTTTTAGAGCATGTTGTGAAGTTCTGTGTTATGAACATCACAATTAAGGCTCCGTTGGGGGGGGGGGGACTTATTTTCACCGGTCAAGCGGTTACGATCGCATGAACCAGACCTTAATTATTGTCCGGTTCATGCGGTCGTAACCGCTTGACCAGTGAAAATAAGTCCCACCAAACGGAGCCTAAGTTAGCTCTTGGTGGAAGCAACTCTGGGATAGTCCTCTTATGAAGTACATGGGGATCATCTCAGGAACTTAAAAAAATTGTGTGATGAAGGTTTATGGCTTTCAAATCAAAGTAGAAAATACAATAACTATTATGGAGTGAGTTTTTATAATTGTCGTGGCATGCGTTTTCATCACATAAATACATTTATTTCAATTTTTGAAGAAGAGTGGTGCAAAAGTTGAGAGAGAGAGAGAGAGAGAGAGTAATCCCTTATTCAAGACGTGGGACTATTACTTGAGAAAGAAGAAGACCTACAATGGGCCTCTAAATGGGTCTTTACAAGATGTTTTCTAACTATTTTCTAACACTCCCCCGCAAGCTGGAGCGTACAAGTCGTAGGTGTCAAGCTTGGATAAGAACTGATAGTATAACGGTCGAGAGAGTGCTTTAGTCAGGATGTCAGTCACTTGTCTTGTAGCGGGAACATGCTCCATTTCTATCTTCTTTGATTGAACTTTTCTCAAATGGAGTGACAACCAACTTTAATATGTTTTGTTCTTTCATGGGAGACTGGATTCTTAGAAATATGTATCGCAGCTTGACTGTCATGGATAAGGTCGTCGGAGATGAGAGTTTGAGTCCCAAATCATTAAGAAGACTTTCAAGTCAAGTTAACTCAAATACAAAAGCAACCATAGCACGGTACTCGACCTTAGCAGAAGATCGAGCAACAACGGTCTGCTTCTTGCTACACCAGATAATAAGATGTCCGCCGAAATTTGTGCAAAAGCCAGTTGTGGAATGCCTATCATCAAGAGAACTTGCGTTGTCAGCGTCAGAGAACGCAACAAGAGATAAAGAGATAGATGGTTTGTAAACAAGTCCTTGTCCCAGAGCGGTCTTTAGATATCTGAGAATGCGCTCAACGACTTGGAGATGAGATGTCTGAGGAGCATGCATAAAATGACTCACAACCACCACAGCAAATGAGATGTCAGGTCGAATAACCGTAGGATAAATCAGCTTCCCCACCAAGCATCGATAGTATTCTGGATTTGTAAGCAATTGGTCAGAATCAGAACCATGTGCAGAAAGCTTGTCATTTACATCCATAGGGGTGTCCGTAGTTTGCACCCTGAGTTAGACAGCATCTTGAAGGAGGTCAGTACAGTACTTTCATTGGGATAATACGAGACCATCAGGTCATCTTGCGACCTCAAGCCCATGAAAGTATCAAAGATTTCTCAGTTCTTTCGTCTAAAATATTGAGTTCAAATGTTCCTTAATTTGTTGTATCTTTGTAGAGTCGTCGCCTGTAATTAGGATATCATCAACAGAAACAAGGAGAATCATAGTGTCTGTTGGCTGATGGAGGGTGAAGAGGGAGAAGTCAGCCGAGCTCCGTGTAAAACCAACTTCGCGAATAACCTTGCTGAATTTCTCAAACCAAGCACGCGGGAACTGTTTGAGACTATATATAGACTTCTGGAGATGACATACATGAGACTCCCCCGTGATCCGAAATCTGGTGGTGCATATAAACAGTTTCCTGCAGATCACCATAGATAAATGTGTTTTATTATCCAACTGATGGAGGGGCCACTGATGATGGACTACCAAGGAGATCAGGACCCGAACAGTATTCAACATAACAACCGGGAAGAAAATTTCATCATAATCAAGGCCTTGTTGTTGAGTGAAACCCGGGCCATGAGGCGAGCTTTTAGGCGGTCAACAATCCCATCCGCGATATGTTTGATAACAAAACGCACTTGCAGCTGACACGAGACTGGCCGAGAGGAAGAGAAACCAGATCCCAGGTCTGGTTAGCCCATAGAGCAGTCATTTCATCATCCATGGCCGCCCTCCACCCCGAGTCCTAAAGCGCTTCCTTGAGTGACCGGGCGACATCAAGGAGGTGATAATTTTTTCACTCGGCCACACTATTTTGTTGGAGAGTATAAGCACATGAGATTTGATGTATGATTCCAAACTCAGTGCATAAATTGGAGAAGGTGCGACCAGTATATTTGCGAGCATTGTCGGTGTGAATGATTTTTAACGTAGTGGAGAACTGCGTACACGTCTCAGTAAGAAAAGTACGAAAAACATATGCTAATTCAGTATGATCATGAAGTAGATATAACCAAGTGAGATACGAATAATCATTAATAAAAGTGACAAAATATTGATATTCAAAAACATTGGGGACTTTATAAGGTCCCCAAACATCTGAATGAACTAAAGAGAATGAAGTATCACTCTGTGTACATGTAGGAGGGAAAGAAGTATGATGTTGTTTGTCATAGATACATGATTCATAAGTGAACTCTTGCATTGATACATCAGGAAGAGCCTTCTTAAGAATCAGGAGGGGAGCATGTCCAAGGCGGCGATGTCAATCAACAGTGAAGACATCAGATAAAATGGTAGGCGGAACATCCAAGAGATATAACCCATTCAAAAGCCTCCCTTTACCAATGATACTCCGCATGCGGCGATCCTGCACAACAAAAGAGGAAGAAGAAAATGTTATATAGTAGTCAAGCTCATGAGTAAGACGACTAACTAATAGCATATTAAAGGGGGATCCCGAAACATGAAGAACAAAGGATAGAGGGAGAGTGGGAGTAAGCTTAAGATCAGCCACGCCAGAGACCAGAGTGGTGTCGCCATTGGAAATAGTGATGCACTTGGGATAGGCGGACTGTATATACTGTGATTGTCTCTAGGATGTAATGTGCTGAGTAGCACCTAAGTCCACGATCCAATGAGGGATATGGGAGAGCCAGGATATACCTTTAGTGGAGAAAAATGCTACTGAGCCGAAGAGCGATTGATAATGCCTTGGAGCTGTTGAAGCTGGGTGCGGAGAGTGTTGATATCTTCCCGGGTAGAAGAAGCAGAATCCTGTGGAGCACTAGTGGGAGTAGGGGCAGTTGTAGTAAATATAGCAAGGTGTGGAGGCAGACCATGCATATGGTAGCTTATAGCTTCAAGATGACCCTCTAGACCATAGTAAGTATATTTGAAAGCAGGGCGACCATCACGTCCTCGTCCCCAAGACGTGTGGTGGCCTCCCCTAGTTAAAGAGCCATGTGCGGGAGAAGGAGTGAGTAGGAGTGGCTGCTGAAGGAGAGCTGGTGAAAAGTTTGCTAGGGTATCAGATAGAGGTGTAACTTTCAGCAGCATAGAGCATACATCGGACAGTGAGGGCGTTGTAGAGGAGGAAAGAATCTTAGCTCGGACACTGTGGAGGTGAGGAGCAACTCGGACCATCATCATCGCAATTCCAACAGCTTCCTTTTGCGCCCGTTATGTAACAAGATCTGTGGAGGGAGGCTGATGTTGTATTCAGGCCTCCACCAGAGTTTTGGCCTTGGCAACGAAAGAAGTCAAATCACATGTTGTTCCGGGATCCAGAGTTTGAAGCGCAGAGATGATATCAAATAGATGTAGCAAGCTTTCTTTGCCAGAGTAGAGAGAGTGAAGCTCCTCCCACATTGCTTTAGCAATCCTATGATACATGGTCATGCGATATGGATCGATATCTATGGAATTAAGGATCAAAGATTGGACTCGACCATCATCACGAAGCCACTCATCAGTGAGAACAGTAGGAGCATCCTGAGTAAGATGATGAAGGAGACCATTGGTTTGGAGAACGCATTGAACATAATTCACCCATTCCACAAAATTCTGTTTGTTGCTAAGGGAGATGGTGGTGATCCAAAGTTCATCACGAACTTCAGGAGAAGGAACAACGGCATGAACGGGAAGAGAAGAGACAATCGTTTAATCCATGGCGGTAAGAGAGAAGGTGGATGGGCTAATAGACTCGGGCAGACTAGCGTAGAGCAACAAAGGAGAGAGGCCGCAGGAGGTAGATGACCAGAGAATCCGCAACGAGTAGGAAAGACAGGTCGGCAACGGCTATAGAAGCCGGCAATGGTTCAAGCAGGAGTTTGGAGGACAGTAAAGTTAGGTCAGCAACGGCTAGAGAAGAGGTCGACAATGGATTAAGCAGGAGACGCAGAGGGCAAAGGTCTGCGGCGAATAAAAAAAATCTGCTGCGAACGGGAGACCGCGACTAACAACAGAGAGAATCAGTTCGCGGTGATTAAAGAGAGGCAGGAAGAGCGACAAGTCACGAAGAAGCTCGCAGCGGGTAGAGAGGAGACCGCAGCAGATAGAGAGGAGACCGCAGCGGGCTGAAGCAGCGACCAAAAACAAAGGCCAAGAGGCAGTCCACAAGTAGAAGAAGGCAGCCATAGTAAGCGCGCGGATAGCAAGGTCAGTCCACTTACGCAGCAGTGCGAATAGAGATGAGAAGATAGACAGCTAAGCAAAGAAGCATGGGTCTGAGGAGAGAAGAGAGCGGTGGGCAAAGAAGTCCACTGGAAGCACTTGGCGGGTAGAAGAGTCCGCGCGACAACCACAGTAGTTACAGATAGAAGCTGACAGCAAGAGGAGCCTGCCAAACTAGGAAAAAACATTGCAGGCAAAAGAAGGGGCGAACCTCGCGACCAGACCGCGCGAGTAGGAAAGAAAACGACGAGCCAGGCAAGCTGCGGGACTGGACAGACCGCAGCGGGTAAGGCAGACTGCGCTGGTAGTTGCGGTGGGTCCAAGTAGCCAAAGCTATTAAAGCAGGAGGAAAGCTAACCGAGACGGAGGGAAGCAGTGTGCCACAAATCCTGCGGACTAGAGATAACAGGCTACCTGAAGGGAGAGTATAAGGCTGCAGAAGACAGACTGCATGAGAAGCGGGTACCCAACAAATAGGCCGCAGAATGCACCAGACCGCGGAAGGGCAGGCGGTTAAAAAGGACAGACCGCCTAGTCGGATCGGCTTGCTCTGATACCATGAAGGAGAGTGGTGTAAATCTTGCATATGCTTCTTGAATACCAAATTACAAGTATGAGTACAAATATATAGGGATGAGAGAGAGAGAGAGTAATCTCTTATACAAGATGTGATATCATTACATGAGAAATAAGAAGACCTATAATGGGCCTCTAACTGGGCCCTTACATGATGTTTTATAACTATTTTCTAACAATTTTGAATATTTTGTTCGTACTATTTCTCCATCGCGAACCCCTAAAACCCCATTTTCTTCCTAAGTTATTACTCTTATCATGGGCTCCGCCACTCATTCGTGAGAACACCATTTTCGTCCTCGTCGATAGTGGAGCATGTCCACTAGAACACTAAAACCTCCCAACTCATTCAAAAAATCTTTTTTTTTTCATTTTTTTTGTTTTTCTTTCTTTCCTTTTCAATAAGGTTTCTCCTTCCTATTCATCTTTTTTATCGTCATTGCACAGTTTTCTCTAGGTCAAAATTTCAATTAATTTCAACATTGCTATTTTAAAGTCCTATTTATTTATGTTGCAATGAAACAGTCATGTTCTGTTTGTTTGGACGTCTTATCTCCATTTTGATAGAATAAAAATGTCATCGGAGTAATATGTTTCGTAAATATTGGAGCTCTTGTGCGGCAGGCAATGCCAAAAACTCTTTTTCAAACCTCATTTCTCCATTATTACCAACGCTCAATTTCTCATTGGAACTTCATTCTCCATGTACAACACGTACTCGACATCAATCAAGGGTAGCCCAACAAAGGATAATTATTAAGATACTGCTACAATGATGAGCTCGCAATGAGCTCGTAGTCAGTCTGCAGATGCCTCATCGGGAATCATCATCACCTCGTTGAGAGCAAGAATCGGCTCGCCCCAGCACTTCGGTAATCATGTTGACCTAGCACAAGGGTGGGCCTTACCATGGGAACTAGGGATATACCCCTCTGTCATTGTCTAAAATATAGCCCACTGTCGAGGGGAAGTGGCAAGGCAATTAACCCACAAGAACCCTTGCTTAGAACCGCGAGCTCTCTATTGCGCCCAGCGAGCCTGTCTCTCTCCCCTAACTTAGCAAATCATTTTGGTTTGTGAGTGTGAGAGAGAGAGAGAGAGAGTTCCTATACACTCTCAGGTGCGAGATGATACCTCCAAGTTGTGTCCAACCTCTTTTCTTGTTCTTCTTTCTTTGTTTGTGACCTCCACTTCAGTGAGTCGGTAACTTCTTCCCATATTTGAAGCTCGAACTTTGAACTCGGGTTCTTGGCTTCAACTCTCTCAATATAAATCTCACTCATTCTTCCTTTATAATGAGTCAACAATATGGGTGTTTACGAACCGATTCAAAACGATTAGCTCTTCAATCAAATCCAAATTTGATATAGAAAGCAGAGATTCTGATTCAAATTCGGATTTTGATTTGTCATGAAATGTTAGATTCAAATTTGGACTCAAATTCAGATTCAAATTAGTATTCGAACACGGATTCAAATTCGAATTCCAAATGTATACTATTTAATTATATATGATGTTGAAATATAATTATATATAATATCTAATTGCATATATTAATATTATTTAAATATAAATTCTAATATTTGTGAACTATTCGCGAGTCTTTCAAATGAGAATAAACTTATTTGAATTCGAATCCAAAGTTGGATTCGAAAACTATTCAAATTTGAATTTGGATTCCAAAACTATTCGAATTAAAATTTGGATTTGAAAACTATTTGAATCCGAATTTAGATTTGAATCCGGATTAAGATTTGAATCCGGATTCAGATTTGAATCTGGATACAGATTTGAAAACTATTCGATTCTGAATTCGGATTCAAATTTGAAATAAATGAATTTTAATGAAATTTTCACGAATTGAATCTTGAATTATTCACGAACTATACTACTTATTGTATAACTCGTAATACGTCGAGATTAGAGATGACCAAGGATGGCCTAGAGGATCTCGTCTTCCTAGAACGAGTGTAGAAGAAGTCCCCTCCCAGGGGCGAGCCCAGGATCCCAGAGGAGAGTCCAAGCTCTTGGGGCGAGTCTAGGCTCCCAGAGGCGAGTCCAGGCTCCCAGGGGCGAGTCCAGGCTTATAGGGGCGAGAACAAGTACCCAGGGGCGAGTCTATGCCCCTACGGGAGAGTCCAGGCCCCCAGGGGCGAGTCCAGGCCCCTAGGGGTGAGTACAGACCCCTAGGGGCGAGTCCATCCCCCCATGGGAGAGTCCAAGCTCCCAGGGGCGAGTCTAGGCTCCCAGGATACCTCTTTAGGTCTACCAGTAGCCTCTCTAAATAATGGAGTTTTGTTGTTGACAGACCAATTTAGGCTGCGTATAGTAAAACAAAAAGGCGGGATTCCGCTATTTGCAGGTTAGGTTTAGAAAACTATAAATAGACCACAAGGGAACATTTGGAGGAGATCTGATTCTTTTGCTTCTTCTTCCTCTAGTTAGCTTTGATTGGCTTCTAGTGCCCTCCAAGGTGCCCTCCAAGATGCCCAACTCAGCATTGGCTAGGGAGGAGAAGCTCTCTTCAATCTTTCGGGTGTGTGGCGGGACCTCCTCACTGCAGCTCAGGGTCTGTTTCTTTGTTCCAAGCAACTAGTCAAGTGATCTTCTGTAGCACCCCGGTTTCTTAGACTTGAGGCTCTGGGCACTACCGCGCGGCGGTAGGTTTCTATCGCCCGACGGTAGCCTTGTTTCGTTGAGTGGTATGCGTCGAATAGTAGGCGTCGAGGGGTAGCGCGCGACGTTATCCAGTTACCGCTCTGCGGCAGTCCCGGTTTGTCGAGTCGAAGTCGTCGAGATGAAAGCGTCGAGTGAGTTACCGCGCGGCAGTATCGCTACCGCTGGCGGTAGGGCTGTATTATATTTGATCGACGGATCGGGAAGTTATCGCGGCGCGGTAGGTATCTACCGCCCTACAATAGTAGACGAAAGTAGTTCTGTGGGCTGTGGTTTTCAGCCGTCCGTTTTGCTTGGGATTTGATCCTATGGCTCAGAATCCTTCGTCCTAGAGGCTTAAGTAGGGCTGAAAGGTTGTTTTCCCTCATTCTCTTCTCATTTTGAGTGGGAGTTAGGGTTTGAGAGAGAGGGTTTGGAGGAGGAAGAAGAAGTGTTTTCTCCGCCGTTAGCGAAGCTCCGAACCTTCGTTCGTCGAACCGAGGCCAGATCCGTGGAGAGGACTCGAAGGTGCACACTTTCATCTGTGCAAAGCAAGATCTCTATGGCTAGGAAGAGGAGTCGTAAGGTAACGACATTCTCCTCTCGGTCCTTAGGATGCGTGCATGGCATCCGTTTTATTCTTGCTTACTTTTAAACATTTAGGCATCATATCTCTCAAATGAGAGGGGTACGGGTCGCTATGGTTCAAGAGGAGCCACCGGGTCGATTGTGTCCGTCCCCGACATGATGTTGGATTAGAGATCTGCTCCGCTAGTGGATTAAGCATTGTGGGTGAAGCCATAGTCGCGGCCGTTAGTCCGACTCGGTGATGTTGCATAACGAGCCTTAAGGATTTTGCTAGAAATCTGTTTGCGGCAAGATGTCGTTTGTGACATTTACCCCCCACCCCTTATTTTTCGTGCAAGAACGAATGGTGGATTAGTGCGGGAAAGGCTATGTTCGTGGATTGATGTGCGAAGGCGCGGCTTTGTCTCTGTGGTCGACTGGCTAGCCCGTGACGTGCAAGTCATGTGTGGAAAGTATCTTGGCGAGACAAGTCCCTTTCTAAGAAACTGGCGAGAACGCCAAGCATTTGATAAGCCCGGGCGATGAAGCCCATGAGCGGGTGGGGTCAAGCAAGGGTTCTTAGCATCGTTTTGTTTGTGTGACGGAATCATGACGTGAGAAGTCAGAGCTTGCAGGCAAGCCCGGGTTTTGAGGCCCACGAGCGGGTGGGGCCTAGGCAAGAGTTCTGTTTGACAGCTTGTATGTCGTTAGGGGAAAATGGAAGTACTCGTGTGATGTGATGTGATGATGTGTGGTGATGTGTTAGATTCATGCGCCTTGGGTGAAACCCAGGTTTGTATACATGTTGCATTGCAGGCCCATTTTTATTAAATGCTCAACCTAGAAATATGTTTGATATATGTGACATCCTAATCTGTTTCTTTACTATATATATACACACATTTGCATATGAAGAGCTTACCTGCAAGGTGAGGGAGTGCCCCCGGGGTCCGCTAGGGATGACCGAGAGGAGATGTGTTGGCTACACAATTGAGATCATCCTTTGCTAACTCACATTACAACAAATTTTTACAGGACAAGGATCTCAAGCAAGAGCAAGCTTGCCGGCCAAAAAGTCCTAAGCCTCATGAAGTGGACCCTCTTTTATTTACTTATGTTTTGTTGAATGCTTTGCTCCATGAACTGTAATCTGGCTTGCATGTCGAGGTAGCCTAGGAGTGCTAAAGCACGTTGCTCTGTTTGTTGTTGTTTTAGTTTTTGGACACTTGAATGTTGTAAGGCCTTAAGACCGTTTCGAACTCCTGTGATAGTGGATAACTTCTAGTGTTTGTGGGTTTCCGCTATTTTGTGTTCTGAGTTTTGAGATACGTTGTTCTTTTATATCACTTTATAATGCTAAACTTGTGGCGACTATCTGTTGTGATGTCCCGGCCGGACCGATATTATATGGTCATTACAGGGGAGGTGTGACATCTTGCTTAGGAGAAATAGATGCAAGTTATCCCCTATGGTTCAATCTATTCTTGGAACCGGATTCCGGTTTCAACACTTATGAACAACTCTACTCAGCTAGAAGAAAAAAAATGTAAATAAAGATATAAAATTGATACCTTATTTAAAATTATTTTTTGGCTACGTCGATAATTAAAATGCACAATAAAATTATATTTGAATTTCTTAAAATTTTATTTAATTTTAATATCATAATCTATCTATTAATATTTGAATTTCTTATAATTTCATTTAATTTTAATTTCATAATTTATTTATATTTTTTTATTTTCAAATTTATATATTCATAATTTATATATATTAAAATGATCTTGGCGGTCCAATCATCAAAATGTCCCGCTACTTCTGAAGATAAACAACGATGAGGGAGAGAGTGATAGAGAGAGAGTGGAAGAGAGGAGAGTGGGCCAGCTCAATTGGTATATAAAAAAGAAATTATTGGTCGCTACTTCTTCATGTGTAATTGTGTAAACGATGATGAGAGAGAAAGAGAAAGGGAAGTGGGCACTGCTTAATAATTATGACAAAAAAGAATAAATGTTTTTGAGTTAATAATAGGGCGTTGTTAATCGCATTGCGATTAACGCTAATCGCACAGTTCTCCAACGAATCCCCTCCTTCATCAACTATTGTCTAGTGGTAAACCCCAATTTTCTTCCCCGAGATCAAAAACAAATTGATAATTACATTTCATCTCATATTTCAACTTTCTTGTGCCCATTTGATGATTCCTAATTTTTTTTAAGTTTTTAGGGTTTATCATTTAGAGAAATGAGTTCTGAAAAGCTAAGAAATTCTTACGTTGTTATATTTGGTATGATCACACTCTCAATACCCTACTTTTTTGCAAATCATCAATTTTATTCAACTTAGATTTATTTGTTTTTGTTATTTTGAAGATCCACAAAATACAAAGGAGAAAAAAAATCATTTTCAAGTTGATTTGAGTAATCATTTTCAAAGCGATAAAATTTTTGATTCAAAGGAGGAGTTGATCGAGTGGGCTAGATGTGTAAGCAAAAAAATTTTGGTTATGTCATCACAATAAGGACATCATATAAAGTCATTGGGTGTATCACACTATGTGTTATTTTAGGGTGTGATAGAAGTGGTTCTTATAGAGAAAATCAAAACAAGAATGACTGGGTGAAGAAGAGGCTTCAGAAATCATCATCTAAGCGATGTGGTTGCTTATTTTCTCTTAAATGGGTAAAGGTAGCTAATGTAGACGAATGGAGGCTTGAGGTTCTTCGTGGGTTGCATAATCATGACCGAGTTTATTTGGAAGCGCAAGTATTTGCAGGGAAGTTAGATGAGGAGGAAAAGTTAGTGAAGCAAATGTATTGCAGGTGTTAAACCACGGAAAATCTTAACAACATTAAAAAATCAAAACATTGGAAACGCATCAGGGATGAGAACTATTTATAATGACGTGCTAAGTTGCAGAAAGAGGAGTTAGAGGGTTTTTCTCCCATACAGTTTTTGTATAAGCTCATGGACAATGCATGTTATGTAAGTTTCAATAAGATCAACGAAAGCACTCAGAAATTAGAGAGCTTTTTTTGCACATTTGATCTCAATCAAGTTGACAAATATGTTTCCGACTATGTTTGAATTAGATTGCACTTATAAAACCAATAGGTATCGGATGCCTTTACTATACATTATTTGTATGACATCAACAACCAAATTGTTGTATTCATGCTTTGCTTTTATATCTCATGAAACACAATCAAGCTATGAGTGGGTTTTACATTGCTTCAAATCATTACTTTTCCCAGATTATACTCCAGTTGTTTTGGTAATTGATAGAGAACTTGCATTGATGAATGTCATTACAACTGTATTTCAAAGTCAAAAAATATTTTATGTCATATACACATTAAAAAAAATATTCTAGTCCACTGTAAGAAGTTGTTTAGTAATGACAAATATTTTGAAACTTCTATGTTTGAATGACAAAAGTTGATAGAGACGAGTTAAGAAAATGATTTCAAAATGAGTTTCAACAAACTTATTGCTCAATTTTCTACATTGCACTCTAAAGCTTTAGAGTATGTTTCTACAACATGGTTAGAGTTGCATAAAAAGTATTTTGTTTCAGCGTGGATTAACAAGTTCTTTCATTTTTTTCTAGGTCAAAATTTCAATTAATTTCAACATTGCTATTTTAAAGTTCTATTTATTTATGTTGCAATGAAACAGTCATGTTCTGTTTGTTTGGACGTCTTATCTCCATTTTGATAGAATAAAAATGTCATCGGAGAAAGTAATATGTTTTGTAAATATTGGAGCTCTAGTGCGGCAGGCAATGCCAAAAACTCTTTTTCAAACCTCATTTCTCCACTATTACCAACGCTCAATTTCTCATTGGAACTTCATTCTCCATGTACAACACGTACTCGACATCAATCAAGGGTAGCCCAACAAAGGATAATTATTAGGATACTGCTACAATGATGAGCTCGCAATGAGCTCGTAGTCAGTCTGCAGATGCCTCATCGGGAATCATCATCACCTCGTTGAGAGCAAGGATCAGCTCACCCCAGCACTTCGATAATCATGTTGACCTAGCACAAGGGTGGGCCTTACCACGGGATCTAGGGGTATACCCCTCTGTCATTGTCTAAAATATTACCCACTCTCGAGGGGAAGTGGCAAGGCCATCAACCCACAAGAACCCTTGCTTAGAACCGCGAGCTCTCTATTGCGCCCAACGAGCCTGTCTCTCTCCCCTAACTTAGCAAATCATTTTGGTTTGTGAGTGAGAGAGAGAGAGAGAGAGTTCCTATACACTCTCAGGTGCGAGACGATACCTCCAAGGTTTGTCCAACCTCTTTTCTTGTTCTTCTTTCTTTGTTTGTGACCTCCACTTCAGTGAGTCGGTAACTTCTTCCCATATTTGAAGCTCGAACTTTGAACTCGGGTTCTTGGCTTCAACTCTCTGAATATAAATCTCACTCATTCTTCCTTTATAATGATTCAACAATATGGGTGTTTACGAACCGATTCAAAACGATTAGCTCTTCAATCAAATCCAAATTTGATATAGAAAGCAGAGATTCTGATTCAAATTCGGATTTGGATTTGTCATGAAATGTTAGATTCAAATTTGGACTCAAATTCAGATTCAAATTAGTATTCGAACACGGATTCAAATTCGAATTCCAAATGTATACTATTTAATTATATATGATGTTGAAATATAATTATATATAATATCTAATTGCATATATTAATATTATTTAATCATAAATTCTAATATTTGTGAACTATTCGCGAGTCTTTCAAATGAGAATAAACTTATTTGAATTCGAATCCAAAGTTGGATTCGAAAACTATTCAAATTTGAATTTGGATTCCAAAACTATTCGAATTGAAATTTGGATTTGAAAACTATTTGAATCCGAATTTAGATTTGAATCCGGATTCAGATTTGAATCCGAATTTAGATTTGAATCCGGATTCAGATTTGAATCCGGATTCAGATTTGAATCCGGATTCAGATTTGAATCTGGATACAGATTCGAAAACTATTCGATTCTGAATTCGGATTCAAATTTGAAATAAATGAATTTTAATGAAATTTTCACGAATTGAATCTTGAATTATTCACGAACTATACTACTTATTGTATAACTCGTAATACGTCGAGATTAGAGATGACCAAGGATGGCCTAGAGGATCTCGTCTTCCTAGAACGAGTGTAGAAGAAGTCCCCTCCCAGGGGCGAGCCCAGGCTCCCAGAGGAGAGTCCAAGCTCTTGGGGCGAGTCTAGGCTCCCAGAGGCGAGTCCAGGCTCCCAGGGGCGAGTCCAGGCTTATAGGGGCGAGAACAAGTACCCAGGGGCGAGTCTATGCCCCTAGGGGAGATTCTAGGCCCCCAAGGGCGAGTCCAGGCCCCTAGGGGTGAGTACAGACCCCTAGGGGCGAGTCCAGCCCCCCAGGGGCGAGTCCAGGCTCCCAGCATACCTCTTTAGGTCTACCAGTAGCCTCTCTAAACAATGGAGTTTTGTTGTTGGCAAACCAATTTAGGCTGCGTATAGTAAAACAAAAAGGCAGGATTCCGCTATTTGCAGGTTAGGTTTAGAAAAGTATAAATAGACCACAAGGGAACATTTGGAGGAGATCTGATTCTTTTGCTTCTTCTTCCTCTAGTTAGCTTTGATTGGCTTCTAGTGCCCTCCAAGGTGCCCTCCAAGGTGCCCTCCAAGATGCCCAACTCAGCATTGGCTAGGGAGGAGAAGCTCTCTTCAATCTTTCGGGTGTGTGGCGGGACCTCCTCACTATAGCTCAGGGTCTGTTTCTTAGTTCCAAGCAACTAGTCAAGTGCTCTTCTGTAGCACCCCGGTTTCTTAGACTTGAGGCTCTGGGCACTACCGCGCGGCGGTAGGTTTCTATCGCCCGACGGTAGCCTTGTTTCGTCGAGTAGTATGCGTCGAATAGTAGGCGTCGAGGGGTAGTGCGCGACGTTATCCAGTTACCGCTCCGCGACATCCCCGGTTTGTCGAGTCGAAGTCGTCGAGACGAAAGCGTCGAGTGAGTTACCGCGCGGCAGTATCGCTACCACTGGCGGTAGGGCTGTATTATATTTGACCGACGGATCGGGAAGTTATCGCGGCGCGGTAGGTATCTACCGCCCGGCAGTAGTAGATGGAAGTAGTTCTGTGGGCTGTGGTTTTCAGCGGTCCGTTTTGCTTGGGATTTGATCCTATGGCTCAGAATCCTTCGTCCTAGAGGCTTAAGTGGGGCTGAAAGGTTGTTTTCCCTCATTCTCTTGTCATTTTGAGTGGGAGTTAGGGTTTGAGAGAGAGGGTTTGGAGGAGGAAGAAGAAGTGTTTTCTCCGCCGTTAGCGAAGCTCTGAACCTTCGTTCGTCGAACCGAGGCCAGATCCGTGGAGAGGACTCGAAGGCGCACACTTTCATCTATGCAAAGCAAGATCTCTATGGCTAGGAAGAGGAGTCGTAAGGTAACGACATTTCTCCTCTCGGTCCTTAGGATGCGTGCATGGCATCCGTTTTAATCTTGCTTACTTTTAAACATTTAGGCATCATATCTCTCAAATGAGAGGGGTACGGGTCGCCATGGTTCAAGAGGAGCCACCAGGTCGATTGTGTCCGTCCCCGACATGATGTTGGATTAGAGATCTGCTCTGCTAGTGGATTAAGCATTGTGGGTGAAGCCATAGTCGCGACTGTTAGTCCGACTCGGTGATGTTGCATAACGAGCCTTAAGGATTTTGCTAGAAATCCGTTTGCGGCAAGATGTCATTTGTGACATTTACCCCCCACCCCTTATTTTTCGTGCGAGAACGAATGGTGGATTAGTGCGGGAAAGGCTATGTTCGTGAATTGATGTTCGAAGGCGCGACTTTGTCTCTGTGGTCGACTGGCTAGCCCGTGACGTGCAAGTCATGTGTGGAAAGTATCTTGGCGAGACAAGTCCCTTTCTGAGAAACTGACGAGAACGCCAAGCTTTTGACAAGCCCGGGCGATGAAGCCCATGAGCGGGTGGGGTCAATCAAGAGTTTTTAGCATCGATTTGTTTGTGTGACGGAATCCTGACGTGAGAAGTCAGAGCTTGCAGGCAAGCCCGGGTTTTGAGGCCCACAAGCGGGTGGGGCCTAGACAAGAGTTCTATTTGACAGCTTGTATGTCGTTAGGGGAAAATGGAAGTACTCGTGTGATGTGATGATGTGTGGTGATGTGTTAGATCAATGCGCCTTGGGTGAAACCCAGGTTTGTATACATGCTGCATTGTAGGCCTATTTTTATTAAATGTTCAACCTAGAAATATGTTTGATATATGTGACATCATAATCTGTTTCTTTACTATATATATATACACATTTGCATATGAATAGCTGACCTGCAAGGTGATGGAGTGCCCCCGGGGTCCGCTAGGGATGACCGAGAGGAGATGTGTTGGCTACATAGTTGAGATCATCCTTTGCTAACTCACGTTACAACAAATTTTTACAGGGCAAGGATCGCAAGCAAGAGCAAGCTTGCCGGCCAAAAAGGCCTAAGTCTCATGAAGTGGACCCTCTTTTATTTACTTATGTTTTGTTGAATGCTTTGCTCCATGAACTGTAATCTGGCTTGCATGCCGAGGTAGCCTAGGAGTGCTAAAGCACGTTGCTCTGTTTGTTGTTGTTTTAGTTTTTGGACACTTGAATGTTGTAAGGCCTTAAGGCCGTTTCGAACTCCTGTGATAGTGGATAACTTCTAGTATTTGTGGGTTTCCGCTGTTTTGTGTTCTGAGTTTTGAGACGCGTTGTTCTTTTATATCACTTTATAATGCTAAACTTGTGGCATCTATCTATTGTGATGCCCCGGCCGGACCGATATTATATGGTCATTACATGGGAGGTGTTACATCTTGCTTAGGAGAAATAGATGCAAGTTATCCCCTATGGTTCAATCTATTCTTGGAACCGGATTCCGGTTTCAACACTTATGAACAACTCTACTCAGCTAGAAGAAAAAAAATAAATGTAAATAAAGATATAAAATTGATACCTTATTTAAAATTATTTTTTGGCTACGTCGACAATTAAAATGCACAATAAAATTATATTTGAATTTCTTAAAATTTTATTTAATTTTAATATCATTATTTATCTATTAATATTTGAATTTCTTATAATTTCATTTAATTTTAATTTCATAATTTATATATAAATAATTATTTTCGAATTTATATATTCATAATTTATATATATTAAAATGATCTTGGCGGTCCAATCATCAAAATGTCCCGCTACTTCTGAAGATAAACAACGATGAGAGAGAGAGTGATAGAGAGAAAGTGGAAGAGAGGAGAGTGGGCCTGCTCAATTGGTATATAAAAAAGAAATTATTGGTCGCTACTTCTTCAGGTGTAATTGTGTAAACGATGATGAGAGAGAAAGAGAAAGGGAAGTGGGCACTGCTTAATAATTATGACAAAAAGGGAATAAATGTTTTTGAGTTAATAATAGGGTGTTGTTTATCGCATTGCGATTAACGCTAATCGCACAGTGTTCTCCAACGAATCCCCTCCTTCATCAACTATTGTCTGGTGGTAAACCCCAATTTTCTTCCCTGAGATCATAAACAAATTGATAATTACATTTCATCTCCTATTTCAACTTTTTTGTGCCCATTTGATGATTGCTATTTTTTTAAGTTTTTAGGGTTTATCATTTAGAGAAATGAGTTTTGAAAAGCTAAGAAATTCTTACATTGTTGTATTTGGTATGATCACGCTCTCAATACCCTACTTTTTTGCAAATCATCAATTTTATTCAACTTAGATTTATTTGTTTTGTTATTTTGAAGATCCACAAAATACAAAGGAGGAAAAAAAATCATTTTCAAGTTGATTTGAGTAATCATTTTCAAAGCGATAAAATTTTTGATTCAAAGGAGGAGTTGATCGAGTGGGCTAGATGTGTAAGCAAAAAAATCTTGGTTATGTCATCACAATAAAGACATCATATAAAGTAATTGGGTGTATCACACTATGTGTTATTTTGGGGTGTGATAGGAGTGATTCTTACAGAGAAAATCAAAACAAGAAGGACTGGGTGAAGAAGAGGCTTCAGAAATCATCATCTAAGCGATGTGGTTGCTTATTTTCTCTTAAAGGGGTAAAGGTAGCTAATGTAGACGAATGGAGGCTTGAGGTTCTTCGTGAGTTGCATAATCATGACCGAGTTTATTTGGAAGCGCATGTATTTGCAGGAAAGTTAGACGAGGAGGAGGAAAAGTTAGTGAAGCAAATGTATAGTGCAAGTGTTAAACCACGAAAAATCTTAACAACATTGAAAAATCAAAACATTGGAAACGCATCAGTGATGAGAACTATTTATAATGACGTGCTAAGTTACAGAAAGAGGAGTTAGAGGGTCTTTCTCCCATACAGTTTTTGTATAAGCTCATGGACAATGCATGTTATGTAAGTTTCAATAAGATCGACGAAAGCACTCATAAATTAGAGAGCTTTTTTTGCACATTTGATCTCAATCAAGTTGACAAATATGTTTCCGACTATGTTTGAATTAGATTGCACTTATAAAACCAATAGGTATCAGATGCCTTTACTATACATTATTGGTATGGCATCAACAACCAAATCTTTGTATTCATGATTTGCTTTTATATCTCATGAAACACAATCAAGCTATGAGTGGGTTTTACATTGCTTCAAATCATTACTTTTCCCAGATTATACTCCAGTTATTTTGGTAATTGATAGAGAAATTGCATTGATGAATGCCATTACAACTGTATTTCAAAGTCAAAAAATATTTTATGTCATATACACATTAACAGAAATATTCTAGTCCACTGTAAGAAGTTGTTTAGTAATGGCAAATATTGTGAAAACTCTATGTTTGAATGACAAAAGTTGATAGAGACGAGTTAAGAAAATGATTTCAAAATGTGTTTCAACAAACTTATTGCTCAATTTTCTACATTGCTCTCTAAAGCTTTAGAGTATGTTTCTACAACATGGTCAGAGTTGCATAAAGAGTATTTTGTTTCAGCGTGGATTGACAAGTTCTTTCATTTTGGAAACTCAAGCACAAATCGTGTCGAGGGAGGACATAGCCTATTGAAAAAATTCTTAGAAGTATTTATTGGAAACTTGACGACTGCATGGAATACCTTTGACCAAATAATAAACCTACAACATACATACATTAAAAGATCATTTGGAGAAATTTGCATCAAAATTAGCAATGACTTCAATGGTTCTTTGTATTCAGAGTTGGTAGGAAAAGTGTTTATACATGCATTAAAAATCATTAAGGAGGAAGAAGATCAAATTAAAAGAGGACACTTCAAGCATGCTAATGAATGCTCACATTTGAAAAGATATACTTTGGGATTGTCATGCACCCATGAACTATTTGCATATGTTACTAACTCAAAAGAAATCCTTTTATGGTTAATTAACGGACATTGGAAAAAGTTGGTGTTAAATGAAAGATTTGAGGTAGATATTGAAGACACCATAGACACCGAACTTGAAGGGATCACAAAAAAAATTTATGACTTCAACAAAGAATAAAGAGAGCTAAAAAGAAAGTTAAGAGAGCTTATAAATCCAACGTTGACTCAAAAAATGGAACCTTTGGTACCAATAAAATTTAGAGCACGGCCAAAGGGTAGTAATAAGAAATTTAAAGAAGAGAGATTCTATCAACCAAAAGACTAATCTCACATTTTGAGTATGCATTGTTGGAAGATAAGGTCATGCAAATTAATAAAACCCCAAAAATAGTAAAGTTGGTAATTCGTAAGAGCATAAAATTTGTTGACAAGGTACGTCTAAAGTTTGCACATATTGGTTGGCACATATTGTGGATGCTTTTGACGTATTGGGAGATGGTCATTGTGGGTACCGTGTTATCAGTCAGCTTTGAATGTTGTCGGAGGTTGGGCACAAGTAAGAGTGGATCTACAATGGTAGTGTTTTATATGGTCTCATATTCGGACATCGGAGATATGAAGAACTATTGTTATCTGTTCAATGTACGAAAACTCCAACTCCATTTACCAAGTAGATGACAATGCCGGATATGGAACTTATTATAGTTCATGCTATAATATTTTCTTAGTTCAAATTTCTAAAATACAAAGCTTGACATTTATTTCGCTATATTCGTCTATGTCGGAGAGACCAATGCTTGTTTGCATTTGCTTTTTAAATGATAATCACTTCATACCGTTTTTGTTAAAAGATTGCCTCCAATACCACAAATTATTCCGACTTGGATGTGATACCATGAACAAGTAGCGAAATATACTACCACCAAAAAAATACAACCAAAAAAACTTCATCCGGGATTGTGCAATTGTATGATGTTGAATGAAAAGAGATACACAATTTTTATTTTCAGAATATCTTACTCATAATTATTTGTACTTCTATCTTAATTTAATAAATCCTTTCTCATTTATATAGGTGAAAAATTTGACGAGAAGGAGTCATGGAAGATTCAAAAAGGAATCAAAATTTGAATGATGTTTTTGCGATCTTAATTTGATAAAATTTATGTGTTTTGATGATGTTTTATGTTTTTTTTCATTTTGATGAAGGACTACATCTCTAAATATTAAAAAAATCAAAAACATCAAAAACATTTTGGTGTGCAAATAAGAATATTGCTTGTGAAAAGCCAATTCACAAAATAATGATTGTGGATAGCCAAAACTACAGATAGTCAAAAGTGTGGTGTGGATATCAATGCCCTAATAATAATGATAAATATGGCACAATCACATTTGATTAATTAATTTTTAAATTATCATATATATCATTATCAATATCACAATTCACAAGATAAGAATATAACTATCCATATTTATGTATAAATTAGCATCCCAATTCAAAAGATAAGAATACATCTATCTATACTTATGCATAAAAAACATTATGTGATGTTGGTTTTGATAGTGAAACAAAGAATCGATTAATAATATTAACAAGAGTAAGGAAATATAAATTCAAATACATAGGAGGGTGTTCACAACACCCATGGTGAGTGTAAGGTAACTCTGTCTCATGAAGTACAAATACATCTAATACCCTACCCCCACCCCTCACCCCCACCCACCACCCACCCCCACCCCCACAAACTCATGAGGGATCATACACCGAGAGTTTGGATAGAAGATGAGCATATCGGGTCCTCGTCTGCGGCTTTGCCATCAAATCTGCAATCTACTACTCAGAAGAACAAAGGAAAGAGCAAGAGTACCACGGTCATATTGCTCACGTAAGAAGAAAACATCAACCTCAATATGCTTGAAGAGTGAGTGATTCACTGGATTCAGAGTAATCTGAATAACACCAGTGTTATCACAGTAGAGTGAGGTGGGATCTGGAGAAGAGACGACAAGGCCCTCAAGTAGCTAATGAAGCCAAATAATATCCTCAGTGGTGGTAGCCATGGACTGAAGCTCAGCCTCAAAATTGGACAAGAGTAGGAGGAGGACTTCCATGCAATAAGCCAAATAACACCAATCTGTTTCTTGGACTTCCATGCAATAAGAAAAGAACCCAAGAACATACAAAAACCAGTGACATAGTGATGGTCAACATGATCACTAGCTCAGGTAGCATCCGAGTAAACACAGAGTTGTAAAGAACTGCTGCTGAAGAAGAAAAGACCACGAGAAGTTGTCGCTCGAAGATAGCGTAGGAGCCGCAGCAGGGTGACCATAGTGCACAGAGGTAGGCACACTAATAAACTGGCTCAATACATGAACTGCATGGGCAATGTCAGGCTGAGTAATGATGAGGTATACAAGGCTCCCAACAAAATGGCGATAGCGAGTGGGGTCGGAGAGTGGAACAATATCATTCAGACGTAGGTGAAGGTGAAGCTCCATGGGGGTGTATACTCTGCGAGAGTCAGAAAGAGCGGCCTGATCTAGGAGATCTGATGCATATCTCTACTGAGAGAGCTGAAAAACCACTATTTGTAGAGCTGACCTCAAGACCCAAAAAATAACTCGGTTGTCCAAGGCCGGTCATCTGAAACTGCTGATGAAGGTGGTATTTAACGAAGGTCGCATGATAAGGATCATCGCCAATAACGATCATTTCATCCACATAAAGTAACAAAAGAGTCTGATTACAAAAGGAAGAGTGTACAAACAGAGCTGAATCATGTGGACTTTGTTGGAATCTGGAGGCTATAATGACTGAGCTAAAACGAGCAAACCATGTGCGGGGAGCCCGCTTAATCACATAAAGCGCTCGCCTCAAGCGAAAAACAAGACCCGGAGAAGAGGATAGACCATGAGGAGGAAGTATGTACACCTCTTGCTGAAGATCACTGTGAAGAAAGACATTCTTCACGTCGAGCCGAGACAGAGACCAGTGACAAACACCTACAACTGTAATAAGAGTCTGAACCATAGTCATATGAGCGACTGGAGCAAAGGTCTCGTCATAGTCTCTTCCCTGCTCCTGCTGAAAACCACGAGCAACTAGTCGAGTCTTGTACCTTTCTATAGATCCATCGGAGTGAGTCTTGACGTTGAAGACCCACTTCTAAGTAATCAGAACAACACCAAGTGGAAGAGGAACAAGGTACCATGTATGAGTATGCTCAAGCGCCTTCAACTCAGCAAACATAGCAACCTACCACTCAGGTATCTGGTCAGTCTCGTAGTTGGTCGGCTCTTGAGTACTACAAGCAGTAGCAAGAATGACAAGATGGTCCAGCGATTGTGTAGTGAGACTAAGGCAGTCTGGAGGATGTCACTCACGAGGTGGGTTACGATATATAGGAGGATCGTCCACAGGAGACTCGCTGGAGTAGGGAGGCACTAAGGCTGGGGACATTGGAGGAGAGGGTACATGAGTAGGAGGAGGACAACTGTGAGTGTAATGGTATGGAAGGGGGTGATGAGCGCATTTGAGGGAGAAGTGGAAGGTAGAAGGGAGATATGAGAAGATGAGACTAGAGAGGTCGGAGATGGTGTATGCATGATAAGTAGAGAGGAGGTGGACATACCGGTGGAGAGGAGGAGACATGAAGCAGTGGGGTGGGTAGAGTGAGGAACTGTACATCAGAAGGAGTCATAGACAAGTGTGAGGTCGAGGGGATGAAGGACATAAAGAAAGGGTGAGACTCATCAAAGGTGACATCATGTGAGATATGAAGTTGGTGTGCAACATGATCATAACATTGATATCCCTTGAGCTCAGTATTGTATCCAAGAAAGACACAAGATATAGATTGAGCAAAGAGATTGGTACGCTCACGTGAAGGAAGAAGAACATAACATTAATAGCCAAAAACACGCAGATGAGTATAACATGGGGGTTGGAAGTACAAACACTCACCAGGACACCAACCTTGAAGAAAAGTGGAGGATTGTAGGTTAATGAGATAGACGACAGCGGAGACAGTCTCAGCCCAAAAATGAGGAGGAACATGAGAAGAGATGAGAAGAGTGTGGGTTGTCTCAACGATGGGGCGATGCTTCGTTCAGTAGTATCATTCTGAGCATGGGCACCGAGACATGCAAGCTAAGGGAGTACCGTAAGTAGCTAACAAGTCATGAAAAGCATGAGAGAGGTACTCCATCCCCAGAGTCAGAACGAAAAATACGTATGGAATCAGAGAACTGGGTGCGCACCATAGTAGGAAAAACAACATAAATCTGAAAAAACTCAGAACGAGAGTGCATAAAATAAATCTAACAATAACGAGAATAATCATCAACAAATATAAGATAGTACCGATGTCCGCCCTTGGGTACAAAGGGTACAGGGTCGAAAACATCTGAATGAACTAAATCAAAGGGATGATAAGACCTAGACTTACTAGGCGGATAAGGGAGTTATAGCTATTTTACAAGCTTACAACTCGTATGAGAGTGAGACCTATCAACAAAAACACGACCAAGGAAACCATTACTGATGAGAGATGAAAGATGTGAACCACTGGGATGACCAAGTTGGTGATGTCATTGAGAGAAGACCATTGAAGGAAGACAGAAAAAGGAGATTGATGGTGACGATGGAGTGGATGAAAGATGAAGACGTTGCGTCGACGACCAACTCCAAGGAGTGTTCCTGTCAGATGATCCTGAACACGACAAGCAAACACATTAAAAATAACAAGGCAACTATGAGACGCGAGTTGACTGGCAGATATAAGGTTCATGGATAACTTGGGTATGTATGATACATCAGGAATATGAAAATGGGTTGTATGAAGAAGCCTACGACTGGTGCAAGGGAGAATGGTCTCATCTGCAACCATAAAACTTAGGGCAGATGAGACGGGCTAATAGGAAAAGAGGTGAGTGACATCATAGGTCATGTGAAATGATGCTCCAAAGTCAAGCAACCAGTCAGAGAATGAGATACATGCAGGGGAGGAGGCAGCTGACTAAGAGGCAGAGGCACCAGAAGCATCAGGTGAGAGCATGGAGGCGGAGGAGCGATGCAGTGAACCGTGAGATGGTTATTGGGCAATCTACTAGGCAAGCTCAGAAATAGAGAGAAACTGTGTCATAGTAGAAAAATGAGCTGAAGGAGCACCATGAGCACGATGTTGACCAAACTGCTGAGCCCTTTGAAGCTTGTGACACTCATATTTGACGTGGCCAAAACACTGACAGTAGTGACAACAGATAAGCTGACATAGATGGGCACTGTACTGAGAAGTAGAGGGCACTAGAGGACGAGGAACATGCCGCATCGGTGCACTATAACCCGGTGAAGGCAGAAGAGGAGTACTCACGAGGGAGGATTGTGGTGGCAACTCGGGAGCAGCAAGGATAGTATGAGTCAGCACACTAGAAGGCGCAGTAGTGTACAAGGAGTGGAGATGAGTCTCTTCAGCGATTACCAAAGCTAATGTATCACTGAGAGAAGGTGGAGGATCCGGTGCAAAAGCTGGGCACGAACAGTCTCAAACTTGGGGCGTAAGCACGTGAAAAACTCATATATGCGTTGGAAGTTGCAATCTCGAGATGTAGCAACATACTGAGGACAAATAATGCATGGGGAAGGAGCCATTTCATCACACTTATGCCAGAGGTCTAGGAGTTTGGCAAAGAATGCCTAAACAGACTGATCACGCTGGTAGCAAACGTCAATGGTATAGAATAGAGAGTGGCGCAGAGCCTGACTAGAAGGCAGGTAGAGATGATGCAGATGATCCCATATCATCTTGGTCATAGGTAGCTGGTAAGTGGTCATGCGAATGGGAAGCTCGCAGGATTGACAGATGACGGTTATCGCATGAGAGTCATTCGACCGCCACTTCGCCATGTCGGAGACCTGAACGGAAGTGGCAGTGCTAACAGTGGAAGAATCATTCACAAAAGGGGTTGCTGATGGAGGCGGAGCAGGCTCGGAGCTGTTAATGTGGCCCCATAGATCTAGAATACAGAGGATCACGTCGATGGTGGCAGACCAGGCTTTGTAATTTCGTCCATCGAGGATGACGTCCGTCTTTTGGAGAAAGTAAGAGGCCATCAGGGTTGTAAAGTCAGCCAGAGAAGATTGAGAAGGCAGGTTGAAACCGCTGGAGGTGCAGACCAACCGATTAGAGGAAGAAGTGAAGGCTGAAACCGCTGGAGGGCGTTGGATCGCTCTAGCGTGAAGGATATCAGGACTGAACAAGGGAAAAGATCAATCAGGCTTCTGCGCCGGCGCTGGGCAACAGGGCTGGAGAAGATCGACGACGTTGGGTTGCGGCGCTAGAGAAGATTGACGATGCTGGGTTGAGGCGCTGGAAAAGATCAGAGCTGGGTTGTGGCGCTAAGATCGATTGGGATCAGGAAAAATCGATCGGGATCGGAATTTCTGCACGGGATCGAGATCGTCCCTGGGTTACTTCGATTTCTGTACAGGATCGGGAGTGATCGCGATCGACGAGGGCTGGGAGGACGGCACGAGAGCGCTGGTGATCAGGAGCGATGGGTTGCGGGATCGACCGGGATCGAGAGGGAGAGAGCCAAAAACCCTAGATGAGCTCTAATACCATGATAGTGAAATAAAGAATCGAATAATCATATTTACAAGAGTACGAAAATATATATACAAATACATAGGATGGTGCTCATAACACTCATGGTTAGTCTAAGGTAACTCTATCACACATGAAGTACAAATACATCTAACGGGTTTATCATACATGGATTGTGTACCAGACAAATTGGTGGCTTCAAGCGACATAAGTTCATATTTACATATATATATATGAGTGAGTGCCCCCCACCCACCCCCCCACTCTGGAGCGTCGTGGCTGTATCCCGACTGCCACAGTATTCTGGCATGATGACACTCCTGCCGCACAAAGCCGTGCTCACCGCTCGCACCCCACTGTTGCGAAAAATGGAATATATCGTGACAGTGGCGTGCGAGCGTCAAGCATGGTTTCATGAGGGCGGAGCCCGCTAGGATACAAGCAAAGTCCGCCCGAGAGCATCGAGCACTAGCAAATGAGAGGAGAGGAGGGGAGAGGAGAGAGGAAGAGAGAGGTGAAAGAGGGAGGGACCCGCATCAAAGAGAGAAAAAGAGGGGGAGCATGTTTTATCAGAGCGGAGGTACCACCGTGGTCGGGTACTATCGCATGAAGCATAAGGGCCCATGCGCTCACTCATAATTATATATAATAATATATTTTAATGAAGGGACCGCATCCTTCAAGTGAAAAACAGAGTGAACACATGTTTTATCAAAGCGAATACATCATCGTGACTGGCAGGGGCAGCTCTAAGGGGGGGCGGCAGCCCCCCCCCCCCCCCCCCCCCCATCAAACCAATGAATTTTGACTACTTAATTATACGTCAAAATAGTTTGAATGTTGTTGTATGTTGTTGTTGTATACATCAAAAATGATATCCGAATAAGGAAGAAAAGAGCCCAAAAAGATGGAGACATTTTAAAAAAAATGATTGCAAAAGTAGAAAAATGACACCAGAGTTAACTGATTTAATTAATTTTTGTGGATATTTCATATGTAAATGTAGTTGAGATTACAGTAACTAATTTTGACCCCGTCAAATCCGTCTTCTTCTTTACTCATAACTTCTTCTGAATCTCTGAAAGAAACATTATCGTCATCTTCAACACGATATAACACAATATCTTCTTTACTTAACTCTTGTAATTTTACGTATTTTACCAGTGTCTTCTTTATTACACCCTAATGATATACGTGATCAAAGCCAATGAATTTTGATTAAAAATTGAGCACAAATGTCTCTAAATTAATAAGATACAATAAAAAAAAATTCTTTTTTGAGGACCCAATTGTGATATCTCTGCATATATAGATATTGATCATAAAAAAAATTTCCCATCTTTTAATTGGACCTCCACTAATTAAACATCTTGGATCCGCATCTGATGACCGGGTACTATCCCAGAGGGCCCATGCCCTCACCCATAATTACATAAAATAATATATTTTAATATTCAAATCTTCTCGTCGTAATTTCTATCTATGCGACTATGCGCGGCGATGCGCATATTTTTCTCCGTCAAATATTACGGAGCGACACGTTTCCGACCAATACAAAGCTTCGTGTTGCGGTGTTCCACGCGTCTAAATTTTCTCCGGCGATCGTCATATCCGTTGACGGTTTAGATTTGGTCACCATTTTGATTGTCCTTGCGAGGAAATTTTCCTCGCACTAGTTTATTTGCACATAGGCACCAATTAAGATGGATAATGCTAAATTTCTTCTCTTCAGGATTCAAATTTTAAGACAGCGGAAAATACTTTATTACGGTTCAATCGAACATAAACCCTTGGATCAGCATTGGGATGCGTGCTAACATCAGATATTTAATAGTTATATTGTGAATTATTAGATAAATACGAATTCCAAAATGATACGCACAACTATACAAATAATTATTTAACTTATTACTTAAGAATATACACATTGATTATGACTGCCGTTTGGAGCATAAAGGCTCTCTTTGGGAGACTTATTTTTATTGGTCAAGCGGTTACGTTCGCATGAATCAGATCATAATTAAGGTCTGATTCATGTTATCGTAACTGCTTGATCATTGAAAAATAAGTCCCCCAAACGAAGCCAAAAGCGAATGAAGCTCCGTAGGTGAGATTTGGCGTTCACAAATGGCAGTTCATAATCAGTGTGTTTATAACCCCAAGTCAATATTTCTTCAGGCATCTTTGGCTTCGTTTGGCATGATGGTGGTGGTCATGAACACGAGGTTAAATTATCATTTGTTAACGCTCACCTAAGCCTCCACTCCGCGTGAGAGGAGCGACCTTAAGGTCACCCGTCCCTCGCCTCCGCCCAGTCAAGGGCATGAGGCCACCCCGCTCGGGGGGCCCTTTGGTCGCCTAGAGCAGGCAGCCTCCTCGCCGCCTGAGATGGGCGGCCTTATGGCCGCCCAAAGCAGGCGACCTCCTCGCCACCTGGGATGGGCAGCCCTTTGGCCGCCCAGAGTAGGTGGCCTCCTCGACGCCTGTGGCGAGCGGCCTTATGGCCGTCATTCCCCTCGCTTCTGCCCAGTTAAGAGCGTGAGTCTGCCTCGCTCGGGCGGCCCTTTGGCCACCCGAAGCAGGTGACCTCCTCGCCTCCTGGGACAGGTGGCCTTAATGTCGCACGTCCCCTCGCCTCCGCTCAGTCAGGGGAGCGAGGCTGCCCCGCTTGAGCGACCCTTTGGCTTCCCAGAGCAGGCGGCCTCCTTGCCGCCTGGAGCGGGAGGCCTCATGACCACCCACCCCCTCGTCGTCACCCCGCTGAGGGTGCGAGGCCGCCCAGATCGGGCGGCCCTTTGTCCACCACTGGGCGGCCTCCTCCCCGCCAAATTCAGGTGGCCGCCCAACCTCGGGTAGGGCCATATTTCCTCGGCCACCAGCCTCCCCCGACCGCGGATCGGTTTGTTAGGACTTCCGTTGGATCTGAAACCGCAAGAGAAAAATTGTCATATTTGTTAAAATGTTGATCCGCGTGTTCCGATTTGGCTATTTCTATTTGACCTCCTGGTAGTTACCAGGTAAAATTATCGGATCGCCCCTCCTAAAATCTATAAATAGGACCTAGACCCCCTTTGTTTCCATCTTTTGGTCGATCGGGGAATTCCTCTTACGAGTACCCCCCCCTCCACTTCTCCTATTTGCGCGCTCTTGTGCGCTCCTCCTCTGTGTGTGCCCTTGCGCGCGCTCCCTCCTTGTGTGCTCCCGTGTACGCCACTTCCTTACGCACTCCTGCACGAGCTTCCTCCTTGCGCGCTCCTGCCCGCACCTCCTCCTTACGCGCTGTCGTGCACGCCTCCTTGCGCGCTTCCGCGTGTGCCATTACCTTACGCGCTCCTGCTCGTGCCTCCTTGTGTGTCTCCTCCTTGCGTGCTCCCGAGCGCGCCACTTGTGCACTCTCACGCGTGTCGCTTACTTGTGCACTCTTGTGCGCGCCTCTTCTTTGATCGCTCTCGCACGTGTCGCTGTCTTGTGCGCTCTCGTGCGCACCGCTTCCTTGCGTGCCCCAGCGCGCCGCTTCCTTGCGTGCCCCAGCGCGCCGCTTCCTTGTGTGTGCCGCTTTCTTGCGCGCGCCGCTTCCTTGTGCACGCCGCTTGCGCGCTCCCGTGTGGGCCGCTTCCTTACGCGCTCCTACACGCTAGCTCCAAGTGCTCCCTCGCGCCTCCCGCTCCACGTGCGCCCAACGCGCTCCTCTCCACTTGCGCCCCTGCGCGCTCTACTCCATGTGCACCTTCGCGCGCTCCGCTCTAGGTGCGCCACCTCGCCCTTCGCTCCATGTGTATATTCCGCACACCCTACTTTCCAGACTGCTCCCAAGAGCGTACTTTGCCACCATCAAGGCACGTTCCGTGCGCATTACAACAGACATTCAACCTACACCATTCCCAGCACCCTCAACTCAGCAACCCCCCCCCCCCCCCCCCCGAGTCTACAACAATTCAATCGTATCAGGCTCTTCTAAACGCAACCAGAGACAAGATACAGTGATTAAGGCACATTGAACGCGCCACTCAAAGCTTCTGAGCCACAAATACTAGTACGTCCAAAGCACGTCACTCCTGCCTCCAAGCACCAACAAAAGACTTCATAGCACAACAAGCGCATCACTCCCCACAACATAAAAAAAGAAATACTTAGCTCTGTGAATGGTGTCATGTCAACCTCGAAGTCCTTCTCTCTCCCCCAATAATTGTAAACGAGGAGCGGTCTGTCGCCCTCTCATTCATCAAAAGCGTTGTAATAAAACCCGAATTAGTGGAGGTTTGCCCGACACAGTCCCTGCCACGTGATCTTTCACTCATTTTCGGGGTTTTTCACGTTAAAAAAATTATCTCGCCTTCTAACTCAATTTCTGTGACTGTTTGTGCGCTCGACCACTCCGGGCTAAGACAACGCAATTTAGACTGGTCTATAGGAGCCTCGAGTGAGCCGCAACAACAACATTATTAGACGTATATTTAGGTTTCATTTGGCGCAGCGTTTTCGCCGGCCGTTTGGGGCAAACGCCGCTGGGCAGCGGGTAAACAAACGCCTTCCGCGGCGTTTGCTCAGTTTCCCCCCGCCGCGCCCAGTAAAATGGCGCAATCCGCTCCATTTCAATTACGAGCTCTCCTCCCCCAATTCGAAAGTTGCGGGAGGAACTGCCGGATGGGCCCGCACCACCGCGCCAAATAAAGCCTTAAAAGACTTTGAATCTATAAGTAAGATGAAGTTTTAAAGTTTAATTTAGCCTATACTATTTTAGAAACTTATATTGAATGAAATAAGTTTCAAATCACTCCTATATTTTTTATACTTAAAATAAGAACTCTGTTCTATCCAATTCTTAATTGTTTATTATTTTTCCACACCCCCTATCAACATACCGAATTATTTGTGGGTAATTAAGAAATTATGAAAATATTAAGTTGTAAACTGCAAAAAACCTTTCCCTCCTTATAACTGCCACCGGCCCATGGGGGAGAAGTCGCACGCTAGCTATTGGAGCCGATCAAAAGGTTGCGTGTAAGAGAACTGGGAGCAGTGAGTGATACAGATTTCTTCATCAATTTTAGGGTTTTTCTGGCAAATCAAAGCCATTTTCTGCATCAAAACCCTTCGCCGTCATCATCGATTAGTTGTTGGATCGCCTTCGGAAGCTGGATTCCTCTTCAGATCTTCAACATTTTCGTTTGAATCGCCGCCATTCTTACAGATGGGGCATGAGATTGAAGCTGCGTATACCGTGGATGAAGCGCTGGCGTCGGTAGGGTTTGGGAAATTCCAATCCCTCGTGTTTCTATATGCTGGGATTGGCTATGCCGCAGAAGCGATGGAGCTTATGATTCTTTCATTCATCGGCTCTCCGATTAAATCTGAATGGGATCTTTCTACTGGGCAAGAGAGCTTTATATCTAGCGTGGTTTTTGCTGGATTGCTTCTAGGGCAAATTTCTTGGGGCGTCATATCGGACAGCTATGGAAGGAGGCAAGATTTTACTTTTAATCTTCTTGTCATGTTTTCGATAAGAACTTGCAGCCGTGCCTGTAATTTTTGAAAATTTTAGTTTGTTTTTTTATATGTCGATTAGGGCATGCTTGCTCTATCAAATTTGTGCATGAGGTTTTGGAACTAGTGTTGGAATATTTTTAATGTTTAAAGCCAAAAGGTGGAAAAATTAAAGGGGGGAGGGTTTGAGACTCTCTATTTTTGGATTAAAAATTAGGGATTATGAACTATTGTGTTTTTCAATCGTATAAAATACCGAATTTACCGTAATCTGATTGTATTTGAGCAAATTTGATTGGAAAATTACAATCAGCTTTTTTCAAATATGATCGGATTTTTGGTAAAGACAGACCAAATTTTGTAACGATTCTGATAGATTTTTTTTCGAATTTGCTCGGATTACGATCGGCTTGGTGTTCATAACGATTGTAAAAAATTTGAGGGTTCATATTCTGTAATTTTCATGGTTGTCAGGATCGCGATCCGGATCATAGGATCTTACGATCCTACGATCCTGATTTTGTAAATCAATCCAAATTTTGTAAAGCGACCATCGATCCAATCTTACCATCCGATTTGATCCAACCTCGAAATGATCTCATCTAGGTATCCTGACAACCTTGAGTAATTTTGTAATAAAAAATCAATCATTAAGATCCCCAAAATGCAGTCAAGACCACTAAATTCCGTGTCTCGTGCCATCTTTGTCCTCCAAGACGCTATTGTAAACCTACACAGAAGGAAGGTAAATTGAATTTAGAGGAACCAATCAATTGTGTGTCTCTTACCCAACACATCTTGTTTATTATCATTTCTTTTATATGAATTTCATTTAATACTTTGCTGAACATCATTTACTATCATAGGTGGGCTTATATCCAAGAATATGCATGAACTTAAATATAATTGTATACTTCTTCAAATTAACATACCAGTGCTCCTTTTGGATAATGTTAAACAAAAGCTGAAAATGAAGAAGGTAAATTCCGTGTCTGGACTCTGGACATCTAGGAACTTGTCATGTGAGGGCATAATATCTAGATCATGATTCACATGAACGTACATGTGGGTATTCGACAATCAGAATGATATAACTAGTCACTTATAGAGTCCATCCTTGGTCTTGAACAATGTCTTTCACTCATCCCTCTTTCACAGTCTAATTTGGTCGTACACATAACGCCGAATGATCTTTGAATGCGTCTAAAAGATGATTGAGGAAAGGGACATGAAATTAGTATTTGATCATGATCTTGTTGGTAGCTTTATTATCAAAACACGTGCGTCATCTCCGATTCTTCTTAAGGAGAAGTGTCGGAACTACACAAGTGCTCATGCTCTCGCGAATGTATCCCTCCTCAATGGCTCATATATTTGTCGGGTCAGCTTGACATTGGACGGGTTCATCCTATAAGGAGGGAGATTAGGCATGGATGCATTGGACACAAGGTCGATAGTGTGTTGGATATCTCTCACGGGTGGTAACTCGTCCAAAAGCTCATTAGGCAGATATCAGAGAAGTCGAGAATTGCGTCGAACATCTGGGGGATTACTGAGATATTGGTAGTGTCATCAAAAGCATGTAAGATTTTCACCATGTAAATAACTCTTGACTTTGTGATAAGACTTTGAGTAGTATGCATTTAATTTTGTATTTTTCAGAATAATCTTACCCTTAAGTGGATCTTTAAGCTAGGTGGGTGAAAGCTTGATCTTGCAACCTGTATAAAAAAATACACAGATATTCAATTTGTAACGCCCCAAGTTTCCTGAGGCAGTAAATGACTTCTGTAAGATACCGCCCGACGGTAGGGTTAACGTCGGCGGTAGCGAAGCTATTTTATCTGAAGTACCTCTTTGCAAAGTACCATGCAGCGGTAGGTTGTTATCGCGCGGCGGTAGCAAAGCTGATTTATTTATCAAAGCTATCGGCGAGCTACCGCCCAGCGGTAGGGTTAGCGCTGGCGGTAGCTGTGCTTCTGTCGTTTTTGCGCTGGTTACGAGACTAACCAGCTATCGCCCGACGATAGTAAGATATTGCGTGGCGGTAGCAGAGAAGTTATGACGCGGACACGTGTCAGCGTGTGTTTGAAGGTTTTGAACGGTGGCTTGCGGGACAAGCTAACGCTTGACCTACCGCGCGGCGGTAACTTTCCACCGCGCGGCGGTAAGTCTCGTAAATCGAAATCTGGAGTAAATCGTGGTCGTTCGTCGATTCTTAATAGAGATCCGACGGTGGGGTGTCATCCCAGGCGGTAAAGGCCGGTTAGGGCGTTTCTTCTTCATTTGATTGCAAGGTTTTCTCTTTCTACGGAGGCAAAGCTGTAGCGGTCATTTCCATCCGGCTAGATTCTCTCTCATGGCGCCGAAACGAACTTCAAGGGTAACGATCCTCTTCCTTGGACATGTGAAGTCCTTTGTTTTGGCATGTGAGGGTAGACGCTCCACGAACACGTGGAAGTAGTTCCCCCGACGGGTAGATCGATTGTATCACCGTTGTCTTTGCATTTAGAATCTGGAATCGAAGTACGGTATAGACATGTTGTGTGAAGCTCATCCGGACAGGTTGGTCTGGATTGGTGATGATTGTTTTTGTATACCGAAGAAGACTCCGTGGTAAGCGTGTAAATTTCGAAGTCGCGTGATGTGTAGGTGACTGCAAAGAGAGTACTGGAGAAGGACTCCAGGAAAACACCCGTTTGAAGGGGAAAAATCGATAGTCTGACCCCTACCGCGCGGCGGTAGCACCCAGTGAGCAAATATTGTTTGTAAGGCCTGTCTCGTAGAGACCTGGTGGCCAGTGTTTTGTGAGGCCTGTCTCGTGGAGACCTGGGGGCAATTTGGTGAGGCCTGTCTTTTGAAGACCTGGGGGTCAATGTGTTGAGCTGAGAGTCTGTGTGGCCCAGCTTAGGCGGTCGTGAGTGCTAGCTTAGGATCATAACGGGGTTATGTATCGTACAGATGGGAAAGGGGATGCTGACGGGAAATAGCTGAAATGCACCCAACCCTATGACGATCGACTTGGAGTGAGTCAAAGTGTGTTTCCTGAGGATCACCATGACTTTGTTGTAGCATAGGGCGTTGTCTTTGGCTTCGGCCCTGAAAGACTAAAAAGCTCAAGCGTTGCTGACCGTCGCAAAGGACGGAGGTGTGACCCTTCGAGGTCCTGTGCACCGAGAATGTGCCCGGAGAGCACGGAGCGTTGGACAGCCGTGTTAACATCTGTGGTGATTGGTGCTTAAATTGCACGATTCTGTTTGCCATTGTATATATATATATATGCTAAATGTCTGCATGGAAGGAGCACCGCCACCCCAAGCGAGGGATGGGGTCGTTATAATTTAGTCAGCTAATGCTGACCGTTGCCTTGTTTACCATCTTTTGGGTGGAATGTTTTCATGCAGGTGCAGCTAAGCCGAGCGGAAAATAGCGGGCTAAAGCCCATAGTTGCTAAGCCGACCCTCGAAGACCAAAGCGAAGTGTGTTTTCTTTTACTATTATAGGAGGTTTTTCCCTCCGAGTTGTAGATCCTTATTTTATGATCGAGTTGTATAAGAGTTTGTTCTCCGTGTTATAGGAGAGTTTGTTCTCCGAGTTGTAGGAGTGGTTGTTCTCCGAGTGGTAGGAGCGTTGTCTCTGAGTTGTAGGAGTTGAGGCTCCGAGGTGTAAGATTGGTTGCAATCTGAGATAAATGTGAAGTAGCCAAATCTATCCCTTCGTGGTAGATAGGCGAGGCGGGATAGTAGACGTACCCAACTCGGGGAACTACTATAAATCTCTGTGTTTCTATGTGTTTATTTTTCAGTAATTTTTATTCCGCAAAAAGACGCAGAACTCACTTATTCACCCCCCTCTAGGTGATTTAGGTTGACATTAGATACTTTCAATTGGTATCAGAGGGGTGTTATTCGATATAAGGTTAACACCTTGAACAAGATCTCCTATCTAGGTGTTAAGAGATACCGCTCAGGTGCAATGGATTGAAGCAAGGATATGTCCTCGATAAAGTTGTCGGTGTGCACTAAGGAGAGCTTCCCCATGTAGAAGGAAAGAGTCAGATTCTACATGGAAGCTGCTGATCCACGCATATTTCAGATTGTGGAAGAAGGACCTCACATTCCTACACAGCCCTCTGCTCTGAATCCTATGGTTATGATTCCAAAAAAAATGATGGATTTGACCAAGGATGAAATTGCCCTAGTCTCTTTGGATAAAAAGGCAAAGAATATCATAGTCAGTGCAGTGGACGACTCAATGCTACAAAACTTATTCCACTGCAAATCTACCAAGGAGATGTGGGATTGACTCGTAGTTTTTCATGGAAGGAATTGAAGAAATTAGAGACGATCGTAGATCTCTGCTGAATCAAGAATACGAAGCATTTAAGCAAGGCGCTAATTTTATTATTGCTGATATATTTGAAAATTCTTCAAGATTTTTAATGGCATGAAGAAGGCTAGATAATGATCATGCGGTAGCCCGAGGACATGGGAGACCAAGGCGTCTAACACATTAACATAGTCGTCCAGGTCGGCTATCTGGAGGATGCCGCAAAGACACTCGATAGCGGAGGAGCCGGAGTAGCGGGTGTCATACCTCCAGATCATCTCCTGCTTGATCTCGGACCAAGAGAGGCATGGGTTGGATTGGCGGAGCCACCGAGCCCAGTTGAGTGTCAAGCCATCTAGGCCAACCACTGTCGTAGACACCTTGTCATGCTCCGGTGTGTAGTTAAGGTCGAAATATTGCTCTGCCTTAGCGATCCAACCCATCGGGTCTACGCCGACAAAGGAGAAAATGTTGAGGGAGAGGGAGGGCCGGCCCGAAATGGGTGGAGGAGTGGTTCCTGAAGGAATGGATGGCGGTTCGCCGCCTAGGAGAGAGCCGCCATCCGCGGGTAGGCCGGAGCCGGACTCCGTGGAGACGGCGGCTGTGGACGTCTGATGGGAGTAAATCTTGGAGTGGAGGGCCAGGAACGAGGCGTGCTTAGAGACGACCAGTTGCTCTTGAGCCTCCAAGCGGCGGCTTAGAGCTTCGGTGGCCTCATCCGTAGGAAGATCTCCGGCCGAGGGAGTGTTGGGAGCCTGGACCGGAATCGGCGAAACGGAAGGGAGCTACTTGAAGGGTAGATCTAGACGGAAGCGTTGAGTGCCGTAGAAGTGGCTTGAATCAGCGGATGGTCGGAAGTCGCTGGAAGGTAGACCTGGACTGGTGGAAGGCTTGTGGACGCACGCGGGCGGAGGGGGCTCCCGCGATCTGGTTGAGGACAACAGAAAACAGGCGGTTGGCGGTTATCCTATTGCAGATCAGCGGAGCAGCGTTGCTCAGGTGCCGATGTGGCACGCGCAGATCCGTGGACGCACATGGATGGAAACGGCGCTGGAAGAGGATCGGCGGACGCCGGCAGTAGGATGGCCCGTGGATGCGCGGAAACCTACTGATCAGGGGAAACTGTGGAAGGCGGGTCGCGATAATATAAGGTTGCGGAGGAAAGGTCGCATAAGTGACGAGACGTGAAAAGGAGTATCGGCGGCTTGATGGCGGGCGGTGAGGCGGGTCGAACCAAATTGATACGATCCTTGAGAGGAATCCGGCAAGGGGAAGGGTCGGCGGGGGTGAGGAAGGAGGAAACGAGACGAAGAGTTAGAGAACAACTCTAATTTTCATGCATCCAAAACTAATCAGAAGGAATATAATGCAACCCTTTATAAGTGCGGGGTACGAATAATGAAAAAAACGAATAAAATAAAAGTATACATAAATGAAAGTAACATAACAAATGCAAATAAAATGATCACGCCGGCAGCTCGTCTTCAGTCTCTCCTCCTCCAGATGAACCCGTCATCGTCTCCCTCTGCGTGCGGACTCGCCGCGGCGTCTCGTCGGCGTGTGCATGTCCCGTCGGCATGTGCAACCGTAACAAGGATGTTATGCAATGATTAAATTTTGACATAGTTTGAAACTGATGTAATTATTAATGTCCTTTTTTGTGTTATATTCATCTCTTAAAAAGAAATTTGCTCGCAGTGTACTCCTAATCGCTTGCATTGCTCTTACATTTTCTAGTATTTTCCAGGAAATGTTTTATCTTTACTGCAGTTATTACAAGTGGAGCTGGTTTTCTCAGTGCCTTCTCCCCTAACTACATTTCTTTGGTAATCCTTCGTTTTTTGGTTGGTGTTGGGTTGGGCGGTGGAGCAGTGCTTTTCTCCTGGTTCCTAGAGTTTGTTCCAATAACAAATCGAGGTGCATGGATGTCTATATTCTCTTTATGTTGGAGCTTCGGCACAATTTTGGAGGCTTCACTTGCATGGGTATTTTCTTTCTTCACTTGTCAATTTAGATTTATCTCAGTTTGTACCTATTCAAAATTTGTCTTTTTGTGTTTGCTCTCTAACTTGTTTTTAAGGGATTCTTCGTATTATGAAATCCGCATACACCATCAAAATTATATGTTTGGCAATCTCTTTATATTTAGAATGTTAAGGAAAGTTAATATTTTTATGTGAATTGAGAAATAAACTGAAAGGAATCAAACAACCAGATACAAGATACAAGATTTAACGTGAAAATCCTTAACAAGAGAAAATTCACAGCATCGTTGACAAACATTCCATTATACAAATTTTATAAACGAAATTTATTCTCAAGTTTTCTCAAATTTGAGGAACAATGAGAAAAGGAGAAACAAAGATACCTCAATTTGTGTGAAATCAAAATCTCTGCACATCTTTCTCACTCAGTCCATTGTTTACTGGTATCATGCACCTGGAGATGAACCTGGAGCTATGAAACACAGATACTTTCTCGAGGGCCGCGTACTTGTACCGGGTATGTTTCCGGTATTGGTGCGTACCTGATACTCAATGGATACACCTGCTATTCTAGTCTGAGGATAAACTTGGATTTGATATATCGTTATGCATTTTATGATATGATTATGTTTTTCTAAAGTAAACAAAAAACTTTTCCATTTATTTTAGAAAAGAAAAAATGACTCATAAATGTAAATAACGGAATAACGGTGTTTGTTTGTTGGATCCGGATCCCCTGGAGTTCCCGCAGGAACTACAGGGGGTGGAGTTCCTATTTTGCAGATTAATGGGGCGGAATCAGAAAAAATGGTTGACATGAAAGTTGTAGATATCCCTGAGACGAATAACTTTCATGTTGAACATTTTTTGATATGAAGTCGTTTAGACCCCCGATTTGGGCCCCGAAAAAAATCAGTTCGAAAAAGCATAATTTAATGTTTTTCGAACTGATTTTTTTCGGGGCCCAAATCGGGGGTCTAAACGACTTCATATCAAAAAATGTTCAACATGAAAGTTATTCGTCTCGGGGATATCTACAACTTTCATGTCAACCATTTTTTCTGATTCTCCCTATTAATCTGCAAAATAGGAACTCCACCCCCTGGAGTTCCCGCAGGAACTCCACCCCCTGGAGTTCCCGCAGGAACTCCAGGGGATCCGGATCCTTGTTTGTTGTAGTAACAAAATGTGATCCTGACTTAAGTTTCTTTTTATCATTAGAACTATGAAAATTTTGATTTAAATTTGATTATTTTGTTAATTTACTTTGTATCTGAGGATTACATATATACATGTGCATTTATATACGCACGTATATATCTTATATATATAAAGCAATATACATATCTTGAGGCACACCATACTTTAAGTTTTGACCATTGGATCTCATCAAATAAATCTTACCCCTACATGAGAGAGAGAGAGGAAGGAGAGAGAGAGGGAGAGAGAATAGGAGAGAGATGGCTGAAGGGAGAGGAGGAAGGAGTGGAGAGAGGGGGAGGAGAGAGGGAGAGAGAAAGAGAGAGAATAGGAAGAGAAAAAGGGCAAGAAATTAATGTTTTTACTTCAAAACGTAAATTTTTTTATAAAATAAAATTTGTAATATCGATTTATATTTTTTTAGCGTCATTTTGAGTACTCATATATATATATTGTGGGCACTGCCCGCCTTGATGCGAGCGCAGCCAGCAACGACGCATCGAGCACGGGCGAAGCCCGCCTAGATGCGGCTAAAGCCCGCCCGAGAGCATCGAGCACGGGTGTAGCCCGTGCGAAGATACTCGTATATATATATGCATATATATGTATATGCATATATATGTATATGCATATATATGTATATAGTCGTGGGAAAAAAGCCCGCCCGTCCCGACCCGGCAAAAGCCCGGCCCGGGCCAGGGCTTGGGGCCTTTATCGGGCCCCCATATTGGCCGGTTGCCCGGCCCGGTGCCCGGGCCGGGCCGGGCAAAGCCCGGCGGGATTTTAATCCCGCCAGGCGTTAATCCCGCCTACCTGATCAGGCTCCGGGCGGGATTAATCCCGCCTATGATTAGGCGGGCGCCTGATTAGGCGGGATAAAATCCCGCCAATTTAGGCGGGATTTTATCCCCCCTTTTTTAATTCAGGACGGCCCGGGCCGGCCTGAAGGGCCTAATCAGGCTCCCTCTTTTGGAGGGAGCCCGAGCCCGACCCGGCCCGGCTCAAATTAAGCCTGGGCCGAGCCCGGTTTGAGAAAAGCCCGAGCCCGATCCCGATCGGGCTTTTTGAACACGACTATATGTATATATAATTCAATTTTATTAATATCGTGCCCCAAAAGTACCTGTATACTTTTTTTTTGATCCCCACGTACCTCCGTATAGGATACGTATCATATCTGGTACTCGTACCAGTATCGGTGCTTCATAGACCTGGAGTCAATCATATCGAGTTGTCATAGAGTCATCTTGATGCTAACTCGAGAGGAATCTGACGAGAGGAGGGCCGGCGAGGGAAGAGGGAGAAGAAGCGGATTAGGGTTTGAGAGCGAACAAGGGAGCAACCCTTTTTCATAACACATCAAAAACTAAACATCACAAGTCCAAACCAACCCCTCTTATAAAAGAGGGGTGTCAATAACAAAATTACACAATAGCATAATATCAAACAAAACATAAACTAAATATTAATTATACTCTGCGCCGACCCGCCTGGATCGTCTTCGTCGGTCCAAGCGGCTCCCGACACACCCGGTTCATCTTCATCGGTTCGCGCCACATCGACCGCTAATATCCGTAACAATGTCGCCGTCTGGAAAATATGTCTTGTCCCCAAGACAGTAGTCGGAGTGGTGGAGGCAGAAGTGATGTTGGGGCAACCCCGGATGGTAAGACCCAGCAACAAGGACCACTTGCGAGCCAGAGTCCCCCTGAAGGTGGTAGCAGCGACCAAGTAGCTTGGCTGGGTGGTTCAGCGCCAACTGGCGTCTTTCTTTTGGACCAGAGAAAATTGGGCTGATGGCAATCCCGTCGGAGGCTGGATGGCGTCGGCAAGCGCAGTCGAAGGCTCTTGGTTGTCCGTTGGGAAAGGAAGAGGCACAACAGACGTTCCCGAGAGGGCCTACAACCCCGCGGAGAGGCCGACGCCCATGGTCCGCTGGATCGTGCAGAGGGAGCTCAGAGAACGTAGGAGGGCGGAGTCACCGTCGAGGCGACATGGCTGGCCCTTATGTCTGCATGGACCTAGCCTGCCAATTAACGCATACATCACCGAGTGTGCAGAGCCAAGCCACTCCCCGAACGACATTGAGACCGCTAAGCCGAATATGTAGAAGTCTGTGGTCAGGTAACGGGTCCTCACAGAGAGAGAGACGACAGTGCAACGACCATGAGACGAACGGTGGCACCCATCACCCAAACAGACCGCAACATCCGGGGAGGGAACTGAGGGAAGACAAAGCTGCTGCACCAAGTGCTCAAATATAAGGTTGCGGCTTGCACCGCTATCCACCATGATGAAGATCGGGAGATCCTACAGTGTGCCCGAGAGTTGCATGGTTTGCTGGTCGGGGGTCCCGCCCGTCGAGGCGCAAGATACCTCCAACCGGTGAAATGTAGCTACGGTGGAGTCGAGAGCTGTATCCCTGGTAGAGAGCTCCAGGTCTTCAAAATAGCCAGGGTAACCTTAGAGTCCACGTCACCGATGATGGCGTGAAACTCCTTCGCAGAGCACTCATGGTTAGGGAAGTACGGTTGGTGGCACCGAAAACAGAGGCCTTTGTTGCGAAGCTCGTTGTAATCACTGTTCAACGGGCGCTGAGGGGCGGGCCGGTGGGCGGCCCGGCCAGTTTCCCCAAGGTGGCGGTCGCGGAGGAGGAGCCATGGCTGGCGGTCTCCAGCGGCCGAGGCTGGTGGTGGTCGGTCGTAGGAGCAGGTGGCTGGGGGAGAGGTCGGCTTCCACCAGAAGCGTCAAGTCCATGGCGTCTGAGACTGTGGCAGGTGATGTGTGTGGAGACGAGAGGGGATATGTAGCAGTAGACCCTGCATGAAGAAGCCCAAATAATGATCAGGCGGTAACCCGGGGACGTGGGAGACTAGGGCGATGAACTCATCAACATAATCATCCAAGCCGGCTGTCTGGTGGATTCCGCAAAGACGCTCGATAGCGGAGGAGCCGGAGTAGCGGGTATTATATCGCCGGATCATCTCTTGCTTGAGCTCGGGCCAGGAGAGGCACGGGTCATCTAGGCCAACCACCGCCGTAGACACCTTGTCGTACTCCGGTGTGTAGTTGAGGTCGAAATATTGCTCCGCCTTGGCAATCCAGCCCATCGGGTCAATGCCGACGATGGAAGGAATGTCGAAGGAGAGGGCGTACCGGCCCGGAATGGGCGGAGGAGTGGTCCCTAACGGAATAGACTGCGGTCCGACGCCTAGGAGAGAGTCGTCGTCCAGGGGTGGGATGGAGCCGGGCATGGCGGAGACGGCGGTGGTGGACGCCTTGAGGGAGTCGATTTTGGAGTGGACGGCGAGGAGTGAGGCGTGCATGGAGGCCACGAGTTTCTCTTGAGCCTCCAGGCGGCGGCTTAGGGTTTCATTGGTCGCGTCCGAAGGAAGATCGCCGGTTGAACGAGTGTCGGGAGCCATGAGATGGCAACCTGAGGATGAGGACGGCGGAGAGCCGCTGGCGCAGCAGGGATGGTGTTAGGGCCAGGCAGAGCAGGTAGGATGAGTCGGCATAGGCGGTTTTGGCAGCAGCTAAGCGGCCGGAGCAGATAGGGCGTAACAGCGGAAGCCTGGGGATCGGGGATCGGCAACGAGTCGATTGGCACCAACGTATCGAGCAGAAATCGGCACCAACGAATCGATCGGGGGTCGGCACCAGCGTATCGATCGGAAGCGAACGGATCGGGATCGGCTGCCTGGGTTCCGATCAGTCGAAGTAGCCGCATTTGTGCGGAAACGGCGAAACGGCGCGTGCGGAAACTGTGCGTAGAATCAACACATGTTCGATCTGAGAAGATGGAATCGGCACGGACGGTTGGTGGTGGGCGGGCGGTGCAGCAGGTCGGACCAAATTGAAACTAACTCGAGAGGAATCCTGCTAGAGGTGGGCCGTCGAGAGAAGAGGGAGAAGGGGATTAGGGTTTGAGAGGAAACAATGGAGCAACCCTTTTTCATAACACATCAAAAACTAAACATCACAAGTCCAAACCAGCCCCTCTTATAGTGGAGGGGTGTCATTAACAAAAATTACAAAATAACATAACATAAAACAAAACATAAACTGAATATTAATTATCCTCTGCGCCGACCCCGCCTAGGTCATCCTCGTCGGTCCAAGCCGCTCCCGACGCACCCGGTTCATCTTCATCGGTCCGCGCCACGTCTGCCACTTATATCCGTAACACACCTGCTCTTGGTGCCAAGTTCCATGGAGACGAACAACATGGACATACCTATTCACAACGAAATATCAATTCTAATATCACTTGTTATGATGTGAATCAACGAGGGATTGAGGGACCACAGTTGGACTTAATGCAGTAGATAAAACCCTTTTCAAATAAAAGTTAGTTGTTTTTTGGGTGGCTAAAGCCACTATGTTTTTTTTTGTATCAAAACAAATTTCAGTTATCCAAATAGGGACTAATCTCGCACTCTCACCGGTCTTAGCCCCAAAAGATGCATGTATGAAATATGCATAATATACTTCTACTATATAAATATGTATATTTATATATTTATGAATTAACACATATTTTTGCATTTAAATATAGATTTAGTCGATTTTCTGCTAAATTGAACTAATTTTCAGCGAAATATCCTTTGTTGAAAGGGGGGCCCGGCCCATCTTGGGAAACCAGGGGAAGAAAGCCCACAACTCGACTGCAGTCGATGCACTCCAACCAAATCTCTCGGGGCCCACATCTTGGGGAAATCTCGGGAAGGTTGTTGAGGCTCGGGCTTGATCCCGGGACCTCCTTTATCATGCTCCTTCAGTTGGGTAGCAGGACTCCATGAAGGAGCTTGATAAAGGAGATCTCGGGATCAAGCCCGAGCCTCAACAACCTTCCCGGGATTTCCTCAAGATGTGGGCCCCGAGAGATTTGGTTGGAGTGCACCGACTACAGTCGGGCTGTGGGCTTTCTTCCCCGGGTTTCCCAAGATGGGCCGGGCCCCCCTTTCAACATCCTTGAGCTGAAGGAAATCATTTTTTATTCCAATTAAATTTTGTTTTGGGTGATTATGGAGATAATTTTGATGTTTGAATATAGCTGGTACTTTATTGATTGAATATAACTGATATCTGGTGGAATTGGTTCAAAATAACTTGTGCAGCTTTCTTTCTATCTCGCTATGCAAAATAAATTAATGTAATGGCATTGGAACAGCGAGGGACTTTTTGTTCCAGTCACACCATGTTATGTTAGTTTACTTGAGGAGGTTTTTTGTTCGGTTGAATTACATTTCAATTTCATAGCAATTGCTATTAAGGCGCCGTATAATTCAAGCTAGATGAAAACTTTAAGGGGAGTTTTTTGTTTTTAAAACAGCAGCATCACCTTGCTTGTTTCTGACAATCGAGCACATCTCACACAAATAGGAATATTTCTATATGCGATGACAAATCTTCACTATAGAATAGGGCTACGATGATAAGTACTGATAAAATTCTATCCTTCTGAAAATTCTAGAAGAAATCTAAAAGACAAGTATTCCTCGCATGCAATTTTTGTCCAGGCTCGATACCCTTTCCCCCCCAGCCGCTCATTATCCAGATAGCGTGACCCTCAAAAACCTGAAGTCTGAAGGGTACGTAAACTGAAGGATGATCAAGTGAACAAACTTCACGTAGATTATGCTTCAAGACATCTCAACAGTTCTTATAGATAATTTAAGTAGTGAACCAATCAGCTCCCCCCCCCCCCCCCCCCCCCCCCCCAAGTGAGAGTAATGTTAGTCATCAATGTTTATATGGCATTCTCATTATGTACACATCAATTGGATATGTTCAAATAGAGAAGTTGTTCTATTTGTCTGGATTTGTTTTTCTGAAAATTTACTGTTTCAAACTTAACATTTGCAGGTAGTTATTCCAGCATTAGGCTGGAGGTGGCTTCTAGCATTGTCCTCTTTTCCATCTCTTCTTATTCTTATATTTTACAGACTGACTCCTGAATCACCAAGATACCTCTGCACTAAAGATAGAACAGCTGATGCCATGGAAGTTTTGGAGAGTATGGCTATATGGAACAACATGGTTCTTCCTTCCGGTGCTCTCATTTCCGATATCAGGGGGGAGTTTGAGAGGGACGAAAATGTTCCTGAAACTGCACATTTAATCACCATTCAAAAGGATCAGACTGACATAGAACAGAGCACGAAATCGAAGTTTGCTTTCATTAACACACTTTACAGGCTCTTGTCACCAAAATTAGTCAGATCAACCCTTCTTCTTTGGGTCTCTTTCTTTGGAAACATATTTGCATATTATGGTATTGTGTTACTGACCTCAGCACTAAGTGATGGAAATATGGCGTGTTCTTCTCTGAAGCTGCAAAGTTATGGCACAGAGGAGGCGGATATTTATAAGGATGTGTTCATCACTAGCTTTGCAGGTATGGTGCTGAAGAATACACACACACACAATATTAAAAGGGGAAAGTTGTCTTTGGTGAAACATTCAAAATTGCCAAATACACCTCCATACCCTTTCAAAAAACAATAACATGTATTATAATCTATTTCAAAAAAAAATTTTAAAATGCAATGTCCGTTCAAGTAATTGCACTCCATCCCTAAATTAAAAGTAACAATGAAAATCCTTAAAAAAAAGTAGAACTCCTATACCTACTATGGTAGGTTGTCATTAGGCATGTCAACGGTATTTTTGAGGAATAATGTCATTATGCATGTCTGTGGTATTTTTAAGGAGCTGTCATTAAACTTATCAATTTTATTAAAGTTGATTTGAGATTAATTAATGAGGATGAAGATTTTTTTAACAAAAATTGAAAAGTGATGTTTAATTATTTTTTGCATTAATTAATTGATACTGTCTGTCTCTATCGGGGTACTATCGTGGTTGACCGTAGGGGTGGAGCCCCATGCCTGTCACTCGCGCGCGCGCGCGTGTGTGTGTTGAACTTACTATAGATCCCTAACCTTTTCACCTCCGACCAATTAGTTATAGGTTGTAAGATTGAGTGCTAACATGGAAAGCAGGATTGACCCAAATGCTCATTCACATCATCCAATTAAAAAAAATAGTCCACGTGTTATAGTCCAAAGACCCTACACATTTGGGTAGGTGTGTTGAGAATAGATCTCGGGCCTCCACCTCCAATCAATAGGTTTTATGTTGGATGGTTGATTTATAACATGGTATTAGAGAAGGGTAGGCTTAATTACCCATTCCACAACATCCACTTACAAAAAAGTAGTTCACATATTAGAGGCCAAATACATTGCACATGAGGGGGCATATACTATTCATATGCATCACTAGTCTCTCCACCTCCGACCAATTGATTTTATATTGAATGCTTGAGATCTAACATGATATGATTGGTTGATAGGCCCAACGGCCCATTCCCACATCACCCATTTTAAAAAAGGCAGGTTCATGTGTTAGAGGGCATACTGAGAATAGCCCCACGTTGGAAAATTAACAGTCTTATGCACTTGATATAATTTTGTAGCCTTTCCACCCCTGAACAATTGATTTTAGATTGAATGCTTGACTTCCTCCCTATATTATTATTTTTTCTTATATTCTTTTCTCATGTATGTCTTCGATACATTTTCAGAGTTGCCTGGCCTTTTATTGTTGGCTGTGATGGTCGATAGAATTGGTCGGAAGCTGACAATGATTACCATGCTTTCATCCGCTTTTGTGTTCTTGATCCCCTTGGCATTTCCTCAAACTGAAGGGTTGACAACCACCCTTTTATTTTGTGCTCGATTATGCATTACTGCAAGTTCGACGGGGCTGTGCATATATGCTCCTGAGGTTAGTATGCGGCAAATTTCTCCCATGATTATGTTCAATGCTTAATGTCATGTTCATATTGAAATGCTTGATGTGAACCATGTATATTCTTGTGTTTGTGTGATTTGATGATTTTGTGATTCTTCTCTTTTTACTTGATTCTACTTAACAATATCGGTTTTAAAAGTCCCTGGTACTTAATTTCTTGGGTACAACAACACTCAAGCCTTTATCCCACTATAGTGGGTTCAGCTATATGGATCCTTTGTCGTCATTGTGCCCTATCTTTTGCCATAGTCTCACTTAAATGGTAGGGTACTTTGAAAAATTAATCTATAATGCAGGGTGCTTTATAGATTATGCTAGTCGTAGGGTTTTGAGGGTGGAAATAAATAGCCTTGTATCTTTGTGATTCTTCTCTGTAATCTTAATTTCTTCCTAGTGAATATCTGCCCCCTATTTGTGCACTTTCTATATTTGTGTGTTTCTTCTTCTCTGTTTTTCATTTTTTAGTAGTGGATTAGGATTTGCAATGTTCTTTGAATTTTGATGTTTTAAATTATTCAACCACTAAGATGGATGTAAACTAGAAAGCTAAAAGACTTTGCAAGAATGTTTTGTAAGATTTGAATGTATTTCTCTTTTCAGATGTATCCGACGTCGCTGAGGAGCAGCGGCTACGGAACTGCAAACGCTATGGGTAGGATTGGTGGAATAATTTCGCCTCTTGTGGCCGTAGCCTTGGTCAATGGCTGCCATCTGGCAGTAGCTATCTTCCTCTTTGAAGGCATTATCTGTCTTACCGCCATTGCTGTAGCTTTCTTCCCTCTCGAGACCAGCGGCCGAAGTCTCGATGACTCTCTCTCAGAGTTTTGAAGCTTTCTTCATTATGTACAGGCAAATTTGTGGAAAATTTAGAAGCTGATCCGAGCCTTATGAATTTGTGCCCGAGAGTCAGGAAGATGAAACAGTTAAACAGTTGTGTTGATATTTTTTGTGCATAGTATAGATGAAAGACTATTTTTTGTTTATACAACTGTAAGTCATTTCTATTTCTACTGTTGGCAATCTATGAGGGAAGAAATTTGTATTGGGTAATATTTCATGATGTAAGATTATATTCTAAATATGTGTACAGTTTTTTGCTTCTTACACAAATGTTTTTAATTGAGAATTGTTGGTCCTAAGGATGTTCACGAAGCAAATAGTTTTTCAATCGAACTCAAATTTGTCATAAAATGCAGAGATTCAGATTCATTTTAATATTTTAATTTGGATTCGAATTTGTCCTGAAATCCTATATTCGATTTCAGATTCGGGTTTGGATTCAAATTTGAATTTGCTTCAAATGATGTACTAAAAAGACTTTGATCGGACTGACAAGATCATCTTTATATATAATATAGATATTCCTACTATTCGCAAACTATTCTCCAATCTTGACAATAGGGATAATATTATTCGGATTCAAATAATACTCGAATCCAAATTTAGATTCAGATTCGAGTAATGTGAATCTTAATTGAATCTTCATGAATTGATTATCTCGAATTATTCACGGACTATTTGGTTGGGAACAACCCTAGTTGGAAGGTGACTTGATTATTTCCTTCGTATGGTTGCCCTCTCTCATCTATATAAGTGGGAGTTATGTGTGGAGGTGTCTTGGATGTGCTAGTTCTGTTGGGTTCTCATTTGAGAGAAGGTTCTTAGAGGACCCAACCTCCTTGGAAGGCCGTGTCACTATTGTGACTTCAACTTCCAGGATTGCGGCTAATTTACTTTCAGGTGGCTGCTCGCTCACTCTATCCAAAATTCCAATTAAAATTGGCATCGTGTTAATGTGCAGTTTTGATAGGCAGTCTGATATGTGGAAATTAGTCAAACTTGCATCTGCAATTATTTGAGACGAGGCACCCATGGAAAACAAGAAGACTAAAAATTCTTGATCGTACATTACTTGACGTGCTAAAGGTAGATAGACCTTTCAGTGGCATGGTTCTGATCATTGGAGGCATAGGTTACGCCTATTATTGTGAAAGACACTATACTCTAAATATTTTGTGCAAACATTGTTGATTCTTACTTGTGGCCATATGTCAAGTTGTTGCAACTATGCGACAATATGAGAGCTTGAAATGAAGAAGACAATCATAACTTCATTGAATGAAGATGTTCATGGATCGAACAAAAAATGTCTGCATTTGTTCCTTGGGGATGAAAACCACCTATTACACTTTCGACTCAGTCTGCGATGATGTCAAGAACTTATGCATACCATAATTTTTAAACTCCCTTGATTCTGGTAACTTGTCTCTACACAAGCTTACATTGAAACACAGTTCTTTTACTATGCTTCTCTGAAATATTGATTCAAAAATTGGATTATGCAACAGTACAAGACTTACATGTCATAGATTTGGGGGAAATCTTGTCGAAGCTGATATATTAGTCGAACATTTTAAGAGTCTCGGAGTATTTATTCCACGTATACTGCTTAAGAGTGCAAGAGATTATAAGATGCATTTTGAATTGATGAGAAAATAATTTTTGGTCATATTGAGCTTTGTTTTAATGATTAATAAGTCCCAAGAACAAACTATTGGAACATTCATTGTCTACCTTCCGAAGCACGCCTTCATCGATGGACAGTTATACGTCATTTTATCTTGGGGTGTTTCAGCTTAATCCACAAGAAGTATAGTGAAAAATTATGCAGTGGAGGATCATGAAGGCATCTACACCAAAAATGTGATTTTCCAAGAAATATTTGAGAGGGTTGCTTCAACGAGAACAAGTGGTTCATTGTAAAAGTAAGTAAATTAGTAGCATTGTATTTTATTTCTCACTATGCAAGGATTTCATTTTACATCATATTTAGTTGTGCAAATCCTTGGCTTGCTTGCAGGTTTATCAAGGCCTTACAGTCAGTGCATCTGCAGGACTTTGAGGCAAGGAGTACTTATGTGTTCTTTAACCAGGAATAAGTGAATAACACTGTTTTTTTTATTCAGTTGTTTTGTTTTGGTAGATTGCATTTTTCAAATATCATGGAAGATATAATGATCTAAAGCTACATGTTGCGGCGATCCTCCCTCCGCAGAGGGCCCCATCGATATAGGGGGCATGATCCCCATCGACGCGCATGGGCACCACAACATGTCCTGCAGGACGGCACACCCCAACCCATCTTTCTGTTAGGAAGTACCTTCTACTCTGATAGCCCGATCCATCCTCAGGCAGGCACACCAAAAACCTTGATAGCACCATGTCCAGATTATAGGAAGAAGCCCCAACTCACCTCAGTTATATAGGATGGTGTGCACCTAACACCCCCCCCCCCCCCTCAAATTCACGGGGGGATCATACACCGAGAATTTGGAGAGAAGAAACTTATGTTGAGCGCAAGTCAGAGGCTTGGTGAGCAAATCGGCAAGCTGGTGCTCAGTGGGAACATAATGAAGAACAAGAGTGCCCTGAGTGTGTTGATCACATAGGAAAAGGCGTCAACATCAATATGCTTGGAGAGTGAGTGCTTGATTGAATTCAAAGTAATCTGGATAGCGTCAGTGTTATCACAATATATAGTGGTAGGACCAGAAGGTGCAACACCAAGATCAACAAGCAGCCAACAAAGCCAAACAATATCCTCAGTTGTAGTGGTCATGACACGAAGTTCTGCCTCTGCGCTAGAACGAGAAACTCCAGTCTGCTTCTTGGATTTCCAGCCAATGAGTGAAGGACCCAAGAAGAGGCAGAAGCCGGTGACAAAACGACGATCAACAAGATCACTGGCACATGTAGCATCAGAATAATCCTGTAACTGGAGAGAGTTGTTGCGGGGGTAGAATAGCCCACAAGACATAGTAACACGAAGATACCAAAGAACACGCAGCAGGTGAGCGTAGTGAACTGTTGTGGGAGAACTCACAAACTGACTCAACATATGGACAGCAAAGGAAATGTCAGGTCTAGTAATGGTGAGGTAAACCAAGTTCCCAACCAGATAGCGGTACCATGTCGGATCGGAGATAGGAGAGCCCTCATCAGGATGCAGCTGAAGGTGGAGCTCCATGGGAGTAGTAGTAGTGCAAGTGTCGGACAGAGCCGCATGATAACTGATAGCCACTGGGAGTGGCATAAAACTCAATGCCCAAGATGTAACTCAGTATGCCAAGATCAGTCATCTGAAACTGCTATTGAAGGTGATGCTTGACAAACTCAACATGAGCGGGATCATCACCAGTGATAATAATGTCGTCCATATATAATAGGAGAAGATTCTGAACCCATGATGAGGAGTAGACAAATTGAGCTGGGTCATAATGATTAGGTTGAAAACCAGCTGCAAGGACTGCTGAACTAAAATGCTCAAACCAGGCTCGTGGAGCCTGTTTGAGACTATAAAGAGCTCGGCGGAGACGCCGGACAAGGCCATGAGCAGTAGATAGGCCAAGGGGATGAAGCATATACACCTCCTGCTGCAAATCACCGTGAATAAAAGCATTCTTCACATCCAGCTGAAACAATGACCACTAACGAGCGGCTGTAATGATAATGAGGGTCATGATAGTAGTCATGTGAGTCATAGGAGCAAAAGTCTCATCATAGACCCGACTGTGATCCTGCTGAAAGCCACGGGCCACCAACCGGACCTTGTATCTCTCCACTATGCCATCCGAGCGGGTCTTCACTTTAAAGACCCACTTGCAGGTGATAGGGATTATCTCATAGGGTAATGGAACAAGATCCCAAGTAGAAGTGCGCTCCAAAGCACTCAACTCTTCAGACATGACGACCTGCCACTCAGGAATCAAGACAGCCTCCATGTAGGTACTAGGCTTTGGATCACCACAAGCAGTCACTAGAAGGGCTGATAGGCAGGGATCGATAGATCAAGCAGTTGATTAACAAGGTTGAGGCGATAGGGAGGATGTCAATCATGAATGGGTAGCGTCATATTGGAGGATCATCCACAGGTAACTCACTAGAAAAGACCGGATGTAGAGGGGAAAATGGCACATCTGTAGGACAAGACCGCCAAATATAGTGTCGAGCATAGTGCTAAGGAGGAGGGGCACTAACCTGAACAGGAAAGTCAGGAGGCTGTGTGGAAGACTCGGGAAGAATAGGAGCACGAACCTCGACAGGATGGTCAAGATACTGCCGAGATGACTCAGCAAGAAGGACAGTAGATGGTAACTCTAGTGGAGACGGAGTGTGAGGTGACTTAGAGGAGGGTGACACAGGCGGTGGTATGGAGAGAAAGAGAACGTCATCAACTGTAGTGGAAATTGTCACGTCCCATCTAATAATAACTATCAAAGTGCGCTACGGGTGAGTCGTGATGCCACAGGAATGGGCAAAGAAAATTCCATGTCTATTAGGCTGGAGCTGACGATATAATGTTAGTTTTAAAATAATTGATTTGTGGAAACTAGTTTGTTTTAAAGCGGAAGGTTTGGTGTTAAAATTGATGCACATGTATTTTAATAAAATCTCATGTCACACACAGTACTAGTAAAAATATAAATGTTATAACTCAAAGAAGTGAACATGCTATTAATATTAAATTTCAGTACATCAGAAAAATCCTAGCAGTTGTCCATGACTCAAATGAAAGTAGTTGATCATATCTATTGCATCATAAATATATCCAACAGTAAAAGAAACCAAACACATAGAACCTGACACAACGACAAAAGATAAACCTCCAGGAACACAGGAAACTTGATGCAGCTCGAGCTCAGGGGGTAGGCGGCACAATCATGAATGCTAAGGCAAATTCCAAAACAAGAAAGAAAATGCCTGCGAATAAATAAATAATCAGTGAACAAGTTGTAAATTTAAGTACGTGTAGAGAAAAACAAAATTATTAGAGTACCAATTTATCCTTTAGCAAAGCTAGTAAAACAGGCAAGTAACGGAATCACGCAGAACTATCTGAATTTGTTAGCCTACTTCGGAGTTAGCATAAAAGTTCTGGCAATGACATAAGTTGTAATCGATGAAATACGTAGCGGTTTATAGTTGGTGTGCATGGTTCACACTCAAGTTCAAGTTTAAGTCTTATTAGAAAAGAGTACTTCCTGCTTACCGTGACCATGCAAATAAGGTGATGCATCATCTAAACTCTACCTTTTAATATTTGCTTATGACACTCAGGACATAAGTGATTCAAAATTATTTAAAAGTTTCTATCCAAACATGACATGCTAAAGGGTTACAATTCATACAGTGCCAGACATTATTTATAAAGAAGGAACAGGTACGAGGCGTCTAAATTTCAATGTTCGCAAGCGAGATGAAATTCTCCACTTGTCTTAAGGTGAAGCCAAAATTGTTGGCGACAGCTAAGCGGTGCAATCAAAATTAGCAATATATTTGGACCTGTTCGAGGGCAAGCTTGAATAATGTTTAATATAATGAGGACCCTACACAAGCCCTGCATGTTTCTTTATCGCATAATTAATTAAAGTGTGGGTTTAGAAAATTACCTCCCTCAAGAATGAGGGGAGAGGAGGCAACCACGAGGAAATTGGGGGTTTGGCGACGCTTAGGTGACGAAAACCCTAAATCGGAGAGGATTTTGAGCATTCCCAACAATTTTGCCGAAGAGTGGTGGCGGAAAACATAAATAAATTTGGTATTAGCCAATTATACGATGAACACAGGATGGATTGACGTAATCACATTGATTAGAGCGCAAAAATTATCCTAATAATTTAGGACAAATTTGAATAAATGAGATTAAAAGAGTTACTTACCCAAGGAGACCAAATCTGGGCTAAAAAATCTAAGTAGAAGGGCGGTTTTGAGCACAACCCTAGGAGTCCTCCTTGAAATATACCGACCGAAGCAGAGAGGAAGGGGGATAGAGGGGCTGTTGCCCCGAGGACTTGAGAAGTCGGCTCCTTGGAGGGTAGAAAGGCTGCTGCAGGCCTGAGGATGAAGAGTCACCGGCCGGTCCTTGAAGGAAACAAAATATGTTGGCCCGGGGAGGAAGGAGGAAGAAGCTTTGTTGTCGCCAGCCTGAGGAAGAGGGGCAGAAGTCGCAACCACCAGCTGGAGGCGGGAATGGGAGCAGGAGGGGTGTCGGCGCCGGTACAGGAGCGGGAGACGCGGGATCGGGGCTCCAACATGAGTTCTGCGGGAAACCCTGGGCCAGGGGAAAAGAAATATCGGGGGAAAAAGGGGCTAGCTCAGCTCGATGTTAAGCATGGGGAAAAAAACCTTACACTCTTATTTACAATCTTGGCACTCCAAGATTATTATTCTTATAAACAAATTGTTTCTTTTTTTAAGATGTTACATTCTCCCCTACTTAGGAAATTTCGTTCTAAAACTTTCAAGATTTCTCTGAAAGGGGCTTCTAAGGCGATGATTCAGATACCATTCTTCCCAATAAGATTTCAATTCAAGCCATGAAAGATAAATATGAATGTACTGAAATAGACAGAAGAATGAGAGCGAAGACATACCAAGATCAAGAGAAAAGTTGTGGATACTTCCTACGCATGTCAGATTCAAGTTGCCAAGTGTATTCCTTAGACTTTCCATGCATCCAAAGTACCCTTACCATAGAAATGGTTCTCTTTCGAAGCTCGTGTTCTTGATACTCTACGATCTTAGTGGGCTCGACCAGATAAGACAAATTGGCTTTAGGAATCACTGGAATTTCTACGATGACGCGAGTAAGATCACAAATGTACTTCTAAAGTTGACTAACATGGAAGACATTATGAACACCGACCAAGATAGCAGGTAGCTCCAGACGGTAGGCAAATCCTCTAACACGCTCTGATATAGAAAACGGTTCCGCGAACCTCGGGCTGAGCTTATGATGACGACCATACTGTTTCACCTCAGGAGTATGGGGAAACCTTCAGGAACACTTGATCACCCACAAGAAATTCTAACGAACGATGGCATTGATTGGCATACTTCCTCTGTCTCTTGATTGCCCGACTGAGCTGGAGTCGAGTCTTCTTTGTAGTTTCTTCCATTTCCTGAAGTAACTCGGGTCCCAAAATAACCTTTTCACCCACTTTCGACCAATAAAGAGGGGTGCTACAATGACGTCCCTACAGTGCTTCAAATGAGGCCATCTTGAGGCTCTCTTGATAGTTATTATTGTAGGCAAACTCATCCAAAGGTAGGTGCTCATCTCATGCTCCCTTGTAGTCCAAAATATAACACCAAAGCATGTCTTCGAGAATCTGATTAACTCTTTCGGTCTAGCCATCGGTCATTGGATGATAAGCGGTGCTCAGGTTAAGATCGATGCTCAAACCTTGCTAGAAGCCCTTCCAGAAATGAGATACAAAACTCGAGTGACGATCAGATGCAATCTGCAGAAGAATCACATGGTGTCTAACAATCTCTGCAACATAGATATGAGTCATCTTCTTGGTGGAATAGCCTTCCTTATACATAATGAAGTGAACCACTTTAGTCATGCGATCTACTATGACCCAAATTGCATCATGCCCTCTCGGAGTACTGGGCAAACCGATGATGAAGTCCGTCGAGATGTTTTCCTACTTCCATTCTGGGATATACAGAGGCTGCAGAAGACTACCGGGATGCTGACGCTGAGCTTTCACTTCTGGCACGTCAGACATCGAGAGACGAAGCGAGCAATATAATTCTTCATACTAGACCACCACACAATATGCTTCAGGTCATGATATATCTTATTATTTCCCGAATGACCAGATGTGTGTGATTCACGATCTTTTCGGTAAATACTATCAAGCAATTCAGGAACTTCAGGAATACAGAGGCGGCCTCGGAAACGCAGAACATCGTCAGAGATAAATAAATTTGGAAGTGTCTCAAGTTCAGCCCTTTGGCGAATGCGCTGGAGTGCGAGATCATATGGTTGTAAATCCTTCACCTGCTCCACCCATAACAGACCAGAAACTTCTTCATGACCCTCGGATGAGATGGATTTGTCCATCTGCTCGAGTTCATCAATCAAGGATGCAAGAGTAGCTGACATGGGTGCACAAGCGATCACAGAAGGTTATCGGCTCAATGCATCGGCCACTGAATTGTCTTTACCAGGAACATACGTGAGCTGCAAGTCATAATCCGCTATGAATTCGAGCCAATGCCTCTGATGAAGATTGAGATCCTTCTAAATGAAAATATACTTCAAACTCTGATGGTCGGTGAAGAAGTGACACTTCACACCATAAAGATAATGTCGTCAAAGCTTCAATGCAAACACTACTGCAAATTCCAAATCATGAGTGGGGTAGTTGCGTTCATGAATCTTCAACTGCCTCGACCCATAAGCGATAGCACGATCGTCCTACATCAAGACGCGTCCCAAACCAACTCTGAAAGCATCAGTGTAAACTGAAAAATCTGCCCCCTCTGAAGGAAGAGCTAGAACTAGCGCCGAACACAAACATTGCTTCAATTTCAAGAAGGCCTGCTCATACTGATTTGACCACTCGAATTTAGCATGTTTTTGAGTTAGCCTTATTAAAGGAGCAACAAGAGAGGAAAACCCCTTAACGAAACATCGGTAGTAGCCAACCAATCCAAGAAACTGCAAATCTCAATAGGGGTAGAAGGTCGCTTCCAGTCTATAACTGTGGAAATCTTGGCAGGATCAACAGAAAGTCCATCTCCCGAAATGACATGCCCCAAGAAATCGACACGATCTTGCTAGAACTCACATTTCTCCAGTTTGGCATAGAGCTGATGTTGATGATGAGTGGAGAGAGTGATTCTAAGATGTGCAGTATGCTCCTCACGAGTATTAGAAAAGACCAGAATATTATCAATCAACACAATGATGAAATTATCCAGATAATCGCGGAAGACGCGATTCATCATATACATAAAGGCAGAAGGATCATTAGACAAACAAAAGGATGTCACTAAGAATTCAAAATGTCCACACTGATTCCGAAAGGCAGTCCTGGGGATGTTAGATTCCTTGATCTTCAGCTGATGGTAACCCGATCTGAGATCAATCTTGGAAAATATGGTACTACCCTTGAGCTGATCGAATAAATCATCCACGCACGGAAGGGGGTACTTATTCTTGATTGTAACCTTGTTCAAATACCAATAATCGATGCACAACCACATGGAACCAACCTTCTTTTTAACGAAGAGAACGGGGGCTCCCCAAGGTTAAGAGCTAGGATGAATGTATCTACGCTCAAGCAATTCATCCAATTGCGATATCAGCTCTTCCAACTTGTGTGAGGTCATACAGTGTTGGGATTTAGATATGGGGTGCGTTTCAGGCTCTACATCAATGGAGAACTCCACCTCTCGATCAGGAGGCATTCTAGATAATTTGACAGGGAAAGCGTCAGGAAACTCAAAAACAATCGGGATGAATTCGAGTTGAGGAGAGGAAGCATTCGAAAGCGAAGCATGTACCAAACAAATAGAACATCGTTGAATAAGTAGACGAGTGGCGCGCACAGCAGAATTTACCTTCAGGTGACTACGGGTCTGAATATGAATGTTGTAGTCTTTGCCATCGATACTGAGATTGACTCTCTTTGTCACACAATTCAGCTTTGCTCTGTATGCTACCAACTAATTCATGTCCAAGATTAAGTCGAACTCTGTCATATCAAGAACTATAAGACCGGCTAAGACTCGCAGTTCGCCAAGCAAGATCGGATAGTTGAGAATGCCCCTACTCGAAAGGTGCAAATGACTAGGCACATAAATTTCATAAGGGGCCTCAAGAGGCAAAGTGGGCCAGTCATTAAGATCCACAATATGACGAGCGATAAAAGAGTGAGATACATCAGAATTAAAGAGAATCTACATCCAGTTATTCTTGACTTCAAATCTCCCTAAAAATTGATGTTATAGACGAAATTCATGATCATTCGATACTAAGGCAGATAATTCAAAAATACAGAAAATTAAAACTCTACACATAACATACCAGAGATGACGTCGGAAGATGCAAGCTCTACGCCCTGAGGGATAACGTTCTGCACAGCTTTGCCCCTCTCCTGAGCTCCAGAAATAGCTTGTAGAGGCTGGGCAGGAATCAGGCTTTCCTTCATGAGACAGTCTTGAACGTGGTGCCCAACTTGCCCACACCTAAAACAGGCATTCTATTTGCGATGACAATCTTTCATTAAGTGACCCAGTCTCTTACAGTAAGCACAGACAAAGGAGGCAGAGGCAAGCATCATATGTGGTTGTTGAGTATGAACAACCATCTTTTGCTTCTTCAGGAGCTGCGACAGACTTAGGCAGCATGGCCCACCTAGTGGCAAAATGCACACACCTCCTTGGACTTGAGGCCTTGCTCCTGAGATGGAGCACCCTTGCCCTTATGGTCAGATACAGCAACATTGCTTGTACCATGCTGGACCTTCTTAGCAGTATGGTTCAGCTCAATATCTACCACCTACAAGGTGGCTCAAACAGTCTCGACGTAGGAGGTGGCACCATGAGCTACCACATGCTAGCAAAAATCATGTCTGAGTCCCTTCATGAATCGACTGAACTTTTTGGCTTCATCAGGCACAAACTCCGTGACAAGGACCGAAAGGCAAGAGAACTCCTTCTCATACTCGGTCACTATCCTGTCGGGCTGCTGAAGGGATAAGAACTTCTCAGCTAACTTTTCCCGCTCCATAGAAGAGAGGAACTTCTCCATATGAGCATCCTTGAATTGTCCCCAGGTCAAGGTGGCAAAATTAGGGAGACTACGACGCTGAAGCCACAAGGTGTACGCATCATCGGTCACCTGGTAGGCCTCAAGGAGAACCTTCCGAGCTTCAAGAACTCTAGCATATTAGAAATGTTTCTCCATCTGAGAAAGCCACTCTGAAATGACAAAATAGTCTCGATCTCCATTGTAGGATGACAGCTTTAGCCTCTTGAATGTCAGGGTATCTGCCATCGTTACAGGAGCAGTTAGACTTGACACGATTGGGTCCAGCGGGGTGACAGCAAGCGAGCCAGTTCCAGAACCAGGTGCAGGAGGAGGGGCAGTGGTGATAGCAACTTCAGCCATCCTAGCGTTGTCAGAACCAAGGGCTGGATCAGGTGTTTGGCGATCCTCTTCCAGGCGAGTGAGGCGATCCAGAATCTGCCTCAACAGCTGGGTAGTGGCATCTCTAGAAGTGCCTCTCACTAAAGAGGTAGCATGTTTACGTTGTGATCACTTAGGAGCCATATAGAAAGAAACACAAGAGAATTGAGTAAGAGAACAGTCAAGCTAACAGAAAGGATTGAGATTAGAGGTTTTAACATTCTAATACTATTGAATATATAAATCATATAATAGTTACAACATTTCCATTGGACAACTCTAGGTAATGACCATGCAAATGCAAATGCAACAATAAAATCACGTTTGATAGAAAATGATTTGTAAAATCCATGTGTGCACAATTGTCATTTGTTGTTCTCCGCTTAACACTTGTACAATATTTTATGTTATGCATGCAATGCAATTGTGCATAAAATGCATTTTTAAGAATGTTTATGAGTGGATACACATGTCATATTAAGTGTTTATATCGCTTAGCATGTCATGCATATTATGATACTAATGTCATCTATAAATGTTTGTTTTAGGATAGAGTGACCTAGAGGGGGGTGAATAGGTCCAATTTTAATTCTAGTCTACTTTTAGATAATGAAAATTACTTCCCTATCTTTATTATCCCAGTCAGATGAAACAGAAAAACTAATCAGCAAGTAAAGATCATCAAGCACATCAAATACAACACAGCAATCATAGCACAATACACAAGATTTATAGTTGTTCTTCAATTGATGGGTACATCCACTTTCCCCCTTCGCCTATCTAGCAATAAACTAGATTCGGTCAAGCTCCTTCTTCTTTCTTTACTCAGATCCTGAGATCTTACAGCTATGAGCAAAGCTGGCTCCTACAACTCAGACTATACAAGTCTTACCACTCAGATCACCAAGATCCTATACCTCAAGTTCTTCCCAAGAACTCTACCTCAGAGTGAATCCACACTCTTATACCTCAGACAACCCCTACCCCACCTCAACCTTCATAACACAGACTTACAACTCAGAGAAATTGATTCTCCTACACTCAGATCTACAAGTAGATCTTACAAGATTAATAATGATGAAAAGAAAGATTTAGAATTAGTCACCCAGAGAGAAACGAGTGACTGCTTCTTGAACTGAACTTGATAAGTCAGCTTCCCTTGATCCTTGTTGTAGTTGATTCGATCTGACCCTTCTTAGCTTTTCAAAACTTCTTGAAGTTGAAATTATGGTAGATCTAGGCTGGATAATGTTGAAGACGATTCTTGAACAGGCTTATCTCCACCTTCTGAATTCTAGCAGATAACTTCTTAGATCTGGCTTCACTAAATTTTTCTTGCTACTTTTTCTGAAGATTTGATCCCTTTAAATAGGCTCTGTCAAGGATACCCGATTGATCCGGTTAATAACTGACATCTGATAGTTCTGACAGTTATCAGTACCTCTGACTTGATTTTTGTACTTAGGAAATAATTCTGCTTGAAGTGTTGAAACTTGACTGTTGGATGTGTCGACACCAGTCCTGGGTGTCGACACTTCTCTTGTAGCGAAGTCGACATACTTATGAATGTGTCGACACAACCTTCACCTTGTCTCGACATAGTTGATGTAGAATGTGTCGACACAAGTCTTGAGTGTCGACACAGCCATTTTCAGTCTCGACACTGCTTGTATAAAGTGTGTCGATACTTGTGCTTAGTGTCGACATAGTTGTTCCTTATATCATAGTATCGACCCAAGTCCTGGGTGTCGACACAACTTTCTCTTTGACTTAGCAATTCTAGTTTAAGTGTGTCGACTCTAGTCCTGAGTGTCGACACAGCTTTCTCATTGACTCAGTGCATCTTTGACAAAAGTGTCAACACTGGTCAAATGTATCGATGCTTTTGTACTTAGCTTTATTTTCCTGCACACAAGAACTAAACATTCATGAAATACAACTATGTGTATATCATTGAGCTGAAAGGACTTCTTCAAATCAAGTACATTGTGACCAATGTACCCAACATCATCGCACTTGAAAATATTAAACTGCTCGTATCCATTTAATATTAACAAGCGGTGTATATTCTAGTGGAAATTCATATACACATAAATGTTAAGTTTGCTCATATTCCCTTAACATTCGTGTGCATACTCATGCTTATGAGTGTAGTGTGAGTGTTTCAGCTTTGAACAACAAACAACGACAAGATAAGTGAAGAAATGATGCATGCATTTTTATTTATATAAGGGAGTTCAAATATGTAGAAATTATAAAATACTTAATTTTAAGATGCTCAACCTAGCTCTAATACCAATTGTCATGACCCGTCTAATAATAACTATCATAGTGCGCTACGGGTGGGTTGTGATGTCACATGTATGGGTAAAGAAAATTTCATGTCTATTAGGTTGGAGCTGACATTATAATGTTAGTTTTAAAATAATTGATTTGAGGAAACCAGTTTGTTTTAATGCGGAAGGTTTGGTGTTAAAATTGATGCACATGTGTTGAAGCCGAGAAATTTCTCAACCTCAGAAATCGGACTAGGCAACCTGAAGTTACTGGTCGGCCAGTCGGGAAGATGATCTCTGGTCAGGAAACAGGAACGAATTGCGCAAACAAGACCCCAGGTTGCTACGGCGGGAAGGTCCCACCACGTACCCAGTTGCTTAGAAGAAGCAACCCCTTCTCAACCAGATTGGCCGAGCTAGGTACGAAGGAGGCGAGCTTGAGCAATAACGAGTCAAGGGCAGTTGCTGGAACTCGCGAGGGCTCAGGCCGAGAATTGCCTGTCTCTCCTTCGTACCCCTGGGGTCCTATTTATAGGGTAAACCAGAGAGAGAGGGGGGGTGGTCTTACTTATACCCCCACCCTGGCGAGTTGGCGACTTCCTTGGGGGGCTCGCCTGGAAGAGGCGAGTATCTGGTCATAGTCGCCACCTGGCGAGTTGGCCTGGGGAGCTCGCCATACTCGCCCGAACATTCCGCGGCCCGTGGTGCTGGTCTGGATCCCCACCTTGTCTCGTTGACTTTGACTTTTGATGACCTGGCGGTGGTAGGGCCCTCCCTCATCGAATATGGGTTGTACACAATCCCCGCTCTTTTTGGGCGACGTAGAAGCCCGGAAAGATTCATCCAACACCTATTCGGCGAGCATCCCTGCCGGGTATATGGTCAGCTCGCCTCGTCGCCTGCTGGTAGAGTAGTCTATAAATAGGGGGCTTCGTTTTTGAAACGGTCCCTGGAGCTCGCCGAAGATGTCGGACGCTGAACAGCTGTTGAAGGACAATCTCGCCGCCCTGTCGGGCCTCCTTGGCATAGCCAGGTCGAAAAGACCGCGCGAGGATGATCCTACTGCCTTGCCCCCGCCGAAGAAGAAGAAGAAGACGAAAAAGGTCAAGCAGCCCGCCACTACAGTGGTCGGCTCGCCTCCACTGGCGCACCAGGTCGCCGCGGCGACTGAAAATCCCGTAGTGTCGTCCAGCACCCAGAGGGTGTTGAACGACCTAGGGCTCGACGACCTCCCTGGGTCGACCCGGGGCAGCCCGCTGGAGAACCCGGGAATGACGGAGGAGCTCGCGGCCGTGAAGGAGTCCGCGGCGTCTCAGGCCGAGGTCGTCACCTTGACAGGTCGCTACCTCGAACTCTTCCCTGCCGGGTTGTCGCTGCCACTTTACTAACTTCTTTCTTTATGCAGATTCTCCGATTGCCGCGGACGCGGCACTTGATGTCGTCCCCCTCAGCTCGGCGCCCTTACTCGCCCTGGCGGCCGACAGGCCGTTCAAGATAGCCCGCACGGTCAGGATAGGCCTCAGCTCGGGGAAGGCGTCTGGGGCGTTGGTGAAGGACCCCCCGCCTGTGAGTAAGGAGCTGCCGGCGAAAGCCACTCCCGCCGGGTCATCTGGGCCGATGCGCGAGGTTCCTCCGGCGAGTACGGCGGCCTCTGCTGCTGCGAGCGGCGAGAAGATACCCCCGGTGAGCGTTCCATTGCCGCCGCCGCCGCCGCCGCCCGCGGTCGCCACTCCTGGCCAGACGCCGAGCACCGGCTTGCCCCCTCCGCCGCCTCTGTCTGCTCTGCCGAAGTCGGACCACCCGCGACCTCCTCCGGCTCCTGCGCCGAGGGCTCCGCACCACTCTGCGAGCTCGTCTACAGCTCCGCCGCCGGTGAAGAAGCCGGAGAGGCCGCGGCCACCCTACTTTCCTCCGCGGGTTGGAGACCCCGACTACGTCGGCCGAGGGTCTGGAGAGCGCGGGCAGGGTAGGCCTGCCGATCTTCCGAGTAGCTCTTCGGGGAGGCGAGATACCTCCGGGCGACCTCCTTCGCCGCGCCGATCCCGATCTCCTCGCCGTGGTGAGCCTCCTACCACTGAATACCGCTCTGCTTTTTACTTTTTCTGACCTGACGATCCATCTTCCTGCCTTGTCAGATCGCTCGACGACCTCTGGGGCGACTTTCCTCGACGCTATCGGGCTGTCCGGGAGCGAGTATCGCCAGGCCGCCATTCGCGCCCACATGTTGCTGGAGAGCAAGTTCGACCAGCTCGCTATCTGCGATCCTCACCGACGCATCTCGGCTCTGGAGGCGAGGATGGCCAAGGTCGAAGGGCTCCAGGCGACCTTGGAGAACTATGAAGCTCGCTTCCACGTGGTTAAAGAGAATGACCGCCAGCTGCAGTTGAACAACCACCGCCTGCAGCTGGTGCTTGACGAGCTGGCCGGCATTCGGGCGAGCATGGGGTCTGCTGGACGTCTGGCGAGGATGGAGGAGCAGCTCAGGCTTGGCGACGATGCGACAGCGCTGGCGACGGAGCATTACCGGCGTGCACGCGAGATTGGCTGGGCTGGGCGACATCCGCACCCTCCTGAGCGGCCGAGGGCGCCATAGTTTTTCTGTTTTTCGAATGTAACTCGCCTCGCGCGACTTGTACTTCCGGACATCTATTTCTAATTTGATTAATTCGTGTGCGCGAATATTCTCGCCTCTGTGTACGCGCTTTATTTCTTGATGTGCCGAGCTTTAGTTCACCTGATAATGTCGCAGGTTTATCTTCATCGCGCGAGCTCGTTAGATACTCGCTGGGATGGCTGACCCCCCCCCCCCCTTGGGCTTGTCATATCTATAAATAGGAGGGGTAGGTGGGTCATAAAGCATATTGCTGTAGCGACCTTCTTTCCTCCTGACGAGTATCTGAACAATCAACTCGCCGCTCTCATTGCTTTCGGATCTCGCCAACATGGTCAGTGACGATGCCAGCGCTCGCCGACAGGCCCACGCAATTAACTTCGCAGACACGGCTTTTAAGAAGTCCATAACCACCGAGAAGGAACTGGCGACCTTCAAGGAACGCTCCTTGCCTGACGAATACTCGGCCAGACTCCCCACTCGCAGCGAGCGCCTCAATACCCATATTGAGGGTTCGCTTGTAATGTCGCTGCGTCACTTCGACGCAGGCCTCCGGCTGCCCTTCTGGCCGGAGTTCTGCGAGATCCTGCGCTACTTCGGGATTGTCCCCGCGCAGATTAATCCCAACGGCGTGGCGATCATCATGGGATTCCTATGCTTCCTTCGGGAAGAGAGGATCGCTTTCGACCTCTCCGTCTTCCGCCGCATCTTCGCCTTTGCGGTGACCTCGGAGGGGGTCATCTTTTTTAGCAGCCATGTCTGCACCTTGGTTGGGACCGCGAATAAGGTCCATCGCTAGAGCGAGCAGCTGATTGTCGTTCATGGCAACTTCGGCGGTATTCTCGGCAGGCCGCACCAACCAGCCGATGTCGCCTTTCTTCCTCCCATCCTCGAAGGAGCTCGCGAGCAGCTCTTCGAATACTTTCGCGGTCGGCGCTTTGACGTCATTTTCTGGCGACTAAACGTCAACGTGCTCGAGCCAGTCCACCCTAACGAAAGTAAGCCGAACTCGAAATGCGCCCTGGTTACTCGCTCGCCCTTTTACCGCTGAAGCTAACTTTGTCGCGCGTTTTGCAGTTTCCAACGAGCTTCCGGAGAAGCCGCTTCCTTTGGCGAAGGAAGTCGCCGCCACGCAGTCGGATGCTCGCCCTCCTGCCGACGTTGGGGAGAAGAAGGCGGTTAAGGGAAAGTCGCGGGCCAGCTCGCAGGGTCCCGCGAGGAAGAGGGCGAAGACCTCGTCGCCACGATCCGTCGATTGCCGGTCGCCGACGGGCGCCGAGTCGCCCCATTTCCACCCCAACTATGGCCTCGGGCAGGGGGTGGTGGACGCCTTCGGTCGCCCGCTCGTGACCTGGTCGGCGGGGGAAAACTCGGTGTCGCTGAGCACCAACCTCCCGTCCTTGTCGACTGACTGGGAGGACAATGGGGAGGCGTTCGCCGTCCTCCACGCCATCTACGGTCGGGCCGACGTGGAGTCCGTCATGGAGCTGACCCCGATGGAGCTCGCCCATCAGTCGGCCTGCGCGCTCGCGCGGTCTGCCGAACTGGGGCATTACTCGGCGAGGAAGCTGTTGGAGATGACTGACACCCTCAAGGTCGTCTCCAAGAAGGCCATCGACCTCGGCATGCAGTCAGCCCGCTGGAAGGACTTCGAGGTGAGCTGTCCTTGGGTGGGTTTCTCGATTTGTGTCGTTGACAGGTCCTGACGTCGATCATCTCGCAGGCTGCCGAGATAGAAGCGGCGAAGAAGCTCTCCGAGTGCGAGGAGAAGCTCGCCGCCTCCCAGGCCGAGCTGGAGGCGGCCCAAACTCGCGCAGCGGTGATGGAGACGAGGCTGTCGCTGCTGAAGGACGGCCGAACTCCTCAACCCCGCTACCCGGGGACCCGGCGCGAGTGGTGAAGCAATCACGCGTCCTCTGGGAGGAGAGATCCTCCGTTCGCCGTGAGATTGCGCGGGCGGCGGGGAACGTCATACTCGCGCGCCTTAGGCTCGGGGGTCAGCTCGTCGAGGGGCAGACGCCGCTCACTGTCGACGAGCTCATTCCCGAGCTGCTCGCCGAGGGGACTGTCCCGCCGTATGACGCGTCGTCGCCGACCAGCTCCGGTGATTCTGATAGCAGCGGCAGTGGAAGCAGCAGCGGCAGCGGAAGCAGCAGCGGCAGCGAAAGCAGCAGCGGCGAGAGCGCAGAGAGCGACGACTTTGCAGATATCGGCGATATTGGGGATGATGAATATCGGCCTGATACTGGCGACGACGAGTCCTAGTCGCTCGCCGATATCCTTTTTGTAAACCAACTTTTTGACTGATTTATATAAAGTTCCGATTTTTTCCTTTCTGACTGGATGTTACTCGCTAGGCTCATAGGCTCGGAGAGGAACGCTCGCTAGGTCGCAGGGGGATGGTCCCGACATCGACCATCCGCTCGCCGGGACCTACTCGCCCCTGCACCCGGATACTCGTGAACCTGCTGAGATAACCGCGCGGGTGGCGTGTGGGACATACTTGCATGCCCCCCGGGGCTCGCTTACTCGCGCGGTTCCAGCTCGCTTCCCCGCATGGGATCTGCTCGCCTACTAGCACGAGATCAGCTCGCCTTCTCGCGCGAGGTCTGCTCGCCTGCTCGCGCATGACGAAAATTGAACTGGGCTTAGTCGTTGAACATAGCCTGCGGGCCCCTCATTCTCGTCATCGAGGAGATCGGCCGATTCCCGAGGAGAGGAGCTCGTGGGGATACCGGTCTTACGACGTTGCTCAACTCGAAGTCTTGAATTACAATCGAGGAGATCGGCCGATTCCCGAGGAGAGGAGCTCGTGGGGATACCGGTCTTACGACGCTGCTCAACTCGAAGTCTTGAATTACAATCGAGGAGATCGGCTGATTCCCGAGGAGAGGAGCTCGTGGGGATACCGGTCTTACGACGCTGCTCAACTCGAAGTCTTGAATTACAATCGAGGAGATCGGCCGATTCCCGAGGAGAGGAGCTCGTGGGGATACCGGTCTTACGACGCTTCTCAACTCGAAGTCTTGAATTACAATCGAGGAGATCGGCCGATTCCCGAGGAGAGGAGCTCGTGGGGATACCGGTCTTACGACGCTGCTCAACTCGAAGTCTTGAATTACAATCGAGGAGATCGGCCGATTCCCGAGGAGAGGAGCTCGTGGGGATACCGGTCTTACGACGCTGCTCAACTCGAAGTCTTGAATTACAATCGAGGAGATCGGCCGATTCCCGAGGAGAGGAGCTCGTGGGGATACCGGTCTTACGACGCTGCTCAACTCGAAGTCTTGAATTACAATCGAGGAGATCGGCCGATTCCCGAGGAGAGGAGCTCGTGGGGATACCGGTCTTACGACGCTGCTCAACTCGAAGTCTTGAATTACAATCGAGGAGATCGGCCGATTCCCGAGGAGAGGAGCTCGTGGGGATACCGGTCTTACGACGCTGCTCAACTCGAAGTCTTGAATTACAATCGAGGAGATCGGCCGATTCCCGAGGAGAGGAGCTCGTGGGGATACCGGTCTTACGACGCTGCTCAACTCGAAGTCTTGAATTACAATCGAGGAGATCGGCCGATTCCCGAGGAGAGGAGCTCGTGGGGATACCGGTCTTACGACGCTGCTCAACTCGAATTCTTGAATTACAATCGAGGAGATCGGCCGATTCCCGAGGAGAGGAGCTCGTGGGGATACCGGTCTTACGACGCTGCTCAACTCGAAGTCTTGGATAAAATCCTGCGTCCTTACACATTTTGGAGATTAATCCCAGAGACATCTTGGCAAGAAAGAAACTCCCCCCGGAGGGACGCTCTTGATCCTGCCGAATCGGGGGATTGGTGTCCAGACCCGTCCCTCAGAATTCCTCTAGTTGGAAAAGAGATGCATTCGGGGAGACCTAGGCCGACATGCAAGGGGGGAGCTGATCTCGGCCGACAATGCAGAGGATCGGTCTTACAAGAGCGCTTAAAGTCCCGAAACCTCGTCCCATCGTCCGAACTAGGCTATTCAGTGAGAACGGGTTGGAGTCCCGCATCCCGATTTGACAGTGAAGGTCGCTTCCAGGTACGATTAGGATGGGGGTGGTGTTCATCGAGGGTCCTTTTTCGAACGCACTCGGAATTCACACACCTCCCTCCGGGCTCGTCCATACCCTTTCTTTGGCAGGTTATCCTGTCTTGCTGCTCGCTTGAGATCTTCCCCTTCTGGGTGTTTTACGAGGCCGGCCTCTCCTCAAGTCCGGGAGATCAGGGTGCAGATCTGTTCCTCGCAGGTCCTCCAGACGGAAGAGAGATGCACTCGGGGAGACATAGGCCGACATGCAAGGGGGGAGCTGATCTCGGCCGACAATGCAGAGGCTCGGTCTTACAAAAGCGCTTAAAATCCCGAAGCATCGTCCCATCATCCGTACTGGGCTATGTATGAGGAACAAACCGACCGCTGCCTCCCGAGGTCGACTACGAGGCGGACCATGGAAACACTCAGAAGCCTCGAGGCACATTTAACACAAAAAAGGTGAAATCCCGCATCCTTTGTTCATTAAGAATGTTTACAGAAATAGATACATGAGTTACCGCTACGGGTAAAATCTTTTCAAATCATCCCCACTCCAGGTTCCAGGCAGCTGCTCTCCCGCTTGGTCTTGTAGGTAATAGCCTCCTGTGGTCAAGGCTTCTTGGACGATCAAAGGTCCTTCCCAGTTGGGATGGAGCTTGCCTACGGCGGCTCCCCGCCCAGCGGCGTCCACCTTCTTCATGACCAAGTCCCCTGCGAGGAAGTTCCTCAAGCGGACGTTTTTGTCGAAGTGCCTCGCCATGCGCCTCTTGGTTTCTTCCTGGCGCATGGAGGCTAAGTCCCGAAGCTCTTCCACATAATCTAGGGAGAGCCTCTGAGCCTCTTCATTCTCTAGCCGCCATTCTTCGCTTCCGTCTTCGGCTGCGATGACCCTTGGACTGTGCACCTCAAATTCGACCGGGATAAGCGCCTCGGACCCGTGTGACAGTTTGAAGGGTGTTTCCCCTGTGGCCGAGTTCGGGGTGGTCCTGAGGGCCCAGAGGACGGAAGGGAGCTGTTCGGCCCAATTCCCCTTGAGATTGGTGATCTTCTTCTTTAGCAAGTTGATGATAAGCTTGTTCGCGGCTTCTACTTGCCCATTGCTCCGAGGGTGATGTACCGAGGCGAACCGAAGGTCGGTTCCCAACTGTTTACAAAAGTCTCCCAGTTCCAGGCTGGCGAACTGCGGCCCATTGTCGGTGATGATGGCCAGAGGGATCCCGAACCTGCATGCAATTTCCCCCCAGATGAAGTTCTTGACGATTTGAGACGTGGTCCTGGCCAGAGCCTTAGCCTCGATCCATTTCGTGAAGTAGTCAACCATTACCAGAGCAAACTTCCTTTGCCCGCTAGCTTGAGGGAACGGGCCGATCAAATCCATTCCCCAAATTGCGAAGGGCCACGGAGCTGTAATCGAGCGAAGCTGATGAGCCGGCTGGAGCGCGAGGGGCGCGAAGAGTTGACATTGGGAGCACTTTTTGGAATGGGCCTCTGCGTCCTTTCGGATGGTCGGCCAGAAGTAACCGTGCCTCAGAATCCTTTGCTCCAGGGTGCGGGTCCCGGAGTGACTGCCGCACTCTCCTGAGTGAATCTCCTCGAGGACCCGGGGAATCTCGAGTTCTGACAAGCATCGGGCCAGAGGGCCTGAAATGGTCTTGCGATAGAGTTCGCCGTCCTGCAGCAAGTAGTACGCGGCCTTATACCGATACTTTCTTTGATCTTGCCCGTCAGATGGTAGTCGGCCTGTCGCCAGGAATGCGATGAACGGATCTCTCCACGAGGCCCGCTGATCGATCTCCATCAACTCGCCTTCTTCGATGGATGGTCGAAACAACTCGATGGCGGTTCCCCCAGCCCGAGGGCCGTATTTCGCAAGATTGTCTGCCTCGGAGTTGCGTTCTCGGGGCACGTGCTCAACGTGAAAGGATCGGAACCCCCCGATCAGGCCTTTGACCTTAACCAGATATTGCTGCAAGAAGGGATCTCGGACTTCGAACTCTCCCCGAATCTGAGATGCCGCCACCATGGAATCGGTGAAAGCCCTGATATCTCTGATTGCCAGTTCCTTGGCGAGTCGCAAACCAGCCACCATGGCTTCGTACTCCGCCTGATTGTTAGTGACCGAAAAATGGATCTTGACGGCTTGCTCGATCCTAGTCCCCTGAGGACTAACCAGCACCACCCCGGCTCCCACGGAGTGTCTCCCTGACGCGCCATCTACGAACATCTTCCAGGGGACCGGCCGAGAGACATCCGTGTCTGCCTCGACCTCGGCCGAGAAGTCGGCCAGGAAATCCGCCACGGCTTGTGCTTTGATCGCGACCCTTGGGGGGTAGGAGATGTCGAACTCGCTCAGCTCTACAGCCCACTTGGCGAGCCTGCCGGAGTGCTCCACTCCGTCCAAGATACTCCTCAAGGGGTGGTCGGAGACTACCTTGATAGAGTGGGCTTGGAAATATGGACGGAGTCGCCTGGCCGAAACTACCAGGGCAAAGACTAACTTCTCCAGGATGGGGTACCGCGTTTCGGCTTGCCTTAGCACCCGGCTCACGTAGTAGATTGGAAGCTGCTTCTTTCCCTCCTCTCGGACCAACACCGAGCTGACTGCTTCAGCCCCTACCCCTAAGTAGAGCAAGAGGTCCTCGCCGCCCTGCGGACCCTGAAGGAGAGGAGCTCGAGTCAGCTGTTGTTTGAGCTTCATGAAGGCCTCCTCGCACTCCGGGGTCCACTCGAATTTCTGGTTCCCCCGAAGGGCTTTGAAGAATGGGGAGCACTTCTCTCCGGCCCTGGAGAGAAACCGACTAAGTCCTGCCAGCCTTCCGGTCAACCTTTGAACTTCCTTGGAATCCCTCGGGGACGCCATCTCCACGATGGCCTTTACCTTGTCGGGGTTAGGCTCCACCCCTAGGGGAGTAAGGAGGTGCCCTAGAAACTTCCCCCTTCCCGCGCCGAAAACACACTTGGCCGGGTTGAGCCGCATCTTGTACCTCCTCAGGGTGGCGAAGGTCTCTGTCAGATCCGCCACGTGCTCTGAGGCGCTCTTACTCTTAACGAGCAGGTCATCCACGTAGACTTCCAGATTCCGCCCCTTTTGCTCTCTAAAGACGTGATCCATCATTCTTTGATATGTCGCGCCGGCGTTCTTGAGCCCGAAGGGCATCATCTTGTAGCTATAGCATCCGTCGCTGGTGATGAAGGAGACGTCGCGACAATCGGGGGGATGCATCCGGATCTGATGGTATCCTGAAAAAGCATCAAGGAAACTCATCACAGGAAACCCGACGGCGGAATCAACCAGCGCGTCGATCTGAGGCAGGGGATAACAATCCTTCGGGCAAGCTTTATTCAACATTGAAAAGTCGATACATAACCTCCAGCCCCCTCCGGACTTCTTTACCATTACAACATTGGAGACCCAGCCTGGATACTGGATCTCCGAAACAAAACCTGCTTCCAGCAGCTTCCCTACTTCCTCCCGGATGGGTCCCGCTAGAGTGGTGGCGCTCTTTCTTTGCTTCTGACGGACTGGGGCCGTCGCTGTATCCAGGTTGAGGCGATGACAGGCAACATCAGCATCAATCCCTGGCATCTCGGCGGCGCTCCATGGGAAGACGTACGCGTTTTCCTGTAGGCAGGCAGCTATCTCCACCTTCCCTTCCGGGGGTAAGGCTCCTCCGATCTTCAGCAGCTCCGGCTCTCCTCTCAAGGAGATCACCTCTACTTCTTCCAGCTCCTCAGCAGCTTGCAGGCCCTCTTCCTGCTCCATCATCCTTTCCAACCTTTCTGCGTCGCCCATCCAGCTGATGGTGCTGACCGCGTTCAGGTAGCATTCCCTGGAGGCCCTGGGATCTCCCCTGATCCTGACTTGGACGTCGTCCCTGCAATACTTCAGGCATTGATGATATGACGAGGGGACGGCCTTGAAGTAGTTGATGAGGGGCCGTCCGAAGATGGCGTTGTAGCCGCTGGGTGCGTCGACGATGACGAAGCGGCATCGGATCGAAGTTCCCCCGAGGGTGACCAGCAACTCAACTCCTCCTTCCACCTCTTTCTTCTCCCCGGAGAAGCCGAAGAGAGGCCCATCCGCTGCCTGAACCCGGGACGCTTCCACCTGAAGGCCGACGAAGGTTCTCTTGAAGATGACATTCACCGAGCTCCCGTTATCCGCGAGGATTCGGTCGACAGTGAAGTCCTCGATTGCTGCTTGAATCACCAGGGCGTCATGAAAGGGGTTCTCGTTCCAGAGCATGTCTTCCTCCGAGAAGGTGATCTCGTTCAAGGGAGGGGGGGTCTGAGACGCCGAGGCGACGCTCCTTTTGTAGATTTGGTGGAGACTTCCCTTGCGGGAAGCTCCTAGCCCAGCCCCTCCGTTGATTACTCCGACGTGCCCGCCTCCCGGACCGGGAATGACATTCCCCCTTCCTCCTTGGTCGATCCTGTCTTCGTTTCTCCTCCTCTGCGGTGCCTGGTAAGCCACCTGCTCAACCTGGGCCTCCTGCTGCGGCTGCTCCCTCTCGGCCGCCGTTGCTTCCATCCTCCTCCTTGTTTCCCAGAACTCAGGGCAAGCCAAGATTTCGTGCCCCTCCACTCGATGGATATCGCAGTAGAGGGGAATCGCCGCTTCCTGCTGCCTTTCCTGCCTCCTCTCCTGCTGCCTCTCCTTCCGCCGGCGCTTAGCGGCTTGCTGCGTGATGGCCATGGTTTCCCTTCTTCCTCCTCCCTGCTCCCGAGGGTTGTAAGCCCTCCTTTCCTCCTGACGGATGGGCCGCCTCCACTGGGGGCGATCCCTCGGGTACTGGAATCTTCTCTCCTCGCTCCTCGCCTCTCGACCTCCAACGGGCCTCCTATCCTCCTGCCTTCGAGGCCTCTCCCGCCTCTCCTGCCTCTCCACCTTTCTGATCTCCCTTCCCCTTTCTCCCTTCTCCTCTTTCCCCTGCGGCCTCTCCTGCTTCCTGTCGTTGCGCCCCTCCGGCGCCCTCTCCCTCTCCAGCAGTCTTCCCTTGTCTTGCTTAAGCGGTCGGTCTCCATCGAGCCGTGCCAGGAACTCCTTGTTCCTCTCCTCTCCCTGGATGAACACATTGGCTCTCTCCACCATTTCCTCGAACGATTTGGGCGGCCTGTGCCCCAACTCCATGTTGAACAGACCCTGCTTCAGCCCGAACTTGAGGGCCACCATCAAGGTGAACCCGTCTACCTCTTCCACCTCCAACACCTCCTCCTGGAATCGATCGATGTACCGGCCCAAACTCTCGTGCTGCCCCTGCACGATCTTGAAGAGGGCGGTTGCCTCCTTCTTCCTCCGCTTGGACGTCGCAAACCTTGCTAATAGGCCCCTTCGAAGTTCTGAGAAGCAGTAAACTGACCCGGCTGGCAGCTGGTGGAACCAATCTCTCGCGCTACCCTTGAAGGTAATGGAGAAGAGCCGGCACTTGAGAGCATCGGACATGTTGCGAATGGAGACCACATCCTCAAACCACTGAAGATGTCCCACCGGGTCGTCCTTGCCGGAGTAGTACGAGAGGACTGGCTCTCTGAAGTTGTCGGGGACGAGGGCTGCGAGGATCTCGTCGGAAAAGGGGCTCCTCCCTTCCTGGCGGCGGCGAGTATCCTCCCCGCTCGAGCAGTCATACTCGCTCCATCGGCGAGTATCTCCATACCTCGCCGAGAGTTCTGGATCTCGAAACCGGATTCCCTGACTACTCGCCGGGTGATGTCGCGGCGGGATCACCTGCTCTCCACTCGCCCAAGCGGGCTCCTTCCCTGCTCTCCGAGTTGGTATCTCCTCGCCCGGGGGTGTCCGGCGGTGGGGGGAAGTCGCCGTCACCTCAGGCGGATTGGATAACCCGTCGAGTATCGCCTTCTCCACTCTCCTCGTGATCTCTGCGAAAGCTGCCACTGTCACATACTCGCTACCTTGCACCGGGATTCCAGCTCCCCCCGAGTTACCTCCCAACTCGCCCCGGTCTCCACCATCGGCCATCTTCCAACCACGACTTTCTTCTTCGGTCGCTATCCATGCTCACCGCACCAAGTGTTGAAGCCGAGAAATTTCTCAACCTCAGAAATCGGACTAGGCAACCTGAAGTTACTGGTCGGCCAGTCGGGAAGATGATCTCTGGTCAGGAAACAGGAACGAATTGCGCAAACAAGACCCCAGGTTGCTACGGCGGGAAGGTCCCACCACGTACCCAGTTGCTTAGGAGAAGCAACCCCTTCTCAACCAGATTGGCCGAGCTAGGTACGAAGGAGGCGAGCTTGGGCAATAACGAGTCAAGGGCAGTTGCTGGAACTCGCGAGGGCTCAGGCCGAGAATTGCCTGTCTCTCCTTCGTACCCCTGGGGTCCTATTTATAGGGTAAACCAGAGAGAGGGGGGGTCTTACTTATACCCCCACCCTGGCGAGTTGGCGACTTCCTTGGGGGGCTCGCCTGGAAGAGGCGAGTATCTGGTCATAGTCGCCACCTGGCGAGTTGGCCTGGGGAGCTCACCATACTCGCCCGAACATTCCGCGGCCCGGGGTGCTGGTCTGGATCCCCACCTTGTCTCGTTGACTTTGACTTTTGATGACCTGGCGGTGGTAGGGCCCTCCCTCGTCGAATATGGGTTGTACAACATGTACTTTAATAAAATCTCATGCCACACACAATACTAGTAAAAATGTAAATGCAATAACCCAAATAAGTGAATATGTTATTAATATTAAATTTCAGTACATCAGAAAAAGCCTAGCAGTTGTCCATGACTCAAATGAAAGTAGCTGATCATATCTATTACTTCAAAAATATATCCAAGAGTAAAAAAAACCAAATACATAAAACATGGCACAATGATAATAGGTAAACCTCTAAAAACACACAAAACTTGATGCAGCTCGAGCTCAGGAAGCAGGCGGCACAATCACGAACGCTAAGGCAAATTCCAAAACAAGAAAGAAAATGCCTCAAAATAAATAAATAATCAGTGAACAAGTTGTAAATTTAAGTACGTGCAAAGAAAAACAAAAATATTAGAATACCAATTTATCCTTTAACAAAGCTAGTAAAACAGGCAAGTAACGGAATCAAGCTGAACTATCTGAATCTGTTAGCCTACTCAGGAGTTAGCATAAACGTTCTGGCAACGATATAAGCTGTAATCGATGAAATGCGTAGGGGTTTATTGTGGGTGCACATAGTTCACACTCCAGTTCAATTGTAAGTCCTATTAAAAAAGAGTACTTGTAACATCCCGATTTTTATTGAGCCATCAGAGCCCTGGTGGGCCTAATAAAAGTGACCCAAACCCCTACCTATGACCCAGTAGAAGGTAACCCTAAGCGGGAAATGGAGCTAGAGAACTCCGATTTGAGTTCTGTCAGTTCCTATGGCCTCGTATAATCAATATGAGTGCGTCGGAACTCGTTCTGTTGGACCCCGAGGTCATATGGTGGATATAATTGCTTCTCATGAACGTCGCAAAGATAAGATTTTGAATATTGGTGGGCTTTCCAAATCAGCAAGGGCAAGGGTGGAGATGGGCCATAGGGCAAGTGGAGGCCCAACAATCCCCCCCCCCCACTCCTCCCTCTCTTCCTCCACTTTGAAAGCCCAACCATGAGGGGGGATTTTATTTCCCCACATGGGGGAAATTCCTTGAGCCTCCAGCTGTCTCCTTGTACAGCTGGAGGGTGGAGATTAATCCCTCCATAAGGATGGATTAATCTCACATCGGGTAGAGGAGGAAGGCCCCCCTCCTCAAGCCTATATAAAGGCCCCCTTCCATATTATCCCCCTCACAACTCAGTGAGCATCTCCCCCATCTCTTCCCCCCTACTGGAGCCCAGGTCACCGAAAAAAGGCCAACCTGAGCTCCACCACCCCGCCAGCTTGCATGGTCGATCAAGTGGGACCCTCCTGAGCCCCTCCTGCAAAGGTGAAAACTTCTCCTCTCCTTCCTCCCTATCTTTCCAACGCGTTGCATGCAAGCTCTGGTGGCCGGAGAGCCGCCGCCATCACCCCCTCCCCTCCGTTCAAATAAAAAATGGCTTCGGCGATAGCCGGTGGCAGCAGGCTGCCGGACCACCGCCAGAGGGAGCGCCCACCCCCGGGGAGTCTACCGGGGGCGGAGCCATGGCCGGCCGGCCGACCGGCAACGGAGAAGACCCGTAAGGGTGGTTTTCTGTACAGACAGCGGGGGTGGGGGAGAAGATGATAAAAAAAAAATAATATATATTATAATTATTATAATATTTATAAATATTATAATATTATAATTAAAATTGGTATTTTATTTTCTGGAGACTAATCTAAGCTCCTAGGAAAAAGATGTTGAACATGAAAGTTGTTACCCTTAATGAGGGAAATCTCCACAAAAATTTTGAGAATTTTTGGAATTGATTTGGTATTTTTAAAATCCTAAATAAAAATTATTTGGACAATTTAGAGGCCCACATTTGCTCGGAAAATTTTGGAAAATTTACTGGGCTCTTTTTAGGCCCTCTAAAAGGTTGTATTAAATTTTGAAAATCTTTGGGTAAAATTTGAATATTTTTCCAATTTCTTTGAGTCTTGGGTCGCGCTCAGAAATTTATGCGCTCAAGTTATTTGAAAATGAAAATTGAAGCGTATAACCACCTTAAATATTGAATATTAAGTTCAATTTATTAAGCGACGAGAGTTATAGAGGTAAGATTCCTAGCTCTGAGTATTTCGAGATTTTTGTCAAAACCACCGAGCGCATCGTTCTTAAAATAACTCTCAGACACTTTAGGTGGACTCGGAAGATAAAAGTACGAGCTTTGAGAAAAAATAATCCACAACCTCGTTCCGGGTAAAGAATTTCCCTCATGTGTTAAAAATGATTTTTCATGTTGAAATTCGAGGAAAAATGTGCCCTCTGACGAGATTCTAGGATTCGATCCGACGTAAGCAAGCGAGTTGATTTTTATTCTCGGATAAATAATAAAATATAACTCATAATAAGCTTACCCTGATCCGATTAAGCCGTGATTAAAAAGGGCGCGACTGAATTGTTATCGGATCTTAATAATGGGTGAAACCCAAAGAAACCTCCAGAGAATGGAGATGGAACTGAACTAAACCTCCTGAGAATGGAGATGGAACTAAACTAAATCTCCTACGAATGGAGATGGAACTGAACATACCTCCTGAGAACGGAGAAGGAACTTAAAATACCTCATGAGAATGAAGAAGGAACTGAAAATATCTCCTGAGAAAGGAGATGGAACTAAAGCCTCCTAAATGGAGTGATTGGACTACTAACCATTTTCTTTATGATTATTCCAGTCTTGCACTAGTTCAGTTCCTTTATTTATTTCAGTTCAGTACTTTCAATTCAGTTCTACTCTAGTCCCGTACTAGTCAAGTTCAATTCAGTACTTTCATTTTAGTTCTACTCCAGTCCCGTACTGGTCAAGTTCAATTCAGTACTTTCAATTCAGTACTACTCCAGTCTTGTACTGGTAAAATTCATTTCAGTTCAGCACTTTCAATTCAGTACTACTCCAGTCTCGTATTGGTCAAGTTCATTTCAGTTCAGTACTTTCAATTCAGTACTACTCCAGTCTCTTACTGATCAAGTTCATTTCAGTTCAGTACTTTCAATTCAGTACTACTCCAGTCTCGTACTGGTCAAGTTCATTTCAGTTCAGTACTTTCAATTCAGTACTACTCCAGTCTCGTACTGGTCAAGTTCATTTCAGTTCAGTACTTTCTATTCAATACAACTCCAGTATCGTACTGGTCACGTCTCATTATGCAATATTTATTATCAGCAGCTTTAATTACTGTATTTTCGTTACTGCAATTTACTACTATAAGCAGGGGTCCTGCTTTGATAAGCAGTTGTTTGTTAAGGTTGAGCCTTAGTTGGGGATAATCAGAGTTGAGGTGTTCCTCCGGGTTTAGCCTCAAATAAAATGCTCCCACACTCCTTGTCGAAAGTTGAGCTGAGCATCGCTGCTTGATGTAAGACCCCTTCCCCCAACTTTTACCCTGGTCGGGCCGGAGGGCATCTTACTGTCCAAGACGTCCACCTAGTGCTCCTTAAGGGTAACGACCCACCTTATCTAAGCACTAGCTGGCCACCTTGCTCGGCTAGAATCACAACATTCACAATATATCAGAGATTTGCAAAAGTATTAACAGGGAACCAGTTTCAAATATATATAACATCATATATATTTACATGAGTACTAGGTCGAAGCCTAAGTATTTATATAAGCTTGTAGGCTGTACAAGTACTACATATAACTCTTTACTCTCTCTCCCTATTTAGCTTGTCGGTACTCACGTCTTGAAACTCTGAAGACGTCGGGGGGGGGGGGGGGTGGGGGGTGCATCTGCTCGAGAAGTCCTGACTGCTGGCGCAATCTTGCGGCAGTGGGTCACTACGGTGCTCCATTTCCTGTGAATGGTTATTTATATAATCGTTAGTCACAGAGCTAAGTAGAAATAAATTTCCTCCCCGGATCCATATCCTGGGGATGAGCACACACCCACCCAACAAAAGTAGATAGTCGAAGCAAGGGAGAGTTAGTACAACATTTTATATGTATAGGTTAGGAGCAACTATAACGAAGCGCAGCATAGTATAACTGGAATAGCAGCAGTAATGTTTATCAGTTATATAAGGCTGACTAACACATCAACACAATAGGTATCCACAACCAGTACCCTATCGTAGGCATTCACATTCGCGCAAATACCGCAGGCATTCACAGCCGCGCACATACCGCATGCATTCACAGCTGCGCACATAGACTATATGTCGACATAGTATATATCGCTTTTGTTCTAGCCAGGTAGCGAGCCCCACGGGCCTCACTGATGTGGCTATCGGTGACAGTGGCCAGTCTTGCCACTTCTGGGGGTGGACGTACCACATAGCCCCAGGCCCCAACGTACAACCCAGTGTACTCCTGGATATGAGCGACATCCGGTGAATCAATATTTTGGCTGACCAGCGGAGGAAAAACCTAACGGGGAGAATATAACATTCAGTCTCCCGTGGTACCCATCTCCATGTCGCCTTGAGTTGTCAATCTTCTCGCACCGGTACGAACGGTCTATGGAAGGGACTAACCCGCCACTATTTCACCGCAATCAAATTACAAGCAATCAATCAATCAGTATTGCCAACACCTACCGGGTCTACGACGACCTTCCCTACAATGCTTTAAACTTCGGGCAGCGGTACTCAGCTCAACTTTTGATAAGGAGCGTGGGAGCACTTTATTTGAGGGTAAACTCGAAGGAGCATCTCAACTTCGATTATCCCCAACTAAGCCTCAACCTTAACAGACAACTGCTAGTCAGAGCAGGACCCGTGATTATAATAGTAAATTGCAGTAATGAAAATGCGGTAATTCAAGCTGCTGTTATTAAATGTTGCATAATCTAAGTGCTTAATGAAATGTGACCAGTACGAAACTGGAGTAGTACTGAAATGAAAGTACTGAACTAAAATGAACTTGATCGAGATTGGAGTAGTACTGAATTGAAATGAACTTGACCAGTACGAGACTGGAGTAGTACTGAATTGAAAGTACTGAACTGAAATGAACTTGACCAGTACGAGACTGGAGTAGTATTGAATTGAAATGAACTTGACCAATACGAGACTGGAGTAGTACTGAATTTAAATGAACCTGACCAGTACGAGACTGGAGTAGTACTGAATTGAAAGTACTGAACTAAAATGAACTTGATCAGTACGAGACTAGAGTGGTACTGAATTGAAATTAACCTGACCAGTACGAGACCGGAGTAGTACTGAATTGAAATGAAATAAGGACCAGTGTAAGACTGGAATAATCATAAAGAAAATGTTAGTAGTCTAATCACTCCACCCAGGAGGCTTCAGTTTCATATCCTATCTTAGGAGGCACATTCAGTTCCATCTCCGTTCTCAGGAGGCACATTTTATTCTATTTCAGTTTGTAATAAAGATTGCTTGGGTTACACCAATTATTAAGATCTGATAGTAATTTGGTTGCGCCTTTTTAATTATGGCTTAATCGGTTTAGAGGCTTATTAGGAGTTACACCCTTATTATTCGTCGAGGATAATTTTGTAACTCACTACTCGCACTCTTATCTTCCGAGCGTGCCCCAAATTACCCGAAGGTCGAGGCGCTCGACGGTTTTCGAAATCTCGGAACACGCGGAGCTTGGTCACTTGCCTCGGTCACTTTTGTTGATAAGACCATTTGAATTTATTATTCAAATTAGAAAGGGCGGTCGCGCGCTCCAATTTTCACTTTCAAGGAAAATAAGCATAATAAATTCCAAGCGTGACCATAGGCTCCAAGGAATTGAGGAAAATTCAATTTTGATCACCATATTCCCAAATTTTGATACAACCTTTAAGGGGGTCTAAAATGAGCCTAGAAAAAGTTTCATATTTTTTTGAAGAGTTTTGGGCCTTTAATTCGGGCAAACAAATTTTATTTGGGCCTTTAAAAGTACCAAATCCACTTCAAAAATTCTCAAAATTTTTGTGAGGGAAGCCCTTAGTATGGGAAACATTTTTCATTTTGATCACTTTGCCCCCATAGGCTCCGATTTTTTTCTAGAAATTTCTCAAGATTCTGTTAATAATACAGGTCTGCGGTTAGCCATATTTAACTCGATCCTGCGGCTAAGATTGAGCCGAACCTAAAATAATCATCCTTCTGACCCCACAGCGGATCGGTCACGGATTTGTTGTGGGGGCACTGATGCTGAGGCGGGGGCAGGATTTAATTAAATCCTGGCAGTCCGATCTTTATCACAGATCGGACGGCTGCTGCTCCTAGCCGGCGGCAATCAGGGATAACCACTGCCGCCACCGTCCAGTCACCATCAGGCATCGGCGCTGCCCCCGACAGGTTCGCTGAGGGCCGGCGAGTCCTTGGGTGGTGGTCCGGCGGCCTGCCACCGCCGGCCACCGCATGGTCTGGCCAACCCGAGAGCGGGGTGGCGGTGATTTTTCTCCCAGCGCCACCGCACCACCCCGCCTCTCCAGCATTGAGCCCAGCCCCGAAACCACCCCAGGTCGACGGGCCGGGGGTAGGGCTCTTCTCCATTGGTGGTCCGGCGACCATCCTCCATCGGCCGCCGCCGGAGGTAAAACATAGCAAATGCTCTGCCTCTCGGGTGCTGCCGGAGCGGCGTTTTCCGACGGCACCCCGACTTCCCCCCGCCAGGAAATGTCATCCTGGTGGGGTCAACCCTTCACCAGCTTCAACCCTGGAGCAGGGAGGGGCCATCCTTCCTGCGGACACCACCCGACCTGGAGCATGGGTAGGGTGGTGTCGGCGACGCTTTGGCCGCTGGAGGGCCTATGCAGAACGTCTTGAAGGAGGGGAAGGGGAGAGGTTTCTACCTGTGGAGGAGGGGTTTGGGAGGGGACGGCCTGGTTGGCCATCCAAGATGGCGGTGGTGGAGCTCGGGCTTGCCTTTTCCGACGACCTGAGCTCCGGCATAGCTTGGGGAGGGGTGGGGGAGTTGCTCTTTGAGCTTGTGAGGAGATTACCAGGGGAGGGGGCCTTTATATAGGCTGGAGGGGAGGGGATCTCCTCCCCTTACCCAATATAGGATTAATCCCTCCTTAGGGAGGGATTAATCTCCACCCTCCAGCTGTCCAAGGACACCTCCAGCTGTCCAAGGACAGCTGGAGGCTCCGGCGACTTGAGCTCCGACATAGCTTGGGGAGGGGTGGGGGAGTTGCTCTTTGAGCTTGTGAGGAGATTACCAGGGGAGGGGGCATTTATATAGGCTGGAGGGGAGGGGATCTCCTCCCCTTACCCAATGTAGGATTAATCCCTCCTTAGGGAGGGATTAATCTCCACCCTCCAGCTGTCCTGGACAGCTGGAGGCTCAAGGTGACTCCCTCATGTGGGAAATGGGGTTGGGCCCCTTAAGGGCTTAGGCTTTTATAAGTTGGGGAGGGAAAAGAGAGGGGAGTGGGGGGGGGGGGGAATGTTGGTGGGCCTCCACTTGCATCCAAGGGTGGGCTTGCTGGTTGGGGGCCCAAAGTGGATGAGGGGGTAAGGTAAAGTCTTAATTAATAAATGAGGGGGAAAATGCATACCTCTTTTGGAAAAATCCAAAAATTTGGACTTTTTAGGGGGGTTTGACCAAAGTAAATCCTAGGGTGGGTCCCCCATGCTGGTCAAGGTCAAAGTGGGTCCAAGACACCGGGAGTTGGGTCAAAGTCGGGGTGTTGCGTCATAATTTGTGCGTGCACGCTTTTCGGTGCACGAGTATGCTTGATTTGACCATAAGTTGACTATTCGTATCGGAATTTGATCGGGCCAAACTCGGTTGACTTTGTATTGACCATACGAGTCCAATGCCACTAACCGGGGTCAAATCGGAGTTCGTTTGCTAAATATTCAAAATCTGTGTGTCGCGACGCACTAAATCGGTCAAAATGTCTATATTCATCGTTAGACCTCAGATTGCGATGCAACGAGTTCCATCGTGCTCATATTGTCTATACGAGGCCGTAGGAGCTGACAGAACTCAAATCAGAGTTCTCTAGACCAATTTTCAAAATCTTGTCTTCGCGACGTTTTACGAGGAATGGTCATATCCATCATATGACCTCAGGATCCAATGGAACGAGTTCTAATGCGTTCTTATTAACTATACGATGCCATAGGAATTGACAGAACTCAAATCGGAGTTCTCTAGCTCTATTTCCTTCCAATGGTTTCCTTCTACCGGGTCATGGGTAGAGATTCGGGTCACTTTTATTGGACCCACTAGGGTTCTGATGGCCCAATAAAAGTTCGGATGTTACACCTGAAGGTTAACGTATAGTAGGGCAGGACGTCGCAGACCCGGTGCGTATTAGCATGATTGTTTGATTGATTGCCCGTGAATTGTTTGTGGTAAATTGTGGCGGGTCAGTCCCTTCCGCAGACCGTTCGTAATGATGTAGGAAGGTCGACGACTCAAGGTGATAGGGAGATGAGTACCATGGATGACTGGCCGTTATGATTGTCCCTGTTGGATTTTCCTCCGCTGGTCAGCCAAAATGTTGTATCGCCAGATGTCGCTCACATCCAATAGTACACGGGGTTGTATGTTGGGGCCTGGGGTTGTGCAGTACGACCACCCCCAGAAGTGGCAGGACTGGCAACTATCACCGACGACCACATCAGTGAGGCCCGTGGGGCTCGCTACCCTGCTGGAACAGAAGCGGTCCATACTATGTAGACATAGGATATGTGTGCGCGGGTATGAATGCATGCAATAGGATATAGGTTGTAAACACCTAATGTAATGATGTGTTAGTGGAGTCCTGGTTATAACTAATACTATTGTTGTTGTCATTACAATTATATTATGCTGCCTTTCCTTTATCGTTGCTCCTAGCTTTAAAAATATGAAATATTGTGTTAACCCTCTCATGCTCACATCTAATGTAATGAGTGTGGTGTCATGACTCAATGTCATAGATGGATTGGCGTTGAGTTAGTTGAGCTCACTCAATGCCATTTTCCTCTGAAATAGTTCAGACTGATTTAAGTGTTGAATACGGTGGCTTGACTCAACGCGGCATTGAGTGGTCTCAACGAACTCATTGCTTTTGGACTTGGAATTTTTGGCTACTATAGGCATTGAGTGTGTTGACTGCACTCAACGCTTTTGTCTTAGAGGAATTTGTAACGCCCAAAAAAGTTGTAGGAGCGATGGGTGACGTTTTTGGCCAAAACAGGTTTTTGGTAAGGGGGCACACGGCCTGGGACACGGGCGTGTCCCAGGGCGTGTCGAGCCCAGGTCGACGAGCTGGTCGAGAAGTCAACGAGAGTGGAGTCGACGATCGTCGAGCATTGAACACGGCCAGGGACACGGGCGTGTCCCAGGCCATGTCCCGCTCGGGTTGGTTCTGTGTTCCTTCTGCACGGGCCGTGACACGGGCACCAACACGGGGCGTGTCAATTGGACACGGCCGTGTTCGAGGCCGTGTCGAAGGCCGTGTAGTTCTCGGGAATAGAGTGTTGGTCGTTGCACACGGGGCGTGACACGGGTCGTGACACGGCCATGTCGCATGCGACACGGGCGTGTCGGAGTCCATATCGAATGCCGTGTGCTGGTTATCGCGTCGGTCGAGACGGCGAATGGGTGACACGGCCATGCACACGGTCGTGTTGCAACCCGTGTTCGGCCCAGATTTTGTAATTTAAGGCCCCGATCGTGGCCGTTCATTTCCTTGGCTTGGGATCCAATGGCTGGGGTTCTTTCCTGAAGAGTTTTATTCGGGAGTTAGGGTTGAAGGGGCTTATTTCTCTTGGGTTCATCTTTCTCTAAGTTCTAGAGAGAAGGGAGAGCATGGAGGAGGAAGAAGGCCAAAGATCCGGCCGCCGGTGGAGCTTCGGAGCTCCGATTCGCGATCCGAGTCCAGATCCGCGAAGGCGACGTCGTTGCGGTGCTTTCCAACCGCGTAAATTTTCATGGCGCCGCGGAAGAACGAAAGGGTAACGATTTCTCATCCTTGGGCATGTGAAGCCCTCTTTTCCTTTGCATAGAAAGCCCTCTCTCGCGAGTGAGCGAAGAGTTGGAGCGTTCCTTGGGGTAGATATGTAAAGTCCCCCTTGTGTAGAGTCCGTATGTGAAAACGGACATAGGCATTGTGTGTGAAGCCTATCCGGACAAGTTGGTCCGGATCGGTGATGTTGCATTGCATATGAACCAGGGAAGACTACGGGTGTTTGGGCGTTTTTTCGGGTTTTCTACGTGTTAGATTGCAGCAGAAAGCCTTGGAGACTAACTCCAAGGTACACCCGGAAAATTGGGCAAAAGCGGGTTTTGCCAACATGGTGGCCGGGGAGCCAACTTGAACATAACTGGGTTATGTGCTTGTGTGATCGAATTTTGGGATCCGGGAGAATCTTGGCCCGCGCGTACGTCTTAATATGACTATGCGGTGTGAGCAACGGGCAAGTGGACGCGGACCCGGGGCTATGCGGTTTGGTGACAGACATCTGAAAAAGAGACTGGCCATTGGCATGGTTGTGCGAGTCTTAGGCATAGACCGAAAAGACTAGTTTAATCACGAGTTTTGCCATCTAAGGGGTGGCGGTGAAGCCACGGATTTGACCGGATTCACCGAATATGTGTCATGAGTGCACGGGGTGTGTGGCCGTGCGAGCCTACGCCTGTGATGTAGTGTGATTACACTATTAAATGTTGCATATACTAATAAAGTGTAGGGAAAGAGCATCGCCGCCTCAATTCTGGGGGCGGGGTCATTATAATTTGGTCAGCATAGCTGACCGTTGCTTTTGTTTGCCACCGGGCGGTGGTTTATTGCTTGCAGGTGCTGTGAAGCCGAGCGGAAAATAGCGGGCTAAAGCCCAAGTTGCTGAGCCGGCCCTCGAAGGCCTAATTTTGAGTATTTCATTGTAATCATGTGTGGTCGGCCTGCGAGCCGAAGTATGAAAACACTTTTATGTCAAGCAAACTGTGTAAGGCCTTAAGGCCATTTCTATTTCTGTGTATTGAAACATTCCTACGAGTGTTATTGTAGTGGACATTCATGCTTTTTGGCTGGGTTCTTTTGTCTTGCAACTTAATTTTAATGCTTCCGCTAGGTGCTTGTGTAGGACGTGTAATTGGTTGAATGGTTTCAACGCGTAACCAACCGGTTTTTCCGTAGTATATGGCGTCGGACCCCGGCCGGACCTACTGCTATATGCTATGCGACCGATAGGGGTGTTACAAATTGGTATCAGACTACTGGTTTTGGTCAAACTTAAATGAATTCGTGGGCGAATTCACTTTAAGGGGTGGTGAGCACATGTGTGTGCGTCATCGTTATAACATGAAAAGAACCCATGAATGTCCACTTAGGAATTAAAATACACGTGTTTGAGGAACCTGCGTGTTCTTATAATTACTGTTTGCAATATTGTTTGGTCGCTTATCGGTGTTTTGCACGATTATAGGTGACCAGAAGTGGTGCTGGACCGTCGGAATGGCCAGGTTCCGAGGCAAGCAGCGCACCAAGCGATTCGCCTACAACGCCTCTGTCAGCCGAAACCATTAGGTTGGTGGCAGAAGCTGTCATGACGATGATTAATGCGCAACCTGCAAGACAGGTGCAGCAGCCTGATCCTGCGGGGGGAGCAAGTGCCGCTCCAAGCGGCAGAGCCTAGAAGGGTTGAGCAGGTGGCGATGGAGCTGGAGTTGCCGCGGAGAGCAACTGAAAGACAGTTGAAGCATGTGATGGGCTTCCATCCACCGGTGTTCTCGGGAACGGGAACCCCGACCCAGGCTAAAGATTGGCTCTTAAGAGTCAATAGGGTGATGACAGCAACTGAAACGGAAGAGTAGTAGAAGACCACAATAGCGATGTTCCTATTGGATGGGGACGCAAGGTTATCGCGGGAAGGTCTAGAGCTACACCAGTTGAGGGGAAGACCGTTGGACGAAGTATCTATGGCGGAATTTTCGAGACTGTTCATGGCTCGATACCTCCCCTCAGCGCAGAGGATCGCATTAGAGAACGAGTTCCAAAAGTTGGTGCAAGGAGATAGCACTGTAGACGAGTACCTCCACGAGTTTACTCGGTTGGGGAGATATGCTAGCGCTACCTTTGCCGACGAGGAGCGAAAGACGAACCGCTTCTATGAAGGGTTAAGAGATGAGCTGAGGTTGCTACTGTCGTGGCCTATGGCGCAGGGTTTCCTGACACTGGTCAACTCGGCCCGGTCCTTGGAGGACATGAGAAATGTACAAGCTAAGAAGGAATCCGGTGGGAAGAAACCGGATTTTAAAGTGCCGACTTCAAAGTCTGGCTTTCGAAGATGGAACAAGAAGGCTAGGACGTCAGGTCCAGCTTCTTCTGTAGGTGCCTCGGGGGCAACTACCAGTCGAACCCCGGGCGCTTGTTTCACGTGTGGAAAGACGGGGCACTTTGCTCACGATTGCTGGAGCGGACGCCCAAAGTCCGAGAGAAAACAAGGAGCTACCTACGAAGAGAAGGGCAAGGCGGTGGATTCAATCGCATCCCATTATGCTCCGACTCAACCTAGAGTGTACAACTTGGGTCAGCAGGAGGCCATTAAACAAGCTGACGTGGTGACAGGTACGAGTTAATTTATGGCAAGTTAACTTTAAATACTGTTATCTATTGCTTGTTAGCCTAATATCTTTTGCATAGGCTTTGTTTTGATTAGCGATAGTCCGGCACGGGCACTGTTCGATACGGGAGCTTCACACTCCTTCTTGTCCGAAAATTTCATATCGCGTATCAGAGTCCCTTCTTCGATGGCAAAGGACAAGTTGGGTGTGCTGCTACCGAATAGGTGCTCGATGCGTGCGGACAGAGTGTGCGCTGTAAAGGTTCACATAGGGATCCAAGAGTTCGACTTGCTAGCGTCATTGCTGCCGCTAGTAGAGTTCAACGTTATTTTTGGGATGGATTGGCTTTCGGAGCAGAAGGCTTGGATTGATTGCGACCGGTAGGAGGTCAAGCTGGGTGTTGGGCGGGGGACAACATTCGAGGGACTCAAGGGGTCGAGCAAGATCCTGATGTCTGCTCTTCAGGTGGTAAAGGCAGTTCGTGCCGGTGCAGAGCTGTTCTTCGCTTTAGTGGAGGCCGCCGAGCCGAAGTCCACGTTGGATAGTATCCCCGTGGTATGCGAGTACCCAGATGTGTTCCCGGATAGTCTTCCCGGAGCCCCACCGCAGCGGGAGATTGATTTCACCATCGAGCTCGTGCCGGGTGCCAAACCCGTATCACGTGCTCCGTATAGGTTGGCGCCTAAGGAGATGGCAGAGTTGAAAGTTCAGCTAGAGGAGCTGATGGAGCAAGGTTATGTGCGTCCAAGCTCGTCGCCTTGGAGCGCACCGGTTCTCTTCATTAAGAAGAAGGATGGTAGTATGCGGCTGTGTATCGACTACAGAGAGTTGAACAAGCTGACGGAGAGAAACAAGTACCCGATCCCGAGGATTGATGATCTGTTCGATCAGTTAGTCGGATCGTCGGTATATTCTAAGTTGGACTTGAAGTCAGGGTACTATCAGTTGAGGATAAGGGAATGTTATATCCCGAAGACGGCGTTCAACACGAGGTATGGGAATTTCGAGTTCACGGTCATGTCGTTTTGACTGACGAATGCGCCATCGGTGTTTATGGACTTAATGAACAGGATGTTCCGAGATTTCCTGGACCGCTTTGTGATCGTCTTTATTGATGATATATTGGTGTACTCGCAGTGCGAAGAAGATCACTTCAAGCACTTGCATCTGGTGTTGGAGACTTTGAGGAAGAATGAGCTGTATGCGAAATTCTCCAAGTGCGAGTTCTGGCTACCCTTAGTAGCGTTCCTTGGTCACATTGTTAGTGGGGAAGGTATAGCGGTGGATCCGGTGAAGATCGTTGCAATACGGGAGTGGCATGCATTGTCTTCTGTCGCGGAAGTCCATAGTTTTCTCGGGCTTCCCGGATATTACAGGCGCTTCGTAGAGAACTTCTCGCGGATAGCGCTACCTCTCACGAAGTTGACAAGGAAAGATCAGAGATTCTTGTGGATGCAGGAGTGCGTGCAAGCTTTTGAGGAGCTGAAGAGACGGTTGACCACGGCGCCAGTGCTTAGTTCGCCGAGTGGGACCGAGGGCTTCGAGGTTTATAGTGACGCCTCGGGTAGTGGTTTGGGCTGCGTGTTACTGCAGCATGGGAGCGTCATAGCTTATGGATCACGTCAGCTAAAAGTGCATGAAAGGAACTATCCGGTCCACGACTTGGAGTTGGCGGCCGTGATATTTGCACTTAAGCTGTGGAGGCACTACCTATACGGCGTAAGGGTCGATATATACACCGACCACAAGAGCCTGAAATACTTGTTGGATCAAAAGGATCTTAACATGAGGCAGAGGAGGTGGATGGAGTTCCTGGGGGACTACACCTTCAAGATTCATTATGTACTCGGGAAGGGCAATGCAGTTGCGGATGTGTTGAGTCGCAGGTCTCCCGCCCAAGCCAACTGGTTGTCGGTGCATGATGAGCGGCTAGTACGGGAGTTGGAGGAGCTTGAGATCTGTTGTGTTGACAAGCAGACGAGCGCCAAAGCAATGTTGAACTGGAGAGAAGTTCAGTATGACCTGGCTGACCGCGTTCGACAGGCATTGGAGTTAGATGACTCCATGAAGGAGCTTATGGAGGTAGCGTTGGATGGGTCAAATTCCCAATTTTTAGTGGAAGATGGGTTGTTAAGGAAGGATTATCGGTTGTGCGTCCCAAGCGGGAGTAACCTACGGGCAGAGTTGATGTACGAGGCTCATCATACCAAGTACTCAATCAACCTAGGGAGCACAAAGATGTACCGTGACCTCAAGAAGCTGTTTTGGTGGCCGGGGCTTAAGAAAGACGTAGTGTTGTTTGTGGCTAAATGTCAAACGTGCGCCTTGGTGAAGGCGGAGTGCCAAAAGCCGGGAGGATTTCTGAAGTCCTTGCCTATACCGGAGTGGAAGTTCGACAACATATCTATGGACTTTGTGCATGGGTTGCCAAGGTCGCAGAAGGGAAATGACGCCATCTGGGTGATCGTAGATCGGTTAACTAAGGTGTCGCATTTCATTCCGTATAGGAAGGACGACTCGGTGGAGAAGTTGGCAAAGTTATATGTAGACAATATAGTTAGACTATATGGTGTGCCTCGCAGCATTGTGAGTGATCGCGATGGGCATTTCACGTCCAATGATTGGAGGTTGGTGCAGCAGATGCTGGGGACAAAGTTGAAGTTCAGCACAGCCTTCCATCCGCAGACGGATGGGCAGACCGAGAGAGTCAATAGAACGATGGAGTACATGCTTCGCATGTGTGTTCTAGACTTCGGGAAGCATTGGGAGGACCACCTGTATTTGGTGGAGTTCGCGTACAACAACAGCTACCAGGCGAGTATCCAAATGGCGCCCTTTGAGGCCCTATATGGTAGAAAATGTCGCACGTCGTTGTCTTGGTTAGAAACGGGTGAGGCAAGGTTGTACAAGAAGCAGGAGGTGGAGAGTGCTACCTCGTTAGTGTGGATCATTCGGGAGCGCTTGTTGATCGCTCAGGAAAGGCAGGCGAAGTATTACAATGCCAAGAACCGGAATGTGGAGTTCGCGGTAGGCGATTGGGTATACTTGAAAGTGAAGCCGTTCAAGAGGGTTTCGCGGGTGAGACGCTTGAAGAAGCTGAGCCCAAGATACCTTGGACCTTTTTAGGTTCTGAAGCGAGTCGGCGAAGCGGCATACCGATTGAGGCTATCAGAGGAGTTAAGTGGACTACACGATGTGTTCCACATCTCTTTATTGCGAAAGGCGGTGCAAGAGCCTTCGCTAGTGATCGTAGTGGATCAAGTGCCGGTGGACGAAGGGTTGACGACTAGGGCCAAGCCCGTTCGTATCGAGGACTCTGAGGTTAAGAGACTCCGTAACAAGGAGATCTGGATGGTTAAAGTCCGGTTGGATAATTGCGGTCGAGAGGAGCTCTCTTGGGAACGGGAGCAAACTATGCTGGAGGAGTACCCGGAGTTATTCCGCTCAGGTACCATTTATAGTTTTGAGTTCCTATTGTTCCTTTATTAATTTCGTGGGCGAAATTCTTTAAGGGGGAGAGAGTTGTAACGCCCCAAAAAGTTGTAGGAGCGATGGGTGATGTTTTTGGCCAAAATAAGTTTTTGGTAAGGGGGCACACGGCCTGGGACACGGGCGTGTCCCAGGGCGTGTCGAGCCCAGGTAGACGAGCTGGCCGAGAAGTCGACGAGAGTGGAGTCGACGATCGTCGAGCATTGAACACGGCCAGGGACACAGGCATGTCCCAGGCCGTGTCCCGATCGGGTTGGTTCTGTGTTCCTTCTGTACGGGCCGTGACACGGGCACTGACACGGGGCGAGTTAATTAGACACGGCCGTGTTCGAGGTCGTGTCGAAGGCCGTGTAGTTCTCGGGAATAGAGTGTTGGTCGTTGCACATAGGGCGTGACACGGGTCGTGACACGGCTGTGTCGCATGCGACACGGGCGTGTCGGAGGCCGTGTCGAATGCCGTGTGTTGGTTATCGCGTCGGTTGAGACGGCGAATGGGTGATACGGCCATGCACACGGTCGTGTTGCAACCCGTGTTCGGCCCAGATTTTGTAATTTCAGGCCCGTATCGTGGACGTTCGTTTCCTTGGCTTGGGATCCAATGGCTGGGGTTCTTTTCTGAAGGGTTTTATCCGGGAGTTAGGGTTGAAGGGGCTCATTTCTCTTGGGTTCATCTCTCTCTAAGTTCTAGAGAGAATGAAGAGCAAGGAGGAGGAAGAAGGCCAAAGATCCGGCCGCCGGTGGAGCTTCGAAGCTCCGATTCGCGATCCGAGTCCAGATCCGCGAAGGCGACGTCGCTGCGGTGCTTTCCAACCGTGTAAATTTTCATGGCGCCGCGGAAGAACGGAAGGGTAACGATTTCTCATCCTTGGGCATGTGAAGCCCTCTTTTCCTTTGCATAGGAAGCCCTCTCTCGCGAGTGAGCGAAGAGTTGGAGCGTTCCTTGGGGTAGATATATAAAGTCCCCCTTGTGTAGATTCCATATGCAAAAATGGACATAGGCATTGTGTGTGAAGCCTATCCGGACAAGTTGGTTCGGATCGGTGATGTTGCATTGCATATGAACCGGGGAAGACTCCGGGTGTTTGGGCGTTTTTTCGGGTTTTCTACGTGGTAGATTGCAGCAGGGAGCCTTGGAGACTAACTCCAAGGTGCACCCGGAAAATTGGGCAAAAGCGGGTTTTGCCAACATGGTGGCCGAGGAGCCAACTTGAACATAACTGGGTTATGTGCTTGTGTGATCGAATTTTGGGATCCGGGAGAAGCTTGGCCCGCGCGTATGTCTTAATGTGACTATGCGGTGTAAGCAACGGGCAAGTGGACGCGGACTCGGGGCTATGCGGTTTGGTGACAGACATCTGAAAAAGAGACTGGCCATTGGCATGGTTGTGCGAGTCTTAGGCATAGACCGGAAAGACTAGTTTGCTCACGAGTTTTGCCATCCAAGGGGTGGTGGTGAAGCCACGGATTTGATCGGATTCACCGAGTATGTTCCCTGAGTGCACGGGGTGTGTGGCCGTGCGAGCCTACGCCTGTGATGTAGTGTGATTACACTATTAAATGTTGTCTATACTAATAAAGTGCAGGGAAAGAGCATCGCCGCCTCAATTCTGGGGGCGGGGTCGTTATAATTTGGTCAGCATAGCTGACCGTTGCTTTTGTTTGCCACCGGGCGATGGTTTGTTGCTTGCAGGTGCTGCGGAGCCGAGCGGAAAATAGAGGGCTAAAGCCCAAGTTGCTGAGCCGGCCCTCGAAGGCCTAATTTTGAGTGTTTCATTGTAATCATGTGTGGTCGGCCTGCGAGCCGAAGTATGAAAACACTTTTATGTCAAGCAAACTGTGTAAGGCCTTAAGGCCATTTCTATTTCTGTGTATTGAAACATTCCTACGGGTGTTATTGTAGTGGACATTCATGCTTTTTGGCTGGGTTCTTTTGTCTTGCAACTTAATTTTAATGCTTCCGCTAGGTGCTTGTGTAGGACGTGTAATTGGTTGAATGGTTTCAACGCGTAACCAGCCGGTCTGTCCGTAGTATATGGCGTCGGGCCCCGACCGGACCTACTGCTATATACTATGCGACGGATATGGGTGTTACAGAATTCTCGGCCCAGTTTGCTGGTTCTTATTAACAAACAGAACCGGGTTTTCGGGAATTGCGCCAAAATGACTTAATTGGCCCCGGTCCTTTCAATAAGACTTATTTAATACAATAACAAGCGGTCCAGCAGTAGGGTGCCGCGTGGCAGACAGTTTAACCCTAATCTCAATTAAATGGAGAGAGAGGAAGTGGTCATTCATGGTGTTTGAATGCCCTTGAAAGTCTCTAGTGTCGACTAAATCTACCTATGGGGGGGGAATAGGTGTCGTGCAGTCTTTTGCAGAATTAAATTTACCTGCACAAATTAACAAACAGAGCACAGAAAACACACAAAGAATTATAGTGGTTCCCCCATTTGGGTATGTCCACTTTCCCCCTTCGACCTATCTCCCACCATGGGACGACTCAGTCACTTCTCCAAACGGATTGAAATCCAATCCTCACACTACGGAAGGAACCCTTCCAACAAAGGAGTCACAACTCCACCACCACGGGTTGCACCCAACCCTTACAACAAGGAATGAAAATTCCTTTACAACAAACAAAAATTGAATGTAAAAGAAAATACAAACAATACTTTTGGAGATTCCGATGTCCTTCTTCGTTCGTTGTAGCTTGCACGAAAAATACGAAGAGTCCACAACCGGATTTCTCTCTTGGAATGGGTCTTCTCAAGATCGGCTGTGACAAGTGATTGCGGCGGCGATACTTTGTAGATCCAAACTTCTTAACGAAGCAAGCAAGGTCTACGAACGATCTCAGTCGGATCAGTCGTCTCAACCAATTCGGAATGGAGAACAAATCTCGTTCAACGAATCGGAAGATAAGAGATCTCAAGAGAGATGCGTGAGATGCTCGGCTTGCCTCGGTACTGTCGTCGGAAGATCAAATAAGATCGGAGTTCAGCGGCGACGACGAGCTTACGAGCGGCTACAGGCGATCGGCGGTTTCCGCAATCGGCTAGGGCACGGCGTCGGCTGCTTTCGTTTCTACGTGAATGTCTGTCTGTAAAGGTTCAAAATACGCGTATATATATACAGGAGCCAACCCTAATGACTATTGTGGGGCCCACAAGGAGAAACCCTAGCCCCAGCTGAAACAGCGCACGGCAAGTTCGTTCGGTCCAGCGAACAAGGAAATTTGCCTAAGGCAAAATCGGCGGGAATCATTGGTGATTCCCGTCGATGTCGGCGGGAATCACTCACGATTCCCGTCGATTCTGCCTTGGCAGAATCCCTGTCTTGAAAACTGTCAGCCGGAAGAAGTCGGCGGAAGAGGCTAACTGATTCTCGACGAATCGGCGGGAATCACTAACGATTCCCGTCGAAGTCGGCGGGAATCACTAGCGATTCCCGTCGAAATCGGCGGGAATCACTTAGCGATTCTCGTCGATTTTGAATTGGAAGAGTTTTCTCTCTTCCTTCTTTTGATGACTTGGTCTTTGACCCATCTTTGCTCCTTCTTCTGCTCTTGATCTACCTTGACCCTGTACTTGAAAATAAGTACACTCCAATAGAGAGAGTACACGTGAGTCAACACACTGATCTACTTAATGAGGGATTACGTTGCGCAGACTCGTGTATATTGACTCACTGCACCCTGACATTGATGTGTACTTAGCATGGAATAGTTGCAAGCACAACTTGATAGAAGATCGTCAAATACATTGTGAATCCATCTTAGCTTGACTGGAGTCTTCTTCAAATCCGGGTAATTGTGGATACTATACCCAACCTATCTCCCTATTTGAAGAAGCAAAAATCCTACTAGTTAAGATGAATTACACCAACCAAAAAGATATATATAAAAGTATGCGAGACAAGAAATAAGAATAATAAGATTTCACGCATTAAAACCAAAAATAGAATCAGCATATGATCATGTGTATATAAATCCAAAGTGATGTCCATTTTTAAATTACAAGAATAGAAGTAATAGAAGTACACGCATATTGAAAATTAAATGTCTAGATTTCATGTCTATCCCTCCTTTGCCTTAGCATCTCTTAGTTGTTTAGCCAGGAACTTCTTGCTTTGCCTTTCAAAATATTCCTTTGGCTTTGGATAGTACCTGGGGGAGGAGCTTTATTCTCAACTGTGTTTGACCTGAAGAATATGTTTCTTTTTGCCTCATATTCTTTATGCATTTCCCATTCATACTGACTATATACCTCATTTCTGTTCAGCTATCCCCAATGTTGTAGCATGAATGTATCAAGTATAATGCTCCTAGACACGGGACTCCATCGTTCGTTCTTGACTTCACTTTCCTTCCTTCTTGATTTCCTCTCAGCTGGATTGTCTTTAGAAGTTCCTTCTTGAAGCTTTCTTTTCCCTTTTGCAATCGCTTCTTGATCAAACATTGCACTGTGAGCAGCTTTGGCAGTGGCTTTAGCAGCCTTTCTGGCATCAGCTTCACTTAAGGGAAATTCCTCAGCAATAGCAACCTCATCAGCAGCAGCAGTAACATCATCAGTAGGATTAACATGAATATGTATACCTGAAGCTTGCTGAACTAGCCAATGACAACTTTCAAATACATATTTGTTTGATTGTTTGAAGTTGTCGACCATGATTTGCTCTAACCCTGCCATCTTAGCTGCATATTACTTCTCCCCCTTTTTGGCTTCTAGGGCAATTGAGTTTGCATAAGAGTGTAGTGACTCATCTATATGCTTTACATTCTGAGTGAAATCAGCCAGCAAGGTTTTCTGATTCGTGTTGAGGGTGACCATGTTAGCATCGAACAGTTTGATGTTTTTGGCTACGACATGAGCATTTTGATTTACCACTGTCAGGTCAGCAGTGTCCTTCTGTAGCCCTTGCATCAGAAGATTGACGGCAGTGCCGGCCTCAGCATACTTAGCTTCAAATATTTGTTCCATCTTATCCAGCTTGTGATTTATCTCCACAATATTCTTTAGCATCAGATCCTCTGATTGCTTAATTCGTTTAAGTACTCTGTTGTGAGATCGTTTAAAGGAGATCTTCAGTTCATCTACTATACCTTGAATGATATTTACAGTGTGATTTGCCAGGCTAGGTCCTAACGGATGATCTTGATGTAAAGCCTGGTCGTGTTCTGGAGGGATAGGACTCTGTGAGTCAAGACTCTCCTCGTCAGATTCACTTGAGGAGCTCGATAAATTTACAGTCTCATGTGGAGGGATAGAGGCAGCATCTGCCAAGTTTCCATATATACTCATCACCCCCTTCAGCATAGTATCAAGTTGTTCCTGAGGCCGGGAGGTCTCCCCCTCAACTGTTGCGCCAGATACATCAGGAACCTTTTCCTGAATCTGTTCCTCAGAAGGGAGGTCAACATCAATCTCCCTCATGGCCATATCATTTCCAGCTTGCTCATCATCAAGATCCTCAGCGATATGTTGCTCAGGGGAATCCACATCATTCTCACTAGCAGCAGCATTCTCCACATCATCCTCTACTTCCTCCTCGTCAGTCTGATCAGTAGCGAGGGTTTCTACTGCATCCTTAGCGATGAGGGTAATATCAGTAACAACGTCTACTTGATCTGAGACTAAGGCTTCCATCCTGATGGCAACAGAAGGACTGGGTAATGACTCCCCCTCGGTTCCTGCATTCAGTAGATCAGGAACTTCACTAGGCTGATCCGAAGGATTTGTGAACACTGGTGCTCTGTCTTCTTCATCAACACGTGTTCCAGACGCACCCCCTTGGACAATTCTTCTTTCCCACCTATCAAAGACGCTGGAGTCCATCTTCTTTAGATAGTGAAGGGGAACTCCCTTAGTCATAGCAAACCTATCTCCATCCATCTGGTTCAGGTAGAGACTGATGATTCTCACGAAGTTAGGAGTACTTAAGGTATCTTTTATTTCCTCAAATAACATGGCCCCCCAGTTCAATTTCTTTCTGCACACTATGGCTATCAGGATCTTAAACATGTCACCTGAGATGTGATCATGGGAGCCAGGCTTGCGGATCAGAACTTTACCTATGATATCTGAAAGAAGCTTTCCTTCTTTGTTCATGTCCTTGCGTTTAATAGCCCTGGTCCCTCGAGCCAATCCATAGAAAAGCAATGTCCTTGTACGATCATCTTCGTCTAGATAGTCCTCTTGTTCGAAGCTGGAGAGCTGAAGATGATGGGACAGTCTTGCAGCCGTCATCTTTATCCTTAGACATGCTATCTTACTCTTTATCAATGTGTCCTCGTGACGCAGCTTGGAGTTGGCGAAAAAATCAAGAACTTCCTTGTCGAGAACCTTGCACGAGTGCTCGAGAATGAAGGAGAGTCCGGCTTGTTCCAACATCAAGATGATGTTTCTGAATTCGTCTGAGGCAAAAGCAAAGCCTATCCTCACCAATTCACTTCCAGTGAGGAGCCCGACAGTCGTTCGAAGAGCCATTATGAACCTAAGCGAGTTAAACCCAAGGAGTTAACTCTATCTAAATCTAGAATTTGTATGAACTAAACTAGGAGGGATGATCCTTGAAAGTGGAGCCGAATATGAATTTCAAGGAATCAACCGAAGTTACCTTTCACTCTCGGAGGGTGCAAGGAAGGAGACGCGTAGCAGGCGGTGAGTAGGTCTAGCCCTAAGGTAGATGCAGACTGAGGCCGAAGAGAAGCTTGCGTCGGGGCTGAAGGGCTGGCGGAGGATCGGCGAGACACTTGCGTCGAGAAGATGCCGACGACGGGAACGCAGAGTCGTCGGGAGATGACGAACGACGGTTGGAGAGCGACGGGAGGCAGACTCATTTCCACAAGTTCCGCAGGGAAGCTGAAGGGTTTCTGCAGGGATGCAGATTTCTGCAGGGTCGACCGGAATGTGAAGGGTCGGGAAATGGATCGATTATAAATTAACACTTTTCCGCTAGTTCCGTTCGATTGTAACGATCGACGGGAATTCCTGCTAATTCGAAAATTTAAGGCGACGGGAATTCCTGCTAATTTAACCTTGCTCTTTTAAATAATTGATTAAAGATTTTCAGGTCAAAATAGCTAAGCCGAGTCGATGGAAGGTTAACATTAGAAATAATCGCCGGCTATTTCTAGGTGAGTCAAAATGTAATAATTGTAGTTGCAACTACTGGTACAAGTCCCTTGAGATTCATCGGACTAATTGACACCCACTTTCACACATTATCAAGATATAGAAAATTTATCAGATTCTAAAATAAGGATCATACAGTTATTAGCTTGTGTGTCCTTCCATTTCAGGTGTGTATATATATATATCTTGAAAGAAATTCTACATATATGTCTGTATATATATGTATATCTATGTAATGCGGTTCAATTTTCGAAACTAAATGCGTGTACCTGGGATTACTAGGTTGATTATTCGGATCCACTATTTGAAGTACGACGGGTATCATGTACAAGTAGGACACTATAGTTAGCATTATCTCTTTTCCCATAATCTTGTTCTATAGCAAGCCTGGAATATCTCTTGTCTAGGTCCCATCATGTTCATGGGTACCTAGACTATCCTGCAAAAAAGAATTACCTTACCTTAGGAACCCAATAGGTATTGGTTCCTAGGTTCTTGTCAGCATACAATACAGCATGCCTTCCTATAGGATTTCTGCCAGGAAGACTGTCTCTTGCCAAAGGATGTGGACATACCCTTGCCCTTGGCACAGAAGGATTGTGCCAACAATCTATGGCAAAGTGACCCACTCTGCCACAACACCAACATTCATGAATATTGTACCTCCTTTTCTGACCAGATCTATTAACGGAGTTGGTCATGACCCTAGGTCTGAAGGAGGCAAAGTTGGATCTGTTCTCAGATTTAACCTTTCCACCGAGACACGAGGGGGGTCTGATGGTGAACATGTGGTGAGTGTCATGAGGCCTGGGGGGTGGTGCTTTCTTTTCAGCCAGCACACATCCGGGGGGCCCAGTGATGCTTGCTACATGTTTGCCAACTCCCTTTTTCTTTGTCTTAGGGTGCGAAGATGTACTGTGAGAGCTGGTTCCTGCAATGTCATGAAGTGTGGGAGCTGAGGCCGTAAATACAAACGGTTCATGATGAGCCGTGTGTATTTTCTCATGGGTAGCCATAACAGCACTTGCACTATGGGTGTTTCCACATGAGGGCCGATCATTCTTGCAGTGACCATAGTTGTTCTTATGGTCATACCTGAAGGAATGATGTGTGTCCTTCCTACTCGGTGTGGGGGGTTTGTAAACAGTTTCCCCATTTCTCCACGATTTTATAATTCGCGAGATCCACCCGTTTTCTCCCTTTCTCTTAATAGCATCTACCTTGGAAAAATTAGATATTATCCACTTCTCGGTCTCTAGATGAAACTCTAGATCCGAGATCTTTGAGTCCTTCATCTTGATGGATTCCAATTGGAGGTCCATCATGGTCCTCAACTGAGCAATTTCCTTAGCTTGTACTTCAACAAGCAAGTTGCTCTCCTAGAGGGCTCTACGAAGGGAATCAAGAGTTTCAATCTGTTGATTGAAGCTGTCAATATCCCTTGCATCAACTGATGGACAATCCTCCGAACTTCTCCTATCTTCAGGAGATACATGGGGGAAAGAGCAAGAGGAGGAAGATACCTGATCCTGATTTGGCTGATCAGGGTTAGAGTTATGGTCTGCAGAAGCTGATGTTTCAGCTTCATCACAACTGCATTCCTCAATCTCTTCTTCAGTCTCTGATAGAGAAACGGGAGCCCTGATATTGACAGGTTGTTCTTGACTTTCATCTTCAGAGATGAGGACCCCCACATATGCTTCATCTTCTTGCTGGCATTCATTCCAGACAGTCTTCTTTCCCTCCATGAGGTCAGAGATTGTTTCCCACATGGACTTTGCAGTCTTACACTTATCCAATCTTGTAAGAGATGAACCTGACCAAATATCAGAGATGATCTGTCGTACCAGCTTGTCCAAGTTGAATAGTGAGAGCTCAGTTTCAGACATCTCTGCGGGACTCTTAGGGATTTGGAGATCTTCTCCAGAGTCAGAAGCCTTCATGGGAATGAAGGGACCCTCTTCCACAATGAATAAAGCACGGGGGTCAATGGCTTCCAGATGAAACTGAACTCTCATTTTGGGAAAATATTCTTTTATGCATGCAGGCAGTCTCAGGGGAGAGACATCTGGGTATAGCTCCATGCTTGAATCTTGTTTTCTCCTCGACACTAGACACAGGATCTTACTCAAGGTGTTAATCTTATTGATGAGTAACCTCCCTCTGATACCACTTGAAAGTCTCTAGTGTCGACTAAATCCACCTATGGGGGGGGGAATAGGTGGCGTGCAGTCTTTTGCGGAATTAAATTTACCTGCACAAATTAACAAACAGAGCACATAAAACACACAAATAATTATAGTGGTTCCCCGATTTGGGTACGTCCACTTTCCCCCTTCGACCTATCTCCCACCAAGGGATGACTCGGTCACTTCTCCAAACGGATTGAAATCCAATCCTCACACTACGGAAGGAACCCTTCCAACAAAGGAGTCACAACTCCACCACCACGGGTTGCACCCAACCCTTATAACAAGGAATGAAAATTCCTTTACAACAAACAAAAATTGAATGTAAAAGAAAATACAAACAAAGCTTTTGGAGATTCAATGTCCTTCTTCGTTCGTTGTAGCTTGCACGAAAAATACGAAGAGTCCACAATCGGATTTCTCTCTTGGAATGGGTCTTCTCAAGATCGGCTGCGGCAAGTGATTGCGGCGGTGATACTTTGTAGATCCAAACTTCTTGATGAAGCAAGCAAGGTCTACGAACGATCTCAGTCGGATCAATCGTCTCAACCAATTTGGAATGGAGAACAAATCTCGTTCAATGAATCGGAAGACAAGAGATCTCAAGAGAGATGCGTGAGACGCTAGGCTTGCCTCGGTAATGTCGTCGGAAGATCAAAGAAGATCAGAGTTCAGCGGCGACAACGAGCTTGCGAGCGGCTACAGGCGATCGACGGTTTCCGCGATCGGCTAGGGCACTTCATCGTCTGCTTTCGTTTCTGCGTGAATGTCTGTCTGTAGAGGTTCAAAATACGCGTATATATATACCAGGAGCCAACCGTAATGACCATTGTGGTGCCCACAAGGAGAAACCCTAACCCCGGCCGAAACAGCGCACGACAAGTTAGTTCGGTCCATCGAACGAGGAAATTTGCCTAAGGTAAAATCGGCTGGAATCGTTGGTGATTCCCTTCGATGTCGGCGGGAATCACTCACAATTCTTGTCGATTCTGCCTTGGCAGAATCCCTTTTTGGAAAACTGTCAGCCGGAAGAAGTCGGCAGGAGAGGCTAACTGATTCTCGACGAATCGGCAGGAATCACTAACAATTCCCGTCGAAGTCGGCGGGAATCACTAGCGATTCCCGTCGAAGTCGGGGGGAATCACTTAGCGATTCTCGTCGATTTTGACTTAGAAGAGTTTTCTCTCTTCCTTCTTTTGATGACTTGGTCTTCGACCCATCTTTGTTCCTTCTTCTGCTCTTGATTTACCTTGACCCTGTACTTGAAAATAAGTACACTCCAATAGAGAGAGCATACGTGAGTCAACACACTAATCTACTCAACGAGGATTACATTGCGCAGACCCGTATATATTGACCCACTGCACCCTGACATTGGCGTGTACTTAGCATGGAATAGCTACAAGCACAACTTGATAGAAGATCGTCAAATACATTGTGAATCCATCTTAACTTGACTGGAGTCTTCTTCAAATCCGGGTAATTGTGGATACAATACCCAACAGCCCTTGACCTCTCGTCCCTCTCCCAACCAAAGGAGATTCATCTCCCCTCATCAATTAGAGGAAATCAAGGGACTTTTCATGCCCTTTCAGTGACGGGGTGCAGTGAACCCACATAACCGAAAAAGTCCCTTTATGGCCATTAATGGTCATTGAAGATTGACCCTCCCCCTTCCCCAATTGGTTATTTTAAAAGCTTTACAGGGCAGAGAGGAGCCGTTTCCACTCTCTCCCTAAAGAAATCGAAGCCCTTTGAAGTACAGTTGCAGAGCACCGAAAAGTTCGGTGGCCGGAAATGGTGCGGAGGCAAAGTACTCGCATTCAAGCCGCAAACAAGGTCCTCCTCTACTCCTTCTTCATGGGTTAGATCTTAGGAATCTTTAGAGATAAGAATCGGGCTCAGTTGAGCCGATTCCAAGCTTCAAATTCCATGAATTTTCGTATTTGGGCTTCCTCTCAGGTTCGCTGGAAATCGCCCCTCCGACAGCCGTGCCACCGCCCGACGATAGCCCCCACCTCAACGGAGATGGTGGCGGTGGTGGTTTGACAGGGAGGTGGCCAGGTGGTCGGCAAATGGACTTGGAAGTGCTCCAGGTCGGGCTGATCGCAGTCGTTGGCTGGAGGAAGAAGAAAGCCAGGGCGCGTCGATCCTGCTTTAAGATCAGTGCAAGATTTAATATATTAAATTTGATTTATGTATATTCTATCACATAATTTCACCTGTTTATGAATTTAAATTAAAAATACTTAGAGGACTTTTATAAAAAGGTGGGCAACATGAAACTTGTAGCTCTATGGGTCTAGTTTATTTTAAAATTGATTTGAACCAATTTGGAGTTTAGGTCAGACCACAGCATTCATTTTGGTGAGGTCTATACTTAGGGTTGATTAGAGATTGTTTTGGATGCCCTCATCAATCCTGATCTCCAAATGACTTGAAATTTGGAGCATGAATCGTTTTCATATCTATATCTATAACATATCCATAAATAGGAATTTTTAGAAAACCTTTTTCCTAAGTTTTGGAAATCATTTCATTTTTCATGAATGATTTAATTAAAGGGTCTAATGACCTCCAAATTCTCCCAAATTTTGGTGAGTGGTTCTTGAGGTCAATATAGGACTATGTATAAAATTTCATCCTATTTGGAGATGATTTGGTTTGGAACTTGGTGAACTCTAGCCTAGGCCAAAAAGGGTTAACTAGGTTAAAATGTCCCTTATGGTATTGAGTGATCAAATCACCTCAACAAAGGTTGAAACTTGGGCCACTGATTTATTATGTCATTAAACACCCTCACATGGAGTTTGAGGTGGATTGGGTTGGATTTTCCCTAGGACCCTAGTTCAAACCCTAAGGTTGAACTTTGGGGTTTGAGAAGTGTTGAAGCCAAAAATTGACCTCTGTGGAGTTCGGGGTCCCAAGAAAGGGGTGACCTCACACCTACTACACTCAGGAGAATGTCACGGGTCAAAGGCTCAAGAAGCTAGGAACAGACCCTTGGCTCTAGCGTGGAGGTACCACCTCACACCCGGAAGACCTTTAAGGTCTCCCCCTCCCTAGCCAATGCTTGAGCTATGTGCCTTGGAGGAAGAGAGCAAGGGGATTTTAGTGGCTAAGAAGCAATGCTCTCCAAGGCATCCTCAAGGGTCTATTTATAGATTTTTGGGGATGGTCTGCAAATAACCAAATCTCGATGTTCTGAAATTACAAAAATACCCAGGGGCTGGCCTGCCAACACTCAAACTCCGCTGTTCTGAATAGCTATTTGCAGCCCACCATGGGCAAAATAGCAGACCCCTGGGAACTGTCCCGCCAAGACCCTGAGAGCTATCCTACCGAGACCCCTGGGAGCTGTCCCACCAAGACCCTAGGAGATGTCCCGCCGAGACCCTGGGAACAGTCCCCCGAGACACTGGGAACTGTCCCGCCGAGACCATGGGAGCTATCCCGGCGAGACCTTGGGAGCAGTCCCGCCGAGACCCTGGGAGCAGTCCCGTCGAGACCCTGGGAGCTGTCCCGCCAAGACCCCTAAGAGCAGTCCCGCTGATACCCTGGGAACAGTCCCGCCGAGACCCTAGGAACTGTCCCATCGAGACCATGGGATTTGTCCCGCCGAGACCCTGAGAGCAGTCCCGCCGAGACCCTGGGAACTGTCCTGCCGAGACCCTGGGAGCAGTCCCGATGAGACCCTGGGAACTGTCCTGCCGAGACCCTAAGAGCAGTCCCGCTAAGACCCTGGGAGCTATCCCGCCGAGACCCCTGAGAGCAGTCCTGTTGAGACCCTCGGAACAGTCCCGCTGAGACCCTGGGAATAGTCCCCCGAGACCCTAGGAATAGTCCCCCGAGACCCTGGGAGCTGTCCCACCGAGACCATGGGAGCTGTCCCGCCGAGACCTTGGGAGTAGTCCCGTCGAGACCCTAGGAGCAGTCCCGCCGAGACCCTGGGAGTTGTCTCATCAAGACCCCTGAGAGCAGTCCCGCTGAGACCCTGGGAACAGTCCCGACGAGACCCTAGGAACTGTCTCGCCGAGACCATGGGAGTTGTCATGCCGAGACCCTGAGAGCAGTCCCGCCGAGACCCTAGGAACTGTCTTACCGAGACCCTAGGAGTAGTCTCGCTGAGACCCTTGGAGTTGTCCCACTGAGACCCTGAGAGCAGTCCCGCCGAGACCCTGGGAGCTGTTCTGCCGAGACCCCTAAGAGCAGTCCTACTGAGACCCTGGGAACAGTCCCTCCAAGACCCTAGGAACAGTCCTGCCGAGACCCTGGGAACTGTCATGTTGAGACCCCTGGGAGCTGTCCCGCCAAGACCCTGAGAGCAGTCCCGCCGAGACCCTGGGAGCTGTCTCGCCGAGACCCCTGAGAGTAGTCCTGCTGAGACCCTAGGAACAGTCCCGCTGAGACCCTGGGAACTGTCCCTCCAGGGTCTCCCGCCGAGACCCTGAGAGCAGTCCCGCCGAGACCCCTAGGAGCTATCCCGCCGAGACCCTAAGAGCAATCCCGCTGAGACCCTGGGAGCTGTCCCGCCGAGACCCTGAGAGCAGTCCCGCCAAGACCCCTAGGAGCTATCCTGCCGAGACCCCGAGAGCAGTCCCGCCGAGACCCTGTGAGTTATCCTGCCGAGACCCCTGAGAGCAGTCCCGCTGAGACCCTGGGAATAGTCCCGCCGAGACCCTAGGAATTGTCCCGCCGAGACCCTAGGAGCTGTCCCGCTGAGACCCTGAAAGCAGTCCTGCCAAGACCCTGGGAACTGTCCTGCCGAGACCCTGGGAGCAGTCCCGCCGAGACCCTGGGAGCTGTCCCGCTGAGACCCCTGAAAGCAGTCCCACTGAGACCCTAGGAGCAATCCTGCACTCGCGCCCTGAAGAGTACTCTAAGCACTAGCAAGCTAGGCTCCTTTTTTCCTCCTCTTACTAATATAAAATCCAGATCCAACATAAATTTGCCCTCAAGAGTGCAAAACCCTCAGAAAGCTTAAAACTATAAAGCTGGTCCTGCGCCTGTTGAGGGGACCTTTCTCTGTGAATACGGGGTTGTACAAGAAGGACGTGGTGTGATATGTCCTTGTATAGACTTAGAGTTTTGTCCATGAGGTCATAGGGTGGTGAATAGCCCTAGGAAGGAATTTGGTGACATTTAGACTTAGGCACACAACTTAAATCAATTGGGAATTTTTAGGCCTATACCTTTATTAGAAAATTTGAAGGGTCATATGACCTTGGATCCTTATGAAATTTTGGTAGAAGAGTTTTTATAATAATATGATTCTCTGAAATATATTGTAAGATGTTTGGAAGACATTGGTTCATCATTGTAGTTATAACCTTTATGTTGCCCCTATGAAAGATTTTGATAAAATCATGGTTAAACTAAGTTAAAATGTTATGAAACTTAGTCAGTGATGATTTATGATCATATTGAAGCCTTGTTAATTTTTGTGTAATTTTTGGATAATATTTTGAGGTACTTCTCTCTTTAATTCTATTTATTGTATTTATCTTGAATTAATTATTTAGGGGCTAATACTTTTATGAAATTTTTTGAAACTTGGTATTCTCTGTTATTTTGCCATTATATTGTGATAATAATTTTTGGAAGGCCATAACTTAAGGAAATCTAGTACTTCTTGTTCAAAACCATCTGTGGCCTAATTTTGGGAAAAATTTAATAAATGCTAAATTAATTAGAAAAGTTACAAATTTCTGGATTTAGTCTACATATATCATGATAGACCCCTAGTAATAATTCTAGGGCATTTGGAAGAATATTTGAAGGAGACACCCCTCATGCTCATCATATAGCTTAGGTTGGTCTGCATATAATAAAACTACAGAATCGTGATAACATGTGGGATGGTCATAAGAAGTTGAGAGTAATGGTATACTTATTTGTTCAGGTGAAAAAGAGAGCTTCATTAGGATTCATGATGAAGAGAGTGTTGGATTGACTAGTGTTAAGAGGTGCTCGGGATCGACGAAAGATCGTCTTTTCTGTGGAGAGAGAGTCAAAATGCACTATGGTTAGATTTAGTGTAACATTAAATGGGTTTGGGACCTAGGTAGATATCAATAATAGTAAGTGCCTTGTGAAAGAAATGATGGGCTTTAGCTACCATCATAGTTCCTAGTGCCCCGTAAGAGCCCTTCACAGGGAATCCTGGGCATTCCAAGGTTAACGTAAGCTGTAAGACTAAATGGAATATATGAGTAATTAGAAATACTTACACTTACACTCACACTCCCCGGTGTTGTGGGAGTTAGGTTGGGTCTCACGAGCGGTAGGCTCGGTGGTTTGGTGATGGGCAGGTTAGTCTGGCGAGCCAATGGCTCGGTAGATATTTGTGACGGACAGGATAGTCCGGCAAGCTTTGGCTCGGTGGGAAATACATTAATGTTGCATGTGCATAAATATAAGGTGGTGGGTCTTTGGTATAGGAGATTCGTCGCACCGACACCAATACGTTGACTCGGCAAGTGTGGTTTAGCACTTCGCCAAATAAAGTCTGGTGTGTCAGCCGGCCAGAGTACGCTGGAGCTCCGCTTAGTGCACCAGCGTTGAGGCATACGATAGGTCAGACTGGTAGTGTTGACACCGGTTTAGAGGTGTGAGAGGCCCAACACACCGCTTCTGTCTGCCACTACGGAGGTATCATGGGACGTTAGACTCCAAAAAGAGGGAACTAAAGGTCTGTGTGCACAGAGTCGGGTGTTGCACTTACATGTTCACATCATAGCATACTTGCATGATATAGCATAATCATTGCATATAACCCTTGACACCTATTGTATAAATTGGTATGAGACACTTTATACAATAGACATTGCAAAATGCCCCCTTGGTCTATTGGTTTGTTTGGGCATTCCTTGCAGAAGCCGAGAACCCGACTTCACCTAGAGTTCGGATCTAGAGTTGTAGCTCACACCTACTCTTCTTGAATTTCTTCCTTGACGTGAGTCTCAGGAACTAAAAACAGACCGTGGGCTTCAGCTTGGAGGTCCCACCTCTTACACGGAAGAACTAGAAGTCCTTCCCCTCCCTAGCTAGTGCTGAGCAAGGTGCCTTAGAGGAAGAAGATGGAAGGGGTCAACAACCTCTTTAAGGCACCTTATCGGTCTATTTATAGGCCTCCGAGTTTGACCTGCTAATAACCAAACTGAACTGACCTAAAATTACCAAAATACCCTGGGTTGGGTCCGCCAATAGCCAAACTCCGCTGTTCTGAAGGGTTATATGCAGACCACAAAGGGCAAAAGAGTAAAATTACCTGATACCAAAGAATAAAACCCCTGCATGGGGGTAAAAAGATAAAAACGTCCTTTTAGTTGAACTGGCACTTGACCAATCGTCGAATCGGCGCTTGATGATCGTCGAACCTGCGCTAGACGATCGTCGACCGGTGCTCGACGAAAAATTGCATCTAGCGGGCGAGAGGTGCCCCTCAGCATGCCTCGCGAGTACCTCATCTCGTCATAGGAGGCCAGCCTACGCCGCGTGAGCACTCTCGCCTGCTCCATTGCTCCCTCTCGCCTCACAAGAGCCCTGTTCCATTGCTCCCTCTCGCCTCGCGAGAACCCTGTTCCCTTGCTCCCTCTCACCTTTTGTGTTTCGCCGTTTTGGAGTATCAGCGAGTTATCCCTATGGTCCTGCTCGCCTATGCAATCTTCTCTCCCCTAGAACTTTTCCTTGAGTAACCACCTAAGGGCCTGAGGTTGTACACAATCCCCGCTCTTTTCAAGGTTTCCCCAAGCTCGGAAAGAAAGTCCAACCGAGGCTCGCAGTATTAAAGTCCATTTATGAGAGAATCTTTTGCGGGGCCCTCCTCTGGGGCCTATAAATATGTGACACTTATCCCAACATGGAGAGTGCCCCCCTCTCTCACCTCTTCCTTCATCTACTCCATCGTCGCCATGTCTCATAGCCAGAGTTTCCGCGAACGTCTCGCGATGGTGAAAACCACTGGCCAATATGGCTGCTCTGGCCCCCGTTTTGGTTCGCAACCCTGCTCCCTTACCGTCATCGTCTCGCCTGAAGAAGTTGAAAACCACTGGCCCCCCATTCTCGGTCGAGGAGCCCACTCCAGCATCCTTGGAAATCCGTACCCCTCCTCACGCGTCTCCTGAGGAGATAGAGGTAAATTTTTGCTCCTGCCCCTCTTTTCCCCCTTTTCCATATTCCCGTCTACTTACTTCATGCTTCTTTAGGGGGATCTCGTCCATTATACCCATCCTGCAAATCCGCTTGATACTACCGACATCCATCATCAAGACTCCGACTTGCCTCAGCAATCCACCCCTACAGCTGTGGAGAATGGCGATCCCTTGCAACTCGCGGGGACCTCTCGTAGCCCGGTTAGACGAACTAGACTTGTCCTCTCGCTTCATATAGACTTCCATTCTCCTTCCTGGAGTGTTCGAGGCTGCTGGGCTAAATCTTCCCTCATGATCCTTGGCTTACTCCTGCACAGGTACCCAGGTCGACTCTGCAGTGGAGGACTTTTATGAGCAACCCGCATTCTTGCCTCCTCCTCATCCAGATGAGATAGAGGACTATCTGGGCGATCCCATGGATCCAGTGGGGATAAAGCGTAGGACGACTGAGATGTTTCGAAAGCACATACGCATCATCCACGAGATGGAACTAAACAAGCAGGCTGCCGATAGGCGCATTGATTGGGTAGAGAATGAATGCGCCCATCTCTCCTATGAGGTTGATGCTGGCGTCGAGATAGATGAGACTAACCCTCAGGCCATCATAAACGAGGTCGACCAGCAGCTCCGTCTCGCGCGCCGCAGTCTTGAAGCCATTCGCGCCTTTCATGTTCCTGGTCGGCCCCCATGTGTGAGGTCTCGCAATGGAGGGCGTCGGAAATGGCACAAGAACGAAAGACCCTCTGTCTCGTCTCGTCTCGCTTATTTAATTATACCTTGTAATTCTGTTGTTTCTATGAATCTGTAGTCTCGCCTGTTAAAATACAACTTGTTATTTATTCCCTGTGGACAGTATGTCCGCCTTGTGCGGAATGAAACATTTATTAATAATGCTATCCTGTTGATTTCTTTTCATGTTGGGCTTAATCCTTTATAGCTATGTTAATTGATTTTTCATCTATTTTTCCTTTTGTTCTGGCTTGTTGGAAAATCCCTCGCTGGGTAACGCGATTCAAGGTCAGGAGAGAGAACATGAAACGCCGGCCGACTATCCAACTTCCTCCATTTTCCCGCCCATTTTTCCACTCACTATCCACTATAAATATCCCCCCCTTAGACCAAAATGACTTTACACCTGTGTTGCCCCCTCCTGTTGCGTCTTAGATCCGGATCTATCACCTCATTTATCTCGCGACTTACTCTAGCCACTGCTTCTCCACCCCCTTTCTCTTTCATCAACTCGCCTATAATGGGAAAGAAAAATCCTGAGGAGGGTGAGGGGCGTAGCCGGTATGGCAGGAGATTCGCTGATCATGACTTTCCCCCTGACAAAATCTCTGAGGAGGACTATGACCTCTTCACCCGCGAGTTTCTGGCGGAGGGGTTCCAGTCGTGGCCTCTGAAGGTCGGCGAGTCGATCAACACTTTCTACCCCGGCGAACTCGCCTTCCCCGTCTCACACTTTGAGTCGGGGCTGAGACTTCCCCTCTGGCCAGAGGTTAAACAAGTTTTGAAATATTTTGGAGCCGTCCCTGCGCAACTAAATCCAAACACCATCTCGGTTTTGGTTGCTTTCGCCAGTTATATACGCCGCGAGCGCATAGAGTTTAGTCTAAACGTCTTCCGCGAGTTATTCGTCTACCACGCCAACCATGACGGCGTCTCATACTTCACGAGACAGGGCCCGAAGGTGTCCGAGACTCCCAACAAGAATCATAACTGGCTTACCCGTTTCGTCTTCATCTGCGGAAACCTTGGGGCATTCCGCTTGCGCCCGTGTCACGTGCCGAGATGTTATACGTGTCTCCCCAGGTCGGCGGAGCGGATAAGGTCCTCTGCGACTTATTCATAGGAAAGAACTTTGAGGTCAATTTCTTGAGGCGGGGCCTCGACTCGCCTGTGCTTCCTGGCGAAGGTATACTCGCACCTCTTTAGTCCATGTTTGTTATCCCTTTGTCTCGCTATCTTTAATCATCGAGTTGTTTGTTTAGGGGAGTGGAATATCCCCATCAATCCCCCTTACTTGAGCAACGTGGGGCCGTCAAAAGGTCTTGCCCTCGCCAGCATGGCGGCCGAGGTGGCGAAAGAGTCATTGGCCCCCGCCTCCAAGAAGAGATCCAGAGATGATGTCGATCCCCCTCGGCACAGCCTCAAGAAGAAAGTTAAGAAGGTTGTAACATTCCCGAAAGGGAAAAAAGAGATAGCCCAGAAAGAGGGGAAAGAGATGTCGGGATCCCTGAGCCCCACTCTGTAGGGGACTTGCAATCGCCCCGCCCACAAGCTGTCTCGCCGTCTTGCGAGACAGCACTACTCGACCGACCCACCAACACTTCGCCCCAATCCACTAAGCTTCCATCTCGCGAAGCCGGTTCCTCCAGCCGTCCAGCCCCCTCCTCGCATCAGAATTACAACATGGCGCCCGTGGTACATGATGTTGCTGGCGATCCAGTCCTCCTGTGGGAAAAGGATTTGAACCGGGTGTCGGTATCCACCCTCCTTCCCTCATAAAAGGAGCAGGACCCTCCCACTAGCCACACCTTCTCCCTTGGCTACGGCCTTTATGGTGGTCCCGAGGCAGATTCCTTCGACAAGGAATCCTCGTGAGACCTCGTCTTGAAGACCTCTCACGCTCAACTTCGCGCCCTGGAGCTCTCGCACCGAATCTCGCCTCGTCAGGTTTTCAACAACAAGAAATGGAACGATCCTGAGGCGTGCCTTGCGGCGGAGCGCGAGAAGTCGGATGGCCTTGAGAAGAGGCTGGCCATTGCTGAAGCCCTCCTCGCAAAGACCCAGGGCAGCGTGGTAAGCCTTTTAATTCTATCTTTGGCCAGTTTCTCTCTCGCATATGTTTCTTGCTTATTGATGGGAGTCTCGCAGGATGTCGAGATGACGGATCGAATGCGCTCGCGCATAGAGGCCTTGGAGGAGGAGAATGCCCATCTCCGAGACAGTGTTCTGTCTTCCTCTCACCCGAAACCAATCCCCGCTCCCCCGCCCTCTTATTACTCCCTCAACAAGGTCGAAGAAATTTGCCGAGATGCCAACATTAAGATGGCCGAGCTGGTTTTAAAGATGATGAAGGAGCTAGGGGTTGTCAAGGAAGACTCCGAAACTTTCACCGCCCGTGACCTCGTGTCGCACCTTTATGGCGAGGTGGATGAGGATTCATCTTACAGTGAAGAGGACTGAAGAACTGTCTGTGGGCCATGGGGCTCCTTCTCCCCTCTTTTTTGCTTCTTTACTACACTTGTACTTTTTATTATTCTTGAGATTTCGACATATTCCCCCATGAAGGAGTACTCCCCTTCTTTTTGTAATGAATAGTATGACCAAATGCACAAGGAAATTTTTTTCATATTCTCTCTCTTTTCATTCTCTTTATTTTACCTTTCTTTGCTTCATTTAATGCGAGGCGGCCCTCTACTTTGTTTATGCTTGCGAGATGAATCTACTCCTCGTCTCGTCGCCTCGCTCGAGAATCGGTTTAGAGTACGAGTAATTAGACTTCTCTTTGCCGCTTCCGCGTGCGAGACCATTTGACTTCCTTCCCGCGTCTCACCTTGAGATAAATCCGGCGCGAGTGGACCCCAAGAATTAACCCGCTCCCTTACTGGAAACCGTCTGTCTTCCCTCTCTTAGGCAGGACCATTCTTTCCCCGCGAGTGCCCACTCGCTGTGGGCGAGACCCTTGTTCCCAAGTACCAGCTTGGAGTGCCTATCTTCATTTATACCGCACCAAAAATGTTGAAGTCGAGAACCAAACTTCACCTAGAGTTCGGATCTAGAGTTGCAACTCACACCTACTCTTCTCGAATTCCTTCCTTGACGTGAGTCTCGGGAACTAAAAATAGACCGTGGGCTTCAGCTTGGAGGTCTCACCTCTTACCCGGAAGAACTAGAAATCCTTCCCCTCCCTAGCTAGTGCTGAGCTAGGTGATTTAGAGGAAGAAGATGGAAGGGGTCAACAACCTCTTCAAGGCACTTTATCGGTCTATTTATAGGCCTCTGAGTTTGACCTGTCAATAACCAAACTGAACCGACCTGAAATTACCAAAATACCCTGAGCTGGGTCTGCCAACAGCCAAACTCCGCTGTTTTGAAGGGTTATATGCAGACCACAAAGGGCAAAAGAGTAAAATTACCTGAGACCAAAGAATAAAATCCCTGCCTGGGGGTAAAAAGGTAAAAACGGCCTTTTAGTTGAACCGACGCTTAACCAATCATCGAACCGACGCTCGACAATCATCGACCAGCGCTCGACGAATGTCGAGAGGCGCTCGACGATCGTCGAACCGGCGCTCGACGATCGTCGAGCCGGCGCTCGACGAAAAATGGCATCTAGCGGGCGAGAGGTGCCCCTCAGCACGCCTCGCGATCACCTCGTCTCTCCATAGGAGGCCAGCCAACGCCACGTGAGCACTCTCGCATGCTCCATTGCTCCCTCTCGCCTCACAAGAGCCCTGTTCCATTGCTCCCTCTCGCCTCGCGAGAGCCCTGTTCCTTTGCTCCCTATCGCCTCGCGAGAGCCCTATTCCCTTGCTCCCTCTCGCTTTTTGTGTTTTGCCGTTTTGGAGTACCGGCGAGTTATCCCTATGGTCCTGCTCACCTATGCAATCTTCTCGCCCCTAGCACTTTTCCTTGAGTAACCTCCTACGAGCCCGAGATTGTACATTCCTATAGGTCATGGTTACTTGCTTAGTTTATCTTCTTGTGCATTTACTTGCTCACCTTGTTCATGTTTATACTTATATTGCCTACTTATTATCTGCTTACTTACACTTGCTGTGGTTTTATACTCATGATAGACTAGTTCCGTCGTCACCTGCTAACTTTTGTTACTCTCCACCTTACATACCTTCCCTTTCCTCCTCCCCGCTCGGTGCCTAGGAGCCATTAGGGGATGGGTGGGGAATGATAAGACTTAGTTTTTTAGACTAACGGTCGTTGACCAAATCATTTTAGGGGATCGTGGAGCCGAACCAGGAGATGCAGCCCCAGAGGTAGGTGCGCTTGGAGACGGGACAGTCTAGTATAGGAGTTCAGGCAGCAGGGACAGTGAGTCTCGATCATTAGTAGTTATTATAGATTTGCTTCCGCGTTGAGTGACTTGTAGCGAGGGTCATGATGTATCGGGCAGAAGCCCTCTTATTAGTACTTTGATTTATTATTACTGTGGACTTTCCCTTCGTGGAGATTTATTTTATATTCAAGTGATTTCTGGTGGACCAGTATTTGAGTTTTACTTTACTCTTTATACTTACTCTTCTCTTCTGCGATTGGCATGGCCGGCAGGATCGGCGTTTTGTAATGACGACCTTCCCGGGTGTGTTGTTATCACCGCAAAGCGGCGGTTCTGCGCATAAGACCCCAGTGGTTTAAAAGAAAAAAAATTGGGGTCTTACACAGGAAACAGAGCACCGTAGTGACCCCCTGTTGCAGGAGAATGCTTCAACAGTTAGGACTACTCGAGTAAAAGCACCGCTAGCATCTTCATAATTTCGAGACGTGAGTACCAGCGAGCAGGATAAGGGAGAGAGAGTGAGGAGTTATATGTAGAACTTGTGCAACCTTCGGGCTTATATAAGAACATAGGCTATGGCCCTAGAACTCATGTAAATATATATGATATGATATATATTTGATAGTGTTTTTCTGTTAATGCTTCCGCAAATCTCTGATGCATTGTGAATGTCTTGATTCTAGCCGAGCAAGGCAGCCAACTAGTGCTTAGATAGGGTGGATCGTTACCCCTAGGGAGCACTAGGTGGACGTCTTGGGCAAGTAATACACCCTCCAGCCCGACCCGCACAGAGGTCTGGGGGTGCTACAAATGGATCAGAGCGATCACGATTCGTCCTTGTGGAGCAGTCTCAGGATCCCTCCGTCCCTCGCTTTGTTCCTTAGTTTGGGACGAACTTTGCAGCGGAAGCCTGGTAGACCCTAGTGTAGAGGCTTAGGGATTCTAGACGGTACGATAGTATGCCCGAACACTGTTGCTTCCGCTTCGTCAGTCATTTTTGCAAATTTACCCTACTTTTTCAAAGTACTGACACTCTTTCCTGTTACTTCTTCAGATACCGGAGTACAGTAACGGGGGTCCTCTTTCAGAGGATATGTTCCCGCCACCCCAACTTCAGACTCGGTCACCCCCGCGACTGTACCGTTTGCCGAGATTGACTTGGGGCAGACATTGACGGCCATTCTAGCCACCTTCCGGACAGCCTTGGCATAGCCACCACGAGATATGATGGCACTTACCGATTTACTGATGACTTTTCGAGGACTGAGGCCTCCCACTTTCAGAGGCACAAAGACTGCCATCCAGGCAGAGGAGTGGGTGGAGAGTATGGAGGAGATGCTAGTAGGAATGATGTGCCCAACAGTAGCTGCAGTCTCACTAGTAGTGACCTTGTTAGAAGGATACACTAGGGATTGGTTGAGAGCGGCCAGCCGCTCGACTTTTAGTGGACGGCTTTGAGCGATATCCTATAGGGAGAGTTCTCATAGGCTCTGCTGGAGTTATTTATTACAGACGCGGGCCGAGCTGTTTGGCAGGAGAGGTTCCTATACATCCGATAGGGTGACCAGATAGTGTCTGAGTATGAAAGAGAGTTCCTACACCTGGCACGCTTTGCCAGGAACTTGGCTGCCTCCGACAGGGATAGACCTTCCTGTTTCTACCGAGGCCTACGAGATGACCTAAGGCATGCTCTGATTAAGATCTCTCAGTCTACCTTCCACACCATAGCTACTCACGCAAAGGCGTTAGAGTTAGACCAGCGGATGGTAGCCCAACAACACAGAGGACAGGTCGAGGTCCCTAGAGTTCAGAGACGAGACAGAGGAGCTGCTCCCACCGACAGGATAGAGGGCACAGGCAGAGACACCGCAGACAGCCTTATAGGTGCCCACCAGTACCCCCCAGCACCCCCAGCACCGCAACAGGATGTCAGACCAACTCCAGCACCATAGCCCACGCCAGTAGTCCGACGTGACATTCCCTTCGCAGGGAACTGCTTCTTGTGTCAGCAGCCAGGGCATATGAGGGCCTTCTGCCCACAGGCTGCAAGAAGGCCAGGACTAGGAGCAGTGCAAGGTGGGCAACCAACATGGGGATAGGGTTAGAGAGGCCTCAGAGGCAGAGCTTGTAGGAGAGGCCAACAGGGTCGAGCAGCGTCCTTGGAGGCCTATGCACTAGACCTGCAGCACAGACCAGCCCCCGATGTAGTGATAGGTATATATGTTAGACGATAAAGATATATCAGATGCTCCTACTTATGCGATACTGGATATATAAGTATACCCACATCTTGTGTGTTAATATATGATATGTATATTCCCTATATTGTCAGGAATTCTGTTGGTAAGAGGACACCCCGCCAAGACCCTCTTCGACACTAGAGCGACACACTCCTTTGTATCCCACGGTTTTATTGTGACTAAGGAGAATGTTATTGGCTCGTCCAAACTGTCAATATTAATCCGTCTACCAGATGGATCAGACATGACGTCAACGGAGAAATGCTCATTCCAGGTTGTACTAGTGGATATAGAATTTGAGGTCTATGCGACAATCTTAATAATAACCGGGATTGATATTATAATGGGAATGGACTGGTTAGCCGAGCACAGGGTGCAAATAAATTGTTCAATGTGAGAGGTCCGACTGCAGAACCCAAATGGGCAGGACGTTACGCTTACAGGTGTACCATATATCTCTCATATTTTTTTTGACTTATGCACAGACTATGAGATCAGTCCGATAGAAGGACGAGGTGTACCTTATTTACTTCGAAATGGAGGACAAAACTCAAGTGCTTGCCAAGGTCCTAGTAGTACGCGACTTCCCGAACATTTTCCCTGAGTCCCTCTCAGGAATGCCACCACGGCGAGAAGTCGACATTCAGATCGAGCACGTGATCGAAGGACGACTAGTTTCCCGAGCACCCTACCGAATGGCCCCAAGAGAATTGGCCGAATTAAAGATTCAACTGCAGTAGCTAATAGATGATGGATTTGTCCGCCCCAGTTCCTCGCCTTGGGGAGCCCTAGTACAGTTTGTAAAGAAGAAAGACGAAACATTACGTTTATGCATAGACTACAAGGAGCTAAATAAGCTTAAGATATGAAATACATAACCCTTCCTGAGGATCGACGAATTGTTCGATCAGCTTCAAGGTGCATCTGTGTTTTCTAAAATGGACCTGAGATCAGGCTATTACTAGCTTCGGATCCGGGAAGGAGACATCCCCAAGACTGCCTTCAGCTCCCATTACGGTCTTTACGAGTTCTTAGTGATTCCTTTCGGGCTCACCAACGCACCCTCCGTCTTCATGGTCCTAATGAATAAAGTTTTCGAACCTTTCCTAGATCGAAGTGATCGTCTTCATTGACGATATTTTTATCTACTCAAGAACCAAGGCATACCACAATAGACACTAGCAGATGGTGCTACTGAAACTTCGAGAGCACTCCCTCTTCGCTAAATTCAGTAAGTGCGAATTCTGGTTAGAAGAAGTCAGATTCCTGGGCCACACTATAAACAAGAAAGGGGTAGCAGTGGATCAGGCCAAAATCTAGGCAGTGTAAAACTGTCCACCGCTCAGAACATAGGCAGATATTCGAAGCTTCATTGGTCTTGTCGGGTATTACAGGAAGTTCGTAGAAGGTTTATCCAAGATTGCATTGCCCCTCACCACCCTTACCAGGAATGATGTTACTTTTCGATGGACACCCGAATGCGAGATTGCGTTTGTTGAGTTGAAGAAGCGGCTGACTTCTGCACCAGTCCTGACGATCCCCGTAGGGACCGAGGGGTTCCAGATCTATAATGATGCCTCCCTGAAGGGATTAGGAGTTGTTCTGATGCAGTACGACAAGGTGGTGGCCTACGCATCTCGCCAATTGAAGCCGCACGAGTTGAACTACGCAGCTCATGATCTAGAATTAGGCGCTATCATCCTTGACCTTAAAATTTAGGGAATTACTTGTACGGGGTAAGGTGCGAGATCTTTTCCGATCACAAGAGCCTTAAATACATCTTCACTCAAAAAGAGCTGAACCTTTGACGGCGTCGATGGTTAGAATTCCAATACGATTATAACTTTTCTCTCCAATATCACCCCGGGAAGGCTAATAGAGTTGCCGACGCTCTAAGCCGCCAGCCTTTGATAGCTGGGAGTTGGATGGAGAAATTCCCAAAAAGGTTGTTTCAGTCTTTGATAGACTTGGAAATTACCTTGGTTACCCGAAGAGATCTAGACGAATACCATGCCTAGTTGTATTGGATTGAGATCTAATAGACATCTAGGATCGGATACGAGAGTCCCAGAAGATTGATCCAGAGGTAGTCCCGATCATCCGATCTTTGGAAGGTGGGGCACATCTGCACGATGGGATCTTGCAGTTCAGGCACCGTATATTTATTCCCTTTACCGGGGGAATTCGTGAAGAGATTCTGCAAGAAGCACACCAGTCGAGGTATTCCATCCACCCTGGTGTGGTTAAAATGTATGTTGATCTGCGCAGGACCATTTACTGGCCTGGAATGAAAAGAGACATCACCAACTTCGTGGCCTAGTGCCAGACCTATCAAAGGGTTAAAGCTGAATGTCTCAGTCCAGGAGGCCTGATGCAGCCCCTACTGATACCCAAATGGAAATTTGAGTAAATTTCCATGGACTTTGTCCATGGCCTACCTCGATCTCGTGCTAGAAATGACTCCATATGGGTTGTTGTGGATCGACTTACCAAGGTGGCATGGTTCATTCCAAACCGATAGGGAGACGGAGTCTATATTCTGGCAAGGTTGTTCTTGGAGCAAGTAGTCTGATTCCACGGAGTACCAAAGTCCATTGTGTCGGATCGTGACAGGCGATTCACATCCAAGGAATGGAGACGGGTGCAGGCATACTTGGGGACCAAGTTGGCCTTTAGCACTGCCTTCCACCCTCAGATAGATGGACAAACGGAAAGGACGAATCAAAAGATAGATGATCTACTTCGACTTTGCATAGTGGAACACAATGAGCCATGGGATCAGCTGTTACCTCTAGTTGAGTTTTCTCACAATAACAGCTACTAGACTAGCATTAAGATGGCTCCGTACGAGGCATTGTACAGGAGGCATTGCCGAACCCCGTTGACATGGGCTCAGGAAGAGGACCAAGAAGCCTTGGGAGTGGCATATATTGATGACACAACGGTAGCGATATGGCTAATCCAGGAACGGATGTGGGAGGCACAGAGCCAGCAGGCCAAGTATTATGAAGCACGGCACCGACCGGGTGAGTTCTGCGTGGGAGAAATGGTATTTCTAAAAATTAAACTAATGCATGGTGTCTCCCGGTTGAGAAAGCAGAAGAAGCTAGATCCTCGCTATTTGGGCCCATATCAGTTGATAGAGTGTGTTGGCCTTATTGCCAATTCGACCCCGGCTAGTGGCATCGAACTTGTATGATCAATACAAAGTAAATAGAAGTTGTCCTGGTCAATTCCAATGATGGATGGTCAACCTATGGTCAAACAAGCCTAATCGTGCACCGAAAAGTGTGCACACACAAATTATAACGCGACACCCCTACTTTGACCCGACTCCCGATGTCTTGGACACACTTTGAATTTGACCAGCATGGGGGACCCACCCTAGGGTTGACTTTGGTCAAATCCCCCTAAAAGCCCTTTTTTGGATTTTTTTTCTTCAAAGAGGAGCCCACCTCCTCTCATGGTGAGATTAACCCCACCCCTTTGGGCTTTCCAAATGAGCAAGGGCAAGGGTGGAGATGGGCCATAAAGCAAGGGTGGTTATGGGCCATAGGGCAAGTGGAGGCCCACCAATTCCCCCCCACCCTCACTTCTCCCTCTCTTCCTCCACTTTGAAAGCCCAACCATGAGGGGGGATTTTATTTCCCCGCATGGGGGAAATTCCTTGAGCCTCCAGCTATCCTTGGACAGCTAGATGGTGGAGATTAATCCCTCCATAAGGAGGAATTAATCCCACATCGGGTAGAGGAGGAAGGTCCTCCCTCCTCCAGCCTATATAAAGGCCCCCCTCCCCTGTTATCCCCCTCACAGCTCAGTGAGCATCGCCCCCACCTCTTCCCCACCCCTGCCGGAGCCCAGGCCATCGGAAATAGCCCAACCTGAGCTCCACCACCCCGCCACCTTACATGGCTGATCAAGTCGGACCCTCCAGAGCCCCTCCTACACAGGTGAAAACTTCTCCTCTCCTTCCTCCCTATCTTTCCAACGTGTTGCATGCAAGCTCTGGTGGCCGGAGCGCCGCCGCCGTCACCCCCCTCCCCTCCGTTCAAATAAAAAATGGCTCCGGTGATGGCCGGCGGCGGCAGGCCGCCGGACCATCGCTGGAGGGAGCGCCCACCCCCGGGGAGTCGGCCGGGGCGGAGCCATAGCCAGCTGGCCGGCGGTCGGTTGGAGGCAGAGAAGACCCGTAAGGGTGGTTTTCTGTACAGGCAGTGGGGGTGGGGGGAGAAGATGATAAATATATATATATATATATATATATATATATATATATATATATATATATATATATAGATAGATAGATAGATAGATAGATAGATATATGTACATATGTACATATATATATATATATGTACATATGTACATATATCTATATATGTATATATATACATATATATTATAATCATTATAATATTTATAAATATTGTAATATTATAATTAAAATTAGTATTTTATTTTCTGGAGACTAACTTAGGCTCCTAGAAAAAAGATTTTGAACATAAAAGTTATTCCCATTATTGAGAGCAATCTTCACAAAAATTTTGAGAATTTTTCGAATTGATTTGGTATTTTTAAAAGCCTAAATAAAAATTATTTGAAAAATTTAGATGCACAAATTTGCTCGGAAAATTTTGAAAAATTTACTGGGCCCTTTCTAGGCCCTCTAAAAGGTTGTATTAAAATTTAAGAACCTTCGAGTAAAAATTAAAGATTTTTCCAATTTTTGAGCATTGGGTCGCGCTCGGAAATTTATGCGCTCAAGTTCTTCGAAAATGAAAATCAAAGCGTGCGACCACCTTAAATATTGAATATTAAGTTCAATTTATTAAGCGATGAGAGTTATCGTGGCAAAATTCCTAGTTCTGAGTATTTCGAGGTTTTTGTCAAAACCACCGAGCGTCTCGTTCTTAAAATAACTCTCGGACATTTTGGGTGGACTCGAAAGATGAAAGTACAAGTTTCAATAAAAATAATCCACAATCTCATTCTGGGTAAAGAATTTCCCTCATGTGTTAAAAATGATTTTTGAGGTTGAAATTCGAGAAAAAAATGTGCCCTTTTGACGAGATTCTCGAATTCAATCTGGCGTAAGCAAGCGAGTTGATATTTATTCTCGGATAAATAATAAAATATAACTCATAATAAGCCGTGATTAAAAAGGACGCACCTGAATTGTTATCTGATCTTAATAATGGGTGAAACTCAAAGAAACCTTCTGAGAATGGAGATGGAACTGAACTAAACCTCCTGAGAATGGAGATGGAACTGAACTAAACCTCCTGAGAATGGAGATGGATCTGAACATATCTCCTGAGAACGGAGAAGGAACTGAAAATACCTCCTGAGAATGGAGAAGGAACTGAAAATACCTCCTGAGAACGGAGATGAAACTGAAGCCTCCTAAATGGAGTGATTGGACTACTAACCATTTTCTTTATGATTATTCCAGTCATGCACTGGTCCAGTTCCTTTATTTATTTCAATTCATTACTTTCAATTCAGTTCTACTCTAGTCCTGTACTTGTCAAGTTCAATTCAGTACTTTCAGTTCAGTTCTACTCTAGTCCCGTACTTGTCAAGTTCAATTCAGTACTTTCAATTCAGTTCTACTCCAGTCCCGTACTGGTCAAATTCAATTCAGTATTTTCAATTCAGTACTACTCCAGTCTCGTGCTGGTCAAGTTCATTTATGTTCAGTACTTTCAATTAAGTACTACTCCAGTCTCGTACTGGTCAAGTTTATTTCAGTTCAGTACTTTCAATTCAGTACTACTCTAGTCTCGTACTGGTCAAGTTCATTTCAGTTCAGTACTTTCTATTCAGTACTACTCTAGTCGCGTACTAGACATGTCTCATTATGCAGTGTTTATTATCAGCAGCTTTAATTACTGCATTTTTGTTACTGCAATTTACTACTATAAGCACGGGTCTTGCTTTGACAAGCAGTTGTTTGTTAAGGTTGAGCCTTAGTTGGGGATAACCGGAGTTGTGGTGTTCCTCCGGATTTAGCCTCAAATAAAGTGCTCACATGCTCCTTGTTGAAAGTTGAGCTGAGCGTCGCTGCCTGAAGGTTAACGTATAGTAGGGCAGGCCGTCGCAGACCCGGTGCGTATTAGCATGATTGTTTGGTTGATTGCTTGTGAATTATTTGCGATAAATTGTGGCTGGTCAGTCCCTTCCGCAGACTGTTCGTACCGGTGCGGGAAAGTCAATGACTCAAGGCGACAGAAAGATGGGTACCACGGATGACTAGCCGTTATGATTGTCCCCGTTGGGTTTTCCTCCGCTGGTTGGCCAAAATATTGTGTCGCAGGATATCGCTCGCATCCAATAGTATACAGGGTTGTACATTGGGGTCTAGGGCTGTGCAGTACGACCGCCCCCAAAAGTGGCAGGACTGGCCACTGTCACCGACGGCCACATCGGTGAGGCCCGCGGGGCTCGCTACCCTGCTAGAACATAAGCGATACATATTATGTCGATATAGGATATGTGTGCACGACTGTGAATGCCTGCAATAGGATACAGGTTGTGAACACCTGATGTGTTGATGTGCTAGTGGAGTCCTAGTTATAACCAATGTTATTGTTGCTGCCATTAAATTTATATTATGCTACCCTTCCTTTATCGTTGCTCCTAGCTTTAAAAATATGAAATGTTGTGCTAACTCTCTCAAGCTTCGGCTATCTTATATTGATGAGTGGGTGTGTGCTCATCCCCAGGATGTTGATCCGAGGATGAGTTCTGTTCCCACTTAGCTCTGTGATTAACGGTTATTTAAATAACCATTCACAGGAAACAGAGCACCGTAGTAACCCTCTGCCGCAGGAGAATGCTCAAGCAGTTAGGACTACTCGAGTAGAAACACCACTGGCGTCTTCAGAGTTTCGAGACGTGAGTACTAGTGAGCAGGATAAGGGAGTGAGTGAGTAGTTATATGTAGAACTTGTACAGCCTGCGGGCTTATATAAGAACATAGGCTATGCCCCTAGAACTCATGTAAATATATATGATATGATATATATTTGATAGTGTTTTTCTGTTAATGCTTCCGCAAATCTCTGATACATTGTGAATGTTGTGATTCTAGCCGAGCAAGGCGGACAACTAGTGCTTAGATAGGGTGGATCGTTACCCCTAGGGAGCACAGGGTGGACGTCTTGGGCAAGTAGTACACCCTCCAGCCCGACCCGCGCAAAGGTCTGGGGGGTGCTACATTCCTGCTTACTGTGACCATGCAAACAAGGTGATGCACCATCTAAACCCTACCTTTCAAGATTTGCTTATGACACTCGAGACCTAAGTGATTCACAATTGCTTAAAGGCTTCTATCATAACATGACAAGCTAAAGGGTTACAATTTATACAGTGTCAGGCACTATTTATAAACAAGGAACATGTACAGTGAGTCTAAATTTCATTGTTTGTAAGAGAGATCAAATTATCCACTTGCCTTAAGGTGAAGCAGAAATTGATGGCGATAGCTAAGCGGTGCAAGCAAAGTTAGCAATCTATTTGGACCTGTTCGATGGCAAGCATGAATAATGTTTAATATAATGAGGACCCTACACAAGCCCAGACAATTTTCTTTATCGCATAATTAATTAAAGAGTGGGTTTAGAAAATTACCTCCCTCAAGAATGAGAGGAGAGGAGGCAACCACGAGGAAATCGGGGGTTTGGCGGCGCTTGGGTGATGGAAACCCTAAATCGGAGAGGGTTTTGAGCGTTCCCAACAATTTGGCCGAAGAGGGGTGCCGGAAAACACAAATAAATTCGGGATTAGACGATTATACGACGAATACATGATGGATCGACGTAATCACATCGATTAGGGCACAAAAATTATCTTAATAATTTAGGACAAGTATGAATAAATGAGATTGGAGGAGTTTCTTACCCAAGGAGACTAAATCTGGGCTCAAAAATCCAAGTAGAGGGGGGTTTCGAGTAAAAACCTAGGAGTCCTCCTTGAAATCTATCGACCGAAATGGAGAGGAAAGGGGCATGAAGGGGCTGCTACCCTAGGACTTGAGCAGCCGGCTCCTTAGAGGGGAGAAAGGCTGTTGTCGGCCTGAGGATGAAGAATCACCGACCAGTCCTTGAAGGAAACAGAAGATGCTGCTAGCCCGGGGAGGAAGGAGGAAGAAGCTTTGTTGTCGTCGGCCTGAGGAAGAGGGGCAGAAGGCGCAACCGCCAGCTGGAGGAGGGAACGAGAGCAGGAGGGACGTCGGCCCCGGTGCGGGAGCGGGAGACGCAGGATCGGGGCTGTGACTTGAGGTCTGTGGGAAACCCTGGACCGAGGGAAAAGAAATATCGGGGGAAAAGGGGTTGGCTCGGTTCGATGTTAAGAAGGGGGAAAAAACCCTACACTCTTATTTACAATCTTGCCACTCCAAGATTATTATTCTTATAAAAAAATTTGTTTCTTTTTTTGAGATGTTACAGAAATGTGAGTAGAGGGAGAAGGAGACGAAGGTTAGGATGAAACAAAAAAGGATGGTCTTCAACAAAAGTAACGTCTCGATAGATATGAACGCGATGAGCTATAGGAGAATAACATCTATAGCTCTTATGTTCTGGACTATAACCAATAAAAACACAAGCGGTGGACTGAGAAGAAAGTTTGGTGCGCTCACGAGAAGGAAGAAGAACATATCATAAACAACCAAACACACGTAGGTGGTCATAACGATGACAACCAAACAGACGCACATCAGGACTGTTACCCTGTAGGAAAGAGTATGGTTGGAGGTTGATAAGATAGACAGTAGTGGATATGACCTCAGCCCAAAAGTGTGGAGGCACATAAGAGGCAATAAGGAGAGTACGAACTGTTTCAATGATATGCCGATGTTTCCTTTCCATAGTGCCATTCTGATAATGAGCACCAGGACAAGAGAGCTTAGATGGAGTACCATAAGAGACCAAAAGGTCATGAAAAGCACGTGACAAGTACATCAGAATGACGATAGAGGCAAACTCAATGCAAATGCAAAATAAATCAGTGTGAGAATGTATCATGTAAACTCATGTATAACGAGAGAAATCATCAACAAAGATAACATAATAATGATGACCACCTTTTGAAGTAAAAGAGGCAGGACCCCATACATCAGAACTAACTAAAGCAAAAAAGAAAAGATGAGCGAGATTCGTTGGACTGATATGGGAGTTGTAGTTGTTTGCCAAGCTTACTTCTCGTACATGCATGCGAGCGATCAATGGGCACACGACCTAAGATACCCTGACGAAAAAGATAGGATAGACGAGCTCCACTAGGATGGCCGAGACGGTGATGCCACTGTGGAAAGCTGGTTGGCGAAAGACAAATAGGAGATGCAACATAAACCCCACTACAATGACAGCCAGTTCCAATGAGCTTCCCGGTGTGACGATCCTGCACATGACACAAAAGAGTATCAAAAATAACAAGATAACCTCGAGACACAAGTTGGCTAACATATATGAGGTTCATGGAGAGTTGAGGGATATATGCAACATTAGGAATGCGAAAGTGAGCGGTATGCAGGGTACCACAACTAGTAACATGCAAGGTCATGTCATTAGCAATGATGAAACGTAGGTCTGAAGGAGAAGGTCAACAGGAATGTAAGGGAGCTGCATCAAAAGTCATATGAAAAGATGCACGAATATCAAGTAACCAGGAATCCTTACTGATACCTGTTGAGGCAGACGCAACGGCTAAGTCGGTCTGTAAAACGGAGGCATGACTGACAACAGACGCTGGGGATGAGGTGGCACTACTCTGAGAGAGCTGCTGAGCAAACTACATGGTCTGATCTGGTACGGAGATGGGACTGCTAGTAGCAATTCGATGTGGTGCGCACTGCTAGCTTAGGACACGATGTAACTTGCGACACTCTGAACGGATGTGTCCTAAGTTGTGACAGTAATGGCAGCAGGGAACACAGCGCGAAGGTGAGGCCATGTAGACAAAAAAACAAAAAAAGGGGGAGCAGGAAGGAAGAAGACAGGAGGGCTTCGACAAGATCTGCACTTCCACGACGGGATCAACATGCGTCTTTCACGATGGGATCAGATCGGCGCTGTCTAGGCCGCGATCTGCGAGCGGAAAGAAGTTTGGAGGAGTGAAGCAGAAGATGTGCTGGAACGGTCGGCTTGAACAACTGCGGATATGCGGAACAGAAGATGTGCAGGAACGGCCGGTAGGAACAGCGGCGGATCGATCGACAGGATCGATTAGCAAGCGGATCCGCAGGAAAGGTGGCGGACCGTTCGACATGATCGAACGACGGCGGATCGATCGGCATGATCAATCGGCAGGTTTGATTAGCAAGCAGTGGGACCGTGTCTGGAAGGATGGCGGAAAGGGTAACCTCCATCTGATACCATGTTAGGAAGTACCTTCTCCTCTGATAGCCCGATCCATCCTCAGGCTGGAGCACACCAAAAACCCTGGTAGAACCATGTCCAGAATATAGAGGAAGCCCCAAGTCGCCTTAGTTATATATGATGGTATGCACCTAACAAAATCTACCTATTCTCAGTAGAGCGGGTTGTTGTGGCGGGGGCTCGAACCCGCCAACACGAGAAGCCTTGATTGCCACCCACATCTGCTTAGTTGGTGATGGGGGGGGGGGGGGGAATCAAGGATTCTCATCACGGTGTGAGCCCTAGCCGCAACAACCCGCTCTACTAAGAACAAGTAGAGAGATTGGTTGGGGTGTGCTGTCCTGCAGGACATGTTGCGGTGCCCATGCGGGTCAATGGGGATCGTGCCCCCAATGTCATTGGGACCCTCTGCGAAGGGAGGATCGTCGTAACACTACAAAAGGGTCCTATTATAAGCTGACATGAGAAGTTTTTGGCCTATCCTTTTCCTTCGCCTGTGAAACAAAAGGGTCCTATATATTGGCAACTCCATGACCAATTTATTAGATTAAGCACTTATCTTATATATATATATATATTTGCGTGACACACGGACACACACATCTTTGCATGGGCTACGGAAGTGTTCGATGCTCTCGGGCGGTCTTCGATCATATCCAGGCGGGCTTTTCTCGTGCTTGATGCTCCGGGAGTCCTTCGGCCGCACAAAAGCGGGTTTCGCCCGCTTCCACGCAATCCACCAGTTCGGCGCCGCACCCGCCCCTCGTGGCCCCCCCGGAGACTTATGGTTGTGGTTTGATTTTGTATATGCGGTCCGGGGGGCCGCGACTAGCGGGTGCGGCGTCGAGCTGGTGGATTGCGTGGAAGCGGGCGAAACCCGCTTTTATGTGGCCGAAGGACTCCCGGAGCATCAAGCATGAGTGAAGCTCGCCTGGATGTGATCGAAAACCGTCCGAGAGCATCGAACGCAAGCATAGCTCATGCAAAGATGAGTGTGTAACGCAAATATATATATATAAATATAAAATAAGAGCTTCATCAAATAAATTGGTCATGGAGTTGCCAATATAGATGTTACAGGAAAAGTAATTTGGATGTGCAATTTTGTAGAATGTTAATATTACACTCATATCTCTACTATGTACAAAAATATAACACCGGTTAATCACGGCTCGCGGCGTATAACGGTCCTCCATCATCGGTCAATCACGGCTCACGGCGTAATAGCGGTCCTCCGTCAGATTAATATGAACGATCCGATCTAATCAAGACATAAGATCTCAATCGTTCGATCACCGAAACAAATCATGATTGTCCATATTTTTTTTCCTTTTTCTCCTAAATATCATTTTTATAGGGCTCCTATCCTATAATAAAAATTATTATTTTACTCTTCAAATTTTGAAAAATTAAATATAAAATTATAGGTGAAAAATTATTATTTTACTCTTCAGATTTTGAAAAAAAATAAATATAAAATTTCAGGTTTAAACGTTTAACCCTGCGATAAATTTAGCCCAGCCCGCCTGCCCAACCTACTAGTATGTGGCCGAAGGACTCCCGGAGCATCAAGCATGAGTGAAGCTCGCCTGGATGTGATCGAAAACCGTCCGAGAGCATCGAACACAAGCATAGCTCATGCAAAGATGAGTGTGTAACGCAAATATATATATATAAATATAAAATAAGAGCTTCATCAAATAAATTGGTCATGGAGTTGCCAATATAGATGTTACAGGAAAAGTAATTTGGATGTGCAATTTTGTAGAATGTTAATATTACACTCATATCTCTACTATGTACAAAAATATATCACCGGTTAATCACGGCTCGCGGCGTATAACGGTCCTCCATCATCGGTCAATCACGGCTCACGGCGTAATAGCGGTCCTCCGTCAGATTAATATGAACGATCCGATCTAATCAGAACATAAGATCTCAATCGTTCGATCACCGAAACAAATCATGATTGTCCATATTTTTTTTCCTTTTTCTCCTAAATATCATTTTTATAGGGCTCCTATCCTATAATAAAAATTACTATTTTACTCTTCAAATTTTGAAAAATTAAATATAAAATTATAGGTGAAAAATTATTATTTTACTCTTCAGATTTTGAAAAAAATAAATATAAAATTTCAGGTTTAAACGTTTAACCCTGCGATAAATTTAGCCCAGCCCGCCTGCCCAACCTACATACTAGCCCACCATCTAGGTCAGCCCTCTGTTCTCAGACAGCCCATTGTATTTAACATTTCTTAGTAAACAATCTCTGTTATAATATATATCAGAAATTCAACTGAATCACACGATGTGGGACTAAAAACGGGCGGAAAGTACAAAAATAATTAAAGAGCTCCTTTTGTTAATTTCTCGTGCTAATATTCATAGGTTAAAAATCAATAAATAATATATAAAATTGTAAATTTATATATTATCATATAATATATATTATAAATACAGTGAATATTATGGTCTGATTCATGCGGTCGTAACCGCTCGACCGATGAAAATAAGTCCTCCCAAACGGAACCTAAGTCCTTGGAGCCTCGATGGAAGCGCTCAGTCATTGGAAAAATGCTAAGTCCTCGGAACATCGATGGAAGTGTTCCGACCTGGAAATCTAGCCAAGTCCATGGATCTTTGGAGGGAGCGCTCTCGTTTAAGCGAAGCCTTGATGGGAGCGCTCTCGTGGAGGCAGATGATGTGACTTCAAACTTGTTGGAGCATTGGCGCAACGAGAGAAGCAGTGCAAATTCCTAAGCGGAGAGTCGGCCTAAGTCCATGATCTCGCTGAAAAACCTCAGAGCTCTCTCTTACCTCTGCAGTTGATTGTCTTCAAATGAAGGCATGGGGGTCTATTTATAGTTTTTTGGAGGGTTACTTCGGTAATTGCGGCAGGTGGAATTTGTGCTGGCGAACGGCGTCGCTCCATTTTGATCGCCTGGATCACCACTTTCAGCAAAATGATGAAAGTGCCCCCCAGGCGGTTCGGGCGGCCTAAGTAGGTTGCTCAGCGGCGGCGGTGACTGGCAGAGGCCGAAGGTGATGGCGGCGGCCGGGGCTGGCAGCGCGCATGAGGGATGCGCACGCACAAGCCACGCACGTACCGGGTGTAACTGAGCAGGGGCGCGATCGCGTGGGTTGCGGCCGCGGGGTGAGGTCGCGCGGACTGACCGTATGTGGCTGCACGAGGCACGGCCGTGCGAGCTGGCCGCAAGCACAGGTTGTGCACGCCTACGCGATCTGTCTATGCGCGCGTGACGGCACCTCCTGCGGGTGCGCGCGGGTTTGGCCCTCATCTTGGGTGCTTCTGAGACTTGGGGGAGCGCAGCTTTGCGTTTATGTATTGTCTGGTCAGGTCGGTTTTCCTCATGCGTCCTTACTACGAGTCTTCTCGGTTTAACTTATGAATTTCATGGGGAACCTCATCATCAATTATATAATAGTTTTTTATAATTAAAATGGTTTGCACATATTCAAATTAGATTTGCACATAACAATTACCTAAAAAAAATATACATTAATAAAAAAAAGATAGCTCGCAGTGACGCCGAAGCTTAGGAAGGGTCGCGTAGCCCGTGGGGGAGAGGCATGAAAATTGATTGTTAATGTTTATCAATCATGTTGCGGGTCGCTCGATCTTTCTCAGGTTCGTAGAAATCATACCTCCTTATCTCGAAATTGGACCGTCCATCAAAATGAATCGCAACAAATGATAAGTGATGTTTTTTACGTGAGAATCCGGAAAGGGTGAAAAATCATGTGGCTGGAACTGTGCCGAGCCAAAATCGACTAGTTTCTTAGATTTTTATAGAGTTTGATTTGATCTCAGAGGGCGACAGACCGCTACTCCATTACATGTACAGAAAATGAGGAAAAATGGCCAAGTCCTCGAAGTCTCGATGGAAGCGCTCCAGTATTGGGATGTTGTTGAGCTCGCAGAATCTGGATGGGAGTGTTTCGGCTGGAAATTCTCTAAGCTCACGAAGCTTCTGGAGAGAGCGCTCTTGTTGATGCAGAGCCTTGATGGGAACGCTCTCATGGAGGCGGTTGACGTGACTTGGAGCGTGTTGAAGCCTTAGCGCAAGGAGGAGAGCGGGTATAATTCATGAGCGGTGAATCAGCCTAAGTATTCAAATGAAAGCCTGAGGGCCTATTTATTGTTTTCTGGAGGATCATTGTGATAATTACATCGGGGAGTCATTTGTGTTGGCGAATGACGTCGCTCCATTTTGATCACATGAATCACAATTTTTGCTGAAATGACGTGAGTGCCCCCCGGGCAATTCGGGCGGCCCGAGCAAGGTGCCCGAAGACTGTAGTGGCTTCTCCTTTGGGTGGTCCTAGAGCTTGAGGCTTTGATGCGCGTAATCGGTACTATCGAGCCCATGTGTACTCGGTCCGAGTCTTGCCGGCTTGACTTAGAAATTTCAAGGGGGACCCTATCAAAACTTATGTTTATAGAGACGTTTGAATTTATAAAAAGTTGAACACACGTTTGAGAGTTCTACTTGAGAGAGACACCTAATTTAGACTGCGGATAATCAAAGCATTCATCTCCTTTGGTGGAGGAAATGAGGTTGACCAAAGTCAACCCCACTAACATTGAAACCACCATGAACCGTTGAACCACAGGATGACCACACCCGCCACGTGCATATCACCCTGCTGGTTGCGCGGCCTCGGGCTGCGCGACACCTACAGGTCATGCTGCCTGCTACAGTCTGCCCGACATCGAGTCAGCAGCGTGACCTCTGATGGCCCTGAGGCCTCTGACAGCCATGTGGCTTCTTGTTGGTCGCACGGCCTCCAGCAGGTCGTGTGACCTCCAGCAGGTAGCGCGGCCTGCATACGCGCACCCCCTGACGGTCGCGCAACAACAAGGCATCCGCATGCCCCTCCCCCCCGCCAGCTGCATGAACTCCGGTTGTGTGGCCCTGCAACAATCATGTGACTGCTTGGCTGCGCAGCCTCCCGACTGGCTACCCAGCCAACCCCCTCCACCGGCTGGCCTTTGTTGGTCGGGTTCCGTTGCCAACCACCACCGAACAGCCTTCGCTAGCCAGTCCCTCGACCGCTATGCGACCACCCCGGTTGGGTAACTTTCGCGTTGTCTCCATCACACACAAATTATCTTTATAATCCTCAGCAATTACAAATAGTAAAATTCTTCATAATGGAATGTTTATCATTAAATCCTCCAATGTGAGGGTACAAAGAGTAAAAATTATCATATTGGGGTGTGAACAGTAAAATCCTCCAACATGAGGGCGCAAATAGTAAAATTCCTCATCATGGGAAGAAGATAGTAAAATTCTCCAACATGATGATGCAAATAGTAAAATTCCTCATCATGGGGTGTGAATAGTAAGATCCTCCAACATAAGGGTGCAAATAGTAAAATTTTCCATCATGCAGTGTGGATAGTAAAATCTTCCAACATGTGGGTGCAAATAGTAAAATCTCTGATCATGGGGTGTGGTTAGTAAAATCCACCCATTTTGGAGGTGCACAAAGCTAAATCTCATGATGGTGTGTGCATAGTAAATTTCCTAAAAATGTGCATCATAATGGTTTGCGTATAACACATAAATTTGTTATGATTTGCGGATAACCGCTTAACCAACCCTTAAAAACTATAAATAGGACCACGTGACCCTCCTTTCAGGCATCTTTCTCTCCTCTCGCCTTTCTTCCTACGTTCAAGAGTGATCCTCAAAGACGCCTTCAAAGATCTCCTTTGTATTCAAAGCAACCTTCGAAGATCTTCGAGCGTCTTCGAAGATATTCGAGCCCCCTTTAAGCACACATGGGGATTCCCTGGAGCACGCCTCCCCTTGCGCATACTACACCATACACACATTGTGCCTTGCGCACACTACGCCTTGCGCACACTGCGCCTTGCATACACCTTGCGCATATTGCGTCTTGCACACACCTTGCACACACCGCGCCTTGTGCACACCTCGCACACATTGTGTCATGCGTACACTGCGCCATGTGCACCCCTCACAAATATTGCGCCTTGCGCACACCTTATGAACATTATGCAAGGCACACATCGTGTCTTGCGCACATTTCGCCTTGCACACATTTCGCCTTGCGCACATTTCGCCTTGCGCACATTTCGTCTTGCGCACATTTCGCCTTACGCACATTGTGGCTTGCACACACCTTACATAAATTGTGTCTTATGCACATTGCGCCTTGCACACAATTGGCGCACATTGCTTCTCATGCACACTGCCCCTTGTGCACGCCTCGCATACAGTGCGTTGCACACATTGCACCTTGTGCACATGTTGCGCACATTTCTCCTTGCACATAATGCGCCCCGCGCATACCTTCCTCACTTTGCGCCTTGTGCACACCTTACGCACACTGCGCCATGCGCATACCTCGCCCACAATGTGTCTTGCGTACACCTTGCACACTTGCGCACATCACGTTATGTGCCCACTGCGCCTTACGTATAATGCTCCTGGTACACGCCTTCCTCCTTGTGTATTGTGTGCCTTCCAAACACTATGCCTTGTGCACACGACGTCTTGTGCACACCACATGTTGTGCACACTCCGCCTTGCGCACATTTTGCCTGCGCACTTTCTACTTGACACACATTCAACCCTGCATAAGTTTCACCTAGCATGCATTTTACTATATACTCGACAGGCACACCACCACGAGCAAGCCCTTCACACTATAGCAAGCCCTCCTCTCTACAACAAGCCCTCCAATCAGTGCCTGTTGCGCCCTCGACTTAGCAACAAGTCTTCCGCTTTATAGCAAGCCATCTGCTCTATAATAAGACCTCCACTCAGTGCATGTTGCGCCCTCGACTCAACAACAAGTCCTCTACTCTACAGTATGCCCTCCACTCAATGTCTGCATCACACTCGACTCAGCAGCAAACCCTCCGCCCCAGGATCCTTTGCAAAAATTAGGAGGCAAGTTGTAGATGACAATATGTGCAAAGCACGCCCCTTCAACTTTCGAGCACTAACAAAGGATATCGAAGCATCCAAAACACGATACTCCCTACCACAACATGGAAAAGACTTAGCTCTATGAGTGTAATACTATCACCCTCTAATCCAATCTCTCTCTCTTCCTCAATAATTGTAAGGAGGAGAAGCATGTCGCCCTCACCTTCTCCACAAAGCTTTGTAACACATCAAGTAGTGGAAGTTTGATCGGCACAATTCCGACCATGTGATTTTTCACCTCTTTCTGAGGTTTTTCACATCAAAAAACTCTCTCGTCAGCCATCTCGTTCTCATTAATTGTTTGTGCGCGCGATCGCTCTAGAGATAAGACCGTCCAATTTAGATCTGTCTACTAGCAGCCTCAGGTTGGCCGCAGCAATTTGGCTCCATCTGTGAGAAGGTGTTCTCAGCATTCCCAGAAGATCCAGAAGACAGTATCCCCCTCATAGCGATACTTAAACACTGACGAAAATGTCAAGATCTACCCGCGTTACTGAAGGATTAGCCCTTGGGGGCACGTCAATCTAGTTCCCTCCCACTTACACATCAATACACCTCTTGCAGAAGGGACTAATAATGCACCTGTCGCAATATTGGAGGAACACATGCGCCAAATAAAAGATCATTTCGCGCTCCAAAGGAATAGAGGAATGTAAAGAGTTCATAATCCTACCCCAAGCAAGGAAATTCTCCTCAGCCAGCCTTGAATCATCCTCCGACCAATCACTTTGACTGCAAGCATCACACACCTGAAGAAGGTCTCCCCACTGTATCGGTCAGCACGGTGGTGCTTGTCCGGCCAGAGAGCCAAAAGCTCCTCATCACTACTATCCCCGGAAGAAGTGAGCATTGGGCATGCAACTGAAAGGCTCACTCGTAAATAAATCCAAAAAGTGACACCGAAGAAGGCAGACAAGTTAAGTGATGGGCCACTATATCATGCCTCCCTCTCCTTCACAACTCACAATTAGTGTCTGAGGTCCTGGCACACTCAATCCCACACAGCTTTAAGCTCTTGAAACTCAAAATGTTTGTTGGGAAAGACGATTCACAGGAGCACATCAACCATTTATCCACCATCATGAGGATCGACAATTCCCCTGATCAACTGCTTTGCTAAGTGTTTCCGACAACACTAAAGAGGTAAGCTCACACCTGGTTCCACTCTCTGAAGGAAGGAGGGATCGATAACTTTGCAAATTTATCTCAACTCTTTGCCAACTTGTTAATCGCTAATCGTAGGATTATATGAGACCCCTCTTGCCTTTTGTGGATCCTTCGGAACAAGGGAGAGACCCTCAAGGATTTTTTTTGCCGCTTCGCATCTGAAGTACAGCAAATTCCAGGAGTCAACTCTGAACTTCTACGTAGCTTACTCCTCGGAAGGCTCCGTCCCATCAGGTTTTACTTAGCACTAATGAGGGAGACAGTCTCTAGCTATCCCGATCTCGTTCATCGGATAGAGACCTAGATTGTAACCGATGAAGCAATTGAAGTGCATTGTCAATAGTTTTAGAGGAACTCAAAAAGACAGAGAGCAGGAGTTATCGCCACCGCCGGTTCACAAGAAGAACAACACGCACCATAACAACCCCCTCCAAGATCAAGACCCATGACAACATCAGGACTACACTCCCCTTCAACACCTCAAGGAGCAACGTACTTTACACAATTCAAGTTAAGGTGGCACTCCATAGGCTCAAGCTGATTGCGTCTAACAAAGGAGACCAATCGCAACACTAAGAATTCCACCGTGGATGGGAGCACATCACGAAAGATTTTACCAAACTAAAGAAGGAAATTGAGCGTATTATTTGCCAAAGACTTCTAAGAAGGTTCCTGTGAAGCAAAACACTAAATCGTCTGACACCACCCAGGTCGATGAGAGATTAGCTGCCCGCTTACTAGGAAAAGTCGGGGTGGGTGGGTAACCCCTAAAATTAATCTAGTGAAGCTCCCTCCCCACTCACAAAATTGTACCTACGCCTCCTCACTACTGTGCCAGCTTTGTCAGCATTCCATAAAGACATGCAATTGAACTTCCGCACTTCATTTATGCGAATTACTTTTCTGACTTCATTTACTTCATATGTTTCAGATAAAAGATTTATAATGGGTAGGGAAAAACCTACACCGGCCATTGCCAAGGTACTACCCTCATGGAAGTCGGTCCCTGCTAAATTATAATGGGTAAGGTCAAACCTACACCTGCCTTCGCCAAAGGCCTTCTCCCCTGGTGGTCGGTCCCTGCAAAATTACAATGGGTAGGTCAAACCTACACTTGCCAATGCCAAGGGATTTTCCACCTTAGCAGTCTGTCCCTTCCAAATTACAATGGGTAAGGTCAAACATACACCCGTCATCTATAAGGGACTGCCCCCTTGGCAGTAGGTCCCTACCAAATTACAATAGATAAGGTCAAACTTGTACCCTCCATCGCCAAGGGATTGCCCCCTTAGCTGTTGGTCCCTGCCAAATTACTATGGGTAAGGCTAAATATACACCCGCCATTGCCAAGGGCCTACCCACCTTGGTGGTCGGTCCTTGTCATATTATAATTAGTAAGGTCAAACCTACACCTACAAGTGCCAAGGGTTTGTCCCCCTTAGTGGTCGGTTCCTACCAAATTACAATGGGTAAGGTCAAATCTACACCCACCATCGCCAAGGGCATGCCCCTTGGCGATTGGTCCCTTCCAAATTACAATGGGTAAGGTCAAATCTACACCCTCCATCACCAAGGTCCCCCTGGTGGTCTGTCCCTACCAAATTACAATGGGTAAGATCAAACATACACCCACTATCGCCAAGGGTTTGCCCCCTTTGGCGGTCGATCTCCACCAAATTACAATGGATATGGTCAAGGCTACACTCTCCATCGCCAAAGGCCTTCCCCCATGGCGTTTGGTTCCTGCAGAAATTCAACGAGTGACCACCGCTGGCATGACTACAATGGGTTACTTGCCCACACGACTTCAACACATATGTTGGAAAGAAAAATTCTCGCACTGTTCTCACAAGAGCAGCAGACTCTGGGAATTTGAGGGGCAAATGACAAGGAACCCCTAATCCGGACTATGGATAAAAAAAGCACCTACGTGCTTTAGTGGAAGAAGTGGGGTTGACCAAAGTCAACCCCACTAACACTGAAATGCCATGCACTATGGGATCTCCACGCCATCCACTAGACAACCACGACACATACACGCCATGCGGCATGCTGCAGGTCATGTGGCACTGAGGCAATCATGAAGCCTCCAACGGGCACGCAGCCTCCGGCTACGTGACTCATGTAGGCCGCGCGACCCCTTGCTGGTTGTACGGCTCCCTGCAGGCCACACGACCTACATATGTGTGCTCTTACAGGCGACGCACGACCCCCGCTCGATGCACGACACCTGCCAATCGTGTAGTGCCCGCCCTCTGCATGGCCTCCGCCCGAGCAGCCCCACAACAGCCACACGACCGCTTAGTCGTGTGGCCTCCGTCGGCGACCTCCGCAGGCCTCCTAGCCTCCCGTTCGGCCCCCTCCATCGGCTTGCCCTTGCCAGCCGAGTTTTTTTGCTAACCACCACCGTCCGGCCTCCGCTAGCAAGTCCCTCGGTCGTTGCGTGGCCACCCCGGTTGGGTAACTTCCATGCTAGCGCCATCACACCCCACTATCTTCGTAATTCTCTAGCACGAGGATACAAATAGTAAAATTCTTCGTCATTGGATGCAGATAATAAAATTCTCCAACGTAGGGGTATGAATAGTAAAATTCCTCATCATGGGGTGCGGATATTAAAATCCTTCAGCATGGGGTGCAAATAGTAAAATTCTCAATCATGTGGTGCAGATGGTAAAATTTCCGATCATTGGGGTGCAGATAGTAAAATCCATCAACATATGGGTGTAAATAGTAAAATTCTCCATCACGTGGACCAGAGAGTAAAATACTCCAATATTGATGTGCAAATAGTAAAATCCCCCATCTTGGGTTGCGGATAGTAAAATCCACCCATTAAGAAGGTGCATATAACAGAATCTCATAATGGTGTGCACATAGTAAATTTCCTAAAAATGTGAATCATAGAATATAAGAAATCGGTCTGTGAAAAGCAAAAATATGCATAAGGGTTTGCATATAACACATAAATTAGTTATGGTCTGCGGATAACCACATAGCCACCATAACCATCCTTAACAAATTATAAATATGATCTCAAGGCGCTCCTTCCAGGCATTTCTCTCCTCCACGCATTTCCTCCTACGCGCAAGAGAGATCCTCGAAGATTTATTTTTCCTTCAAAAAATTCTTCGAAGATTTTTGAGCGCCTTTGAAGATCTTCAAGTTTCCTTTAAGCGCATGCGGGGATTCCGCAGCGCACACCTCCCCTTGCGCACTCTGCGCCATGCACACACCTTGCGCACATTGCGCCCTACGCACACCTTGCGCACACTGTGCCTTGTGCACACCTTGCACACACTGCGCCTTGTGCACACTACCCCTTGTGCACATTGCGTCTTACACACATTACGCCTTGGGCACACCTTGCAAACATTGAGCCTTGTGCACACCTTGCATACAGTGTGTCATGCACGCAATGTGCCTTGCACACACCTTGCAAACATTGTGTCTTTTGAACACCTTGCGCACACTATGCCCTACGCATACCTTGAGAACATTGCTCCATGCACACACCTTGTACACATAGTGCCTTGCCCACATTACGCTTGTCGCACACTGTGCCTTACGCACATTACGCATTATGCACATTATGCCTTGTGCACATTACGCTTGGTGCACACCTTGTGCATAGTGCTCCTTGCGCCCACCTTGTGCACATTGTGTCTTGCGCGCACCTTGCGCATATTACTCCTTGCGCCCATTGCTTCATGCCCATTGCTCCTTGCACACACCTTGCTCACAGTGTGCCTTATGCACACTGCGCCTTGCGCACAACTTGTGCACATTGCACCTTGCGCACCCCTCACATACATTGCACCTTGCACACACCTTGCTCCTACTGTGCCCTACGGACACTTCGCACATACTTCATGTGCATTGCGCCTTGCACACTCATTGCACACCTTGCGCCTTACGCACACCCTTCTCAGACTGCGCCCTGCGCACATTGCACCTTGAACACATATTTTGTATAATGCACCCTGTATCCATTACGACTTGGGCCCACCTTGCGCACATTGCGCCCTATTCACACATTGCACACATTGCACCTTGTGTATATTGCTCCTTGCACACGTTACGCCTTGCGCACACCATGCACATATTTCTCCTTGCGCACACCTTGCCCACAGTGCGCATTGCGTGCACCGTGTGAACATTATTCATTGTGCACATTTCGCTTTGCACACACTGCGTCTTACGCATAGTGTGCCTTGCACACACTGCGCCTTGCACACACTGCGCCTTGCGCACACTGCGCCTTGCGCACACTGCGCCTTGCGCACACTGCGCCTTGCGCACACTGCGCCTTGCGCACACTGCGCCTTGCGCACACTGCGCCTTGCGCACACTGCGCCTTGCGCACACTGCGCCTTGCGCACACTGCGCCTTGCGCACACTGCGCCTTGCGCACACTGCGCCTTGCGCACACTGCGCCTTGCGCACACTGCGCCTTGCGCACACTGCGCCTTGCGCACACTGCGCCTTGCGCACACTGCGCCTTGCGCACACTGCGCCTTGCGCACACTGCGCCTTGCGCACCCTGCGCCTTGCGCACACTGCGCCTTGCGCACACTGCGCCTTGCGCACACTGCGCCTTGCGCACACTGCGCCTTGCGCACACTGCGCCTTGCGCACACTGCGCCTTGAGCACTCCCCGCGCACGCCCCGCGCACGCCTCACGCTTTGAGCGCACTGTGCCTTGTGCACACTGTTCCTTGCGCAGACTACTCCTTGCACATGCCTCGCACATGCCCCATGCATGACCCACACACGCCTCACGCACACCTTGTGCACATTGCGCCCTGCGCACATCTCACACACACTGCGCCCTGCGCACATCTCACGCACATTGTGCCTTTGGCATACCTTGCACACTTTGTTCCTTACACACAATATACCTTGCGTACACTACGCCTTGTGCACACCTTGCGCACATTACTCATTGCGTCTGCCTTGTGCACATCACTCATTACGCACACTACGCCTTGCCCACATTGCGCCTTGCACACACCACGCCTTGCGCACACCACGCCTTGCGCCCATTATGTCTCGCACATTCCACCCAGCCCACATTACACCTTGCACATGTTTCACCTTGCGTGCATTTTTCTGCGTACTTGGCGGGCACACCACCACGAGCAAGCCCTCTGCTCTATAGCAAGTCCCCCCGCTTTGCAACAAGCCCTCCACTCTACAACAATCCCTCAGCTCAGCGCACGTTGCGCCCTCGACTCAACAACAAGTCCTTCGCTCTATAACAAGCCCTCTACTTTAAGTAGGCCCTCCTCTTAGCGCCAGTTGCACCCTTGACTCAGCAACAAGACCTCCGCTCTACATCAAGACCTTCACTCAGCGCCAATTGCACTCTCAACTTTGCAGCAAGCCCTTCACCATGGGTTCCACCGCAAGCAACGGGAGGCAAGCCGCAAACAGCAAGACGCGCAGAACGGGCCCCTTTAGCTTTCGAGCACCAACTGGTGTTCGCAATTTTTGATTTTATCCCCATTCCGACTGGCTACTTCATCGAGTGTGTAACCCCCCAGTTTTCTAGAACTTGAGGTTCAAGGAGTTACCGTGCGACGGTAGGAAGCTATCGCCCGATGGTAGCCTTATTTTGTCGAAAACGTCGAGAGCGTCCAGTGGTAGCGCGTAGCGATAGTTAGCTACCGCTCGATGCTATCCCCTTTGCTTTGAGATGAAAAGCGTTGAGTGGAAGGCGTTGAGAGGTTACAGTGCGGTGGTATCACTAACGCTGGCGATAGCAGGGCGTTCTAAAGAGGTAGGAGGCTCTGTGAGCTACTGTGGTGCGGTAGGTAGCTACCGCCCGGCGGTAGCAGGCAAAAGTAGTTTCGTAAATGGTGAGATTAGGCCATCCGATCTTATTAGAAATCGATCCTATGACCCCGAATCGCCGTTTAAGTAGGGCTGATGGGTTCATCCTCCTCATTTGTTCTCATCCTTTATGGTTTTGAGGGAGAGTTTGGAGGAGGGAGAAGAAGAGCATCTTCTGTCATTGACGAAGCTTCGAAGCTCCGTTCGTTGATTAGAGACCAGTTATGTGGAGAGGACTTGAAGGCACACACTTTCATCCGTGCAAACAAAGATCTCCATGGCTAGTAAGAGGAGCCGTAAGGTAATGACATTTCTCATCTCAGTTTTTAGGATGTGTGCATGACATCCGTTTCATTTTTGCTTTCTTTCAAGCATTTAGGCATCAAATCTCTCAAATAAGAGAGGTACGGGTTTCCATGGTTCAAGAGGAGCTACCGGGTCGATTGAGTCCGTCCCTGACATGTTGTTGCACTATAAATCCGCTTCGTTAGTGGATTAAGCATTGTGGGTCAACCCGTAAGTGCGATTGTTTGTCCGATGCAGTGATGTTTCATGACGAGCACTAGGTGTACAACCCCGTATTCGCGGAGTGGGGTCCCCAAGCAAGCGCAAGGCATAATCCAGAGAATGGTCTAGGATAAGTGAGCCCAAAGTCCAGGGGGTGCGGCGCGAGGTCGGCACCATCCCCGGCCTCCTCTCAGGGGGCGGGTGCGGCGCAAGGCCGACACCCGCCCCGGCCTCCCTTCAGGGGGTGTGTGCGATGCGAGGCCGACACCCGCCCCGACCTCCTTTAGGGGCGCGGGTGCGGTGTGAGTCCGGCACCCGCCCCGACCTCCTCTCAGGGGGGCGGGTGCGGCGCAAGGGCGGCACCCGCCCCTGCCTCCTCTCAGGGGGGCGGGTACGACGCGAGGCCGGCACCCGCCCCTGCCTCCTCTCAGGGGGATGGGTGAGGCGCAAGGCCGACACCCGCCCCGACCTCCTCTCAGGGGGGCCGATGCAGCGCGAGGCCGGCACCCGCCCCGGCCTCCTTATAGGGGGCGGGTGCAGCGCGAGACCGGCACCCGCCCGGCCTCCTTTAGGGGGGCGGGTGCGGCACGAGGCCGGCACCCGCCCCGGCCTCCTCTTAGGGGGCGGGTGTGGCGCAAGGCAGGCACCCTCCTCGGCCTCCTCTCAGGGGGCGGGTGCGGAGCGAGGAAGGCACCCGCCTCAGCCTCCTCTCAAGGGGAGGGGGCGGCGCGAGGCCGGCACCCGCCCCGACCTCCTTTTAGAGGGGCTGGTGTGGCGTGAGACCGGCACCCGCCCCGACCTCCTCTCAGGGGGGCGGGTGCGGCGCGAGGCCGACACCCACCCCGACCTCATCTCAAGGGGGGGCGGGTGTGGCGCGAGGCTGGTACCAGCCCCGTCATCCTCTCAGGGGGGCGGGTGTGGCGCGAGGCCAGTACCCGCCCCGGCCTCCTTTCAGGGGGCAGGTGTGGCGCGAGGATGGAACCCTCCCCGACCTCCTTTCACGGGGCGAGTGCGGCGCGAGGCCGACACCCTCCCCGACCTCCTTTTAAGGGGGCGGGTGCTGTGCGAGGTCGACACTCTCCCCGGCCTCCTTTTAGGGGGGCGGGTGCGGTGCGAGGCCGGCACCCGCCCCGACCTCCTTTCAGGGGGGCTAGTGCGGCGCGAGGTCGGCACCCGCCCCGGCCTCCTTTCAGGGGGGCCGGTGCGATGCGACGCCGACACCCACCCCAGCCTCCTTTTAGGGGGGGCCGGTGCGGCGTGACGCCGACACCCACCCCGGCCTCCTTTTAGGGGGGCGGGTGTGACGCGAGGTCGGCACTCGCTCGGACCTCCTCTCACGGGGGCGGGTGCGGTATGAGGCTGGCACCCACCCCAGCCTCCTCTCAGGGGGGGCGGGTGCGGTGTGAGGCTGACACCCACCCCGGCCTCCTCTAAGGGGCGGTTACGGCGCAAGGCCGGCACCCGCCCTTCCCTCCTCTTAGGGGGCGAGTGCGGCGCGAGGCCAGCACCCGCCCCTTGAGGGTCCCGCCCCTTGAGGGTCTCGCTCGGCTTGAGGGTCTACTATTTTTCCCCTGGTGGGCTGCAAATAGCTGTTCAGAATAGCTGAGTTTGGCTGTTGGCAGACCAGCCCCAGGGTATTTCAGTAATTTTAGAATAGCGAAATTGCGCTATTGGCAGGCCATCCCCAAAAATCTATAAATAAACCCTTGGGGTGCCTTGGAGAGGGATCCGTTTCCACCAATCTCCATCCTCTTCCTTCATCCTCCAAGGCACCTAGCTCAACATTGGCTAGGGAGGGGGAGATCTCAAAGGTCTTTCGGGTGTGAGGTGGGACCTCCACGCTAGAGCCAAGGGTCTTTTTCCAAATTTAGGTCTCTCACCAAGGGACGGCTTGGGAGAAGTAGGTGTGAGCAGTACCCTAGGTCCGAACTCTAGGTGGAACCGAATTTTAGTTTCAACATTCTAGTGCGGTGAGCATAGACCGCGGCTTATACAGAAGTTCATGAGCAAGTTCCATGGTGGGAGATCATGGAGGTGGTGATGACTCCAATGAGCTCTCCAACCCAGCACCCTTTGTAGGGAAGGAAGAGTTCATGACATCCATCTAAGGTATCAAGGAGATGCTGCGAAGTATTGCTCCTCAGAGTGACTGCTCAACTCCCACCCCCTGTGATCTAGTTCCCATGGGTCTCAGCGAGACAGCCTCTAGGGGTCTCGGCGTGTAAGACCCCCCTTACTCCGGGGGTAACCCGGTCTTATGCCCAGAACCGCCGTCTTACGGTGACACTTAGTGCACACGGGCTAGTCGACTCCGATCCTGACGGCTAGTACGATCATTCAACCTATCAGCCAATCGAGAAGAGAAGCAAGATAAGCAATTTATATATTGAGTCCACATCACAACATCATCATAATATATAAGTAAAATGAGAGATCCAATAGTCCACAATGAGTACAGAATGAAAGAGAAAAGGGCTTATGCCTAGTACATAGTAATCAATCTCTCTCTCATAAAATCTAACTAAGCGGAAGCTAATCTCTCATCAATACACGCGTCATCACCTGACGCCGGGGTGCAATAGTAGTAGTAGGTGGTACCAGCTCCTCATGTCCTGCCACCCCAACCTGTTGGTGCTCCAGCTCCTCGAGATCCTAAAATGATACGGTCGCAACCGACCGTTATTTATAAAGACTAAACCATTTTGTTCTCGCCTCACCCCCGCAACTCCTAGGTACCAAGCGGGAGGACAAAGCGGAGAACAACAATGGGTACAAAAGTAAAGCAAGTGATAGTGGATCTATTCTATCATGGTTATAGAATAACAAATATATCCCTACTTTAACAGTTGTATATAGTACAAGTAATGGGGTAAAAGCAGTACTGAAAAGAAGTGTGAAAAGAAGTGCGGTAAGTATAGTAAAGTACTGAACATAAAAGTAAACTAACTACTACTGTACTAATCATCACAGAAGTGTCTTAACTTATATGAATGTCCATACAAACTTATAAGTTAAGGTTTCATAAATATAACTTATCATATAAAAGAGCTCATACTAATTTATATGATAAGAGTCTATGGTGCATTTGTCTTAATTATGTATGAATGGTAGGGCATGTAGGTTATGAATCATACAAGTGCAACTCACCCACACGACTCTGTGCACACAGACCTTTAGTTCCCACTTTTTGGAGTTAGCTAACTCTCAGGTACTACCATTGAGGCTATGGCAGCAGTGGAGCAGGCGTCTCCACTCTTAGGTGGGTATACACACTACCAAGCCTAGACCTTCTGTATGCCTCTGAAGAACACACCATAGTTACCACGTACTAAACAGCTGGCTAAACAACCAGACTTTTAGGTCAGGTGTGCGTTCTCAGGGATTGTCCTCTAGACTGCAGTATAAATAACCTACTGGCCCCTCACACCTCACCCGAGTCACCGTACTGCCATCGGTGTGACGATTGGCTCAGTACCGCATGACCCGCCACTAATATGTTCTATGCACATGCAATTTATTTCCAACCCGATCCTCCGGCTCGCAGGACAAAACCTGTCCTGTATCAAACATCCGAGCCTCCAGCTCATGGGACAAAACCCATCCTGTATCCAAAAATTCGAGCCTCTAGCTCGCAGTACAAAGCCCATCTTGTATCCTCCAACCCTATACGGGTGAGATTGTCATATCGTTCCCTTAACCTATTAGACTATTCTTGTCTAATGCTTATTAGGCATAACAACTTATGGTTAGTCCTGGACTGCCCAGGGCATATCCGGTGAAGGGCTCTCGGGGGCACTAGGAACTACAATGGGCTGAAATCCAAAGCTCAATTTCTCAAGGACACTTACTTTTATTAGTGTTTGCCCATTATTAATACCCAGTTCTCTATGTTGCTCTTGAGTGAACCTGATGGCTTAATGTATTATTGGGAGAACGACGGTCTTCCGCTGGTCTCCGTTCTAATTACTTTCCTTAGGCTTTACACTCTAACACTCGTTACTACTTGACACCAACCAGCGTTCCAACTTCCCAATACACTTCTCAATCCAACCTCATATCATATCTCTTGTGGGTCCTAGTGTTATGTGTTACTTTATCTAAGCGCAACCCATGACCTAACTCTAGCCCAAACGAAATGACTTCCAATTCCTTGGGTCAAATGCCCATAATTATTTATCATAGGTTTGTCATGTATATAATATTGATCATTCAGAATTTCATCATCTTTCTAATTATTTTGGACTATAATTTAAATTAATTAATTAAGTGATCTAGGTCACTTTAAACATGAACTACTCTAACCAGTGGTCCATCATGTCTAAATAAATTATCTGAGGTTCATCTAGGTTTAAATGTTTGTTCATCAAAAATCATGATTTTCCAATTTGAATTTCCATATATTTTCTATTTATGATTAAATCCATAAATAATCCATTTTTCAAATGAAGTACTTAAAATATACAAACAAAAATTCCTAGAAAATTACTGGTGATCAAAATTAATATAATAATGCTCAAAATAGAAATTCATGATCCTAATCAGTGATTTGACCTAACATAATTTTATATGAACATTATTACCAAAATACCACTACTAGGATTTTCAGCATATATGATCATCTAAATATTCTTAATTAATTATATTGGATTTTAATCACAAAAATAGGATGTTATAAATTTTCCCATAATTATTCAACAGTAGTTTCCCTTACTTTTATATTAATTTCCAAAAAAGGTAAAATTATAAATCTACTATATACATAAGATATAATCCTCAACTAGACTATAACTTTTTCTAGAGATGTAAAATGTCCTATTAGGACATGTATCAAAATTTTAGAATTTTACAAGGTCAGTAGACCTATATCTCATTTTTATTTCTAAACGAACTTATTTTTCATTAAATCAAAATAATGGAATTTGTGTTCCCAAAAATCTCACTCTTTCTTTGGGAGGTGTAACTCATCCCTATAAGCCTCTGTCCAAAATCTCATGGACATTCATTTGGCCAAATGGGCTAACTTCTCATTTTTACATTTTGGCATGATATTTACAAATCTATCTCCACAATGCATGTTAGATTCCCAAACATACAGAGGTCCAAATGACCTGCAACTTTTACGATGGTCATATAATGACCCAATGACCATGCCACCCAAATTTGGAGGCATTTCGAAGAGGGAATCTTTTTATATTCCATTTATTTAATAAATGATATTTCTATAAAAACTATAGAAAAATACATTCCAAAAATTCTGATTTTTGGACAAGACCTAAGTCTAGCATAAACATATGTATGTTCAAAATCTCATGATATGTGGACTTAGGGTTTGGCTTGGGCACTCATTTAAAAATCTGCCCTAGCCTAGGACCTATCTTATCAGAATGGCCCTGCAGGGAGTTGCAGTGCTCCAAATTACAACTTTAGGGTGTCAATTTAAAGGTAAGACCTAGATCTACCCTTTTCATGTTAAGCATCATTTCTGAAAATGCCTCTAAGAGACCTAAAATTTACAAGCAAGTTGCTGTTCAAACAGTGACAGAAAAATAATCATTTAAATAAACCTATAGTTTTATTATAAATAATGGACGACAGCGGCTCATCTTCCCCAATGAGCCGATGGTTCAGATTGCCCCAACCTGGGTAAACCTTGATATTGCATTTCCCGGCCTTCTGGCCGCCGCCACTGCTGGCGATTGTCGCCACCATCTCCTTTGAGGTGGCGGCTAGCGTTTCCCGATGACGTGGCTGCCGCCACCGCCGACGATTATCGCCACCACCTCCATTAAGGTGGCGGCTAGCATTTCCCGACGACGTGCCCGCCGGAGGTGGCTCCTCCGGCGAACCCGAGCAAGAAGAAATGCTCGGAATACTCCCTCTCACATGGCATCAGGCTCATTTGATCCCGATATCTCTCCTAAAAGAGCTAGACAACTAGCACAGAGGGAGGGAAGGAGAAACAGACCCTTAGACGAGCTTGACAGTGGGTTTGGTGGTGGTGCGCCATGGACAACCCTTGCTCCGGCTAATCCTCTGCTCCAGCTGTCATTTTCTGCTCCTTAGGGTTCACTAAAGGTGATGGTGGGGTGGAATGGAGGTGAGGCTGGCTATTTTAAAGGTTTTGACTCAATAGGAGTGGTTGGGCATGGCCGGTAGCATGATTCCTCATGCTGCCATGTGTCAGCCATATATTGGACTGTCAATCATTGGCATAAATATGTTTTCTTAAAATGATAAATAGATAATATAGTTTTGCTGTAGAGATAAATGTCTCATCATCGTTCTATCCTGAACCCGGTTCAGCCGATATAAAAGTGAACCGACCAACACAACTCTTCAGTGAAAAATTCACCAAGTCCAAAAGCGTTGATTGTGTCGACACCACTCAACGCCGCGTCGAGTGGTGTCGACACCACTCAACGCCTTTAGTACTCCAGACAAACTTAAGTCAAAAGCGTTTAGTGGTGTCAACACCACTCAACAACGTGTTGAGGGGTGTTGACACCACTCAACGCCGCCAGCAATCCTAAGTCAAGGCGTTGAGTTGTGTCGACACCACTCAACGCCTCGTTGACTGGTGTTGACACCACTCAATGTCGCCAGCAATCCTAAGTCAAGGCGTTGAGTGGTGTTGACACCACTCAACGTCGCGTTGAGTGGTGTTGACACCACTCAACTGTTAACACCACTCAACGCCGTCAGCATTCCAGACTTTTCCAAGTGAAGGCATTGAGTGGCGTTGAGACCACTCAACGCCGTGTTTAGTGGCATTGAGACCACTCAACGCCAACATCATCCCGCAGCGTCTAAGTAAAAAGGCGTTGAGACCACTCAACGCCGTGTTGAGTGGTGTCGAGTTCACTCAACGCTTCGTCGAATGGCGTCGAGATCACTCGACGCCTAAAGTTTCCTGAGTATTTCTAAGTTAATTTCGTTGGGATCACTCAACGCTTTTTCAAATGGCGTCGATATCACTCGACGCCTAAAGTTTCCTGAGTATTTTCTAAGTTAAATTCATCGAGTGGCATCATGTTCACCCGACTCACTCGACGCTCCTTGAGCCTGAGTTAAATCTCTTGACTCAAAATGCGTGTGAGGGGCCTAGCACAAAATGGGATGTTACACGACGAGTCAGCTTACAGGGGTCTCGGCGAGCCAGCTTCCAGGGGTCTCGGCGAGCCAGCTTCCAGGGGTCTCGACGAGACAGCTTTCAGGGGTCTCGGCGAGCCAGCTCCCAAGGGTCTAGGCGAGATGAGCCTAGGAGGGGTAGAAGAAAGTGCATCAGGAAGATGGCCCGAGAAGGAAAGGATGGGAGAGGGGGTCGAGCGAGACATCACTGGCCGGGATTTATTCCCTAGCCCGGTGAGTGCTAGCCTCCCAGGCGAGCAGGTCGCGCGAGTGGAGCATGCGAGACCGCCAAGTAGGGGGTCACCCTTTCGCGAGCCGATAGTCTCAGCTCCCATTCCCGAGGAGTTCAGAGAGCCTGACATGACTTACTATACCAGGAAGGATGACCCTGTCCAACACCTGTAGTGGTTCGAAGATGCATTCTCTATTAGGCCGATGATAGATGCATTTAAGTGTGGCCTCTTTGCGATCACGTTGAAGGACAAGGCAAGGGATTGGCTCCATCAACTCACAATGAGATCGATCTACGGGTTCAAAGACTTGAGCCGGACTTTTCAGCTTCGCTTCTCGAATTCTAAAAAGAGGTGGAAGAGTCCCGAGTCCATCTTCCTGATAAGACAGAGGGCGGAGGAGTCGTTGGCCCAATATGTGGACAGGTTCCAAGAAGAGATCCTGGACATCCAGGAAATGCCAGGGTATGCCCTCCAGATAACGTTTATAGTGGGGTTGTGTGAGGGGTTCTTCAAGATGAGTCTGGCCAGAAAGACCCCCTTATCCTTTGAGGAGCTAATGGAAAGGGCGGTAGAGGAGATAACAACTGAGGCAGCCAACCCGGCATTTGTCAAGAAGTTATCAAGTTTAACAGAGGCAGAATCGAAGGAGCAAGGTGGCTTGAGGCATCATGAGGGAAGAAGGAGAGAAGAGCAAAGAGCTCAGGGGTTCTAGGGACCTCAGAAGGGTTCGAAGCCAGGTTAGAGGCAACAGGGAGGGCCCGTTCAAGGTCCAGGAAGAAGACTCCTCTAGGGTGGGGGGAACTTCCACGGAGGCCAAGGGAGGTTCAAATTCTAGAGGCAAGCCCCTAGGAAGCTCCTACCCCCACCACAACAAGCCATGACGATAGGAAGAGGGGGAAGAGGTAACGGGAGAAATCACCCAGCCCGCTGAAGAAGGAAAGGAAGAGTGTTGTCATATTGTGATTTCCACCAGGTAGAGGGTCACGCCACAGCTACCTGCCCCGAGTTCCTGGAAGTGAGAGAGGAGAGAGCCCCAGCCCAGCAGCAGCCACCGGTGCGGATTGAAGAAGTTCTCCCCAGAGAAGGGGAACATGATGTATGTGAGGACCGGGTCGATGTAGAAGCCCGATGAGGTATATAAGTGATCCACGGTGGAGTGGGAATCGAGGCCACTCGAAAGGCAAGCCTCCATACCATATACTGTCGGAGCGTTGCTTCGACATCCCAGACCCCACCCCAAGAGGAGAAGATCACCTTCTCAGTGAAGGACATGCCGAGTCATGAGGATCCATTCTGCGATGCGGTGGTCATCCAGACGGTCATCGAGGGCTACACCATCTCCCGGATCTTGGTTGATAATGGGAGCTCCATCAACGTCATTTTCAAGAAGGCATTTGACGAGATGAAGGTAGAACCAAGGAGGGTGGTGGTCTCAGACGGACCCCTATTCGGATTTTCAGGGGAAAGGAAGGAGGTAGAGGGTGGAGTCGGACTCCAGGTGAAGTTGGGGGGAATCTCAAGGAACTGCCGGTTTGTCATTGTTGACGCTCCGAGCAGTTACAACGCCATCTTCGGAAGACCCATAATTAGTGCCTTCCATTATGTGCCATCGTTTTTCCACTAGTGCCTCAAATTTAACACTGGAGGGATCCAAGTAAGGGTCAGGGGAGACCCCAGGATAGCAAGGCAGTGCTACGTCACGGCCGTCGACACGACCTCCTTGCTAGCCAGGGCAGAGGAGATGGAGAAGATCATGGAGAGCTTGAGCAGGATAGAGGTATCAGAGGAGGAGGCGAATTACAACCATCATGCCCAAGCAACCTGAAGAAACCTTGCTTTGGTGGAGTCCTTTTTCCTTTTATGTTTAGGTAATGAGTCTACCCCTAACCAGAAGAGTCAGGAGGTCATGTATCTTAAAATTTTCCCCGTTTAAGGATGTTGAATTTAGTATGGTTTGAATGACATGTCTAATCTCACCCCGAGAGGATCTCCTCACCCAGGCTCTCACTAGTTGGGTGGGTCGAATGTGCCTTGGTGGAGAGAAGGTTCCAACCCCCGAGAGGATCTCCTCACCCACGCTCTTACTAGATGGATGGGTCGAATGTGCCTTGGTGGAGAGAAGGTTCCAACCCCCGAGAGGATCTCCTCACCCAGGCTCTCACTAGCCGGATGGGTTGAATGTGCCTCGGTGGAGAGAAGGAATCAAACCCAGAGAGGATCTCCTCACCCAGGCACTCACTAGCTGGATGGGTCGAATGTGCCTCGATGGAGAGAAGGATCCAACCCTCGATAGGATCTCCTCGCTCAGGCTCTCACTAGATGGATGAGTGGAATGTGCCTCGGTGAAGAGAAGGTTCCAACCCCCGAGAGGATCTCCTCAGTCAGGCTCTCACAAGCTGGATGGATCGAATGTGCCTCGATGGAGAGAATGTTCCAACCCCTGAGAGGATCTCCTCACCCAGGCTCTCACTAGCTGGATGGGTCGAATATGCCTCTGTGGAGAGAAGGAATTAAACCCTGAGAGGATATCCTCACTCAGGCTCTCACTAGCTGGATGGGTCGAATGTGCCTCGGTGGAGAGAAGGTTCAAACCCTCGAGAGGATCTCCTCACCCAGGCTCTCACTAGTTAGATGGGTCGAATGCGCCTCGGTGGAGAGAAGGTGCCAACCCGCGAGAGGATATCCTCACCCAGGCTCTCACAAGCTGGATGGGTCAAATGTGTCTCGGTGGAGAGAAGGTTCCAAACCCCGAGAGGATCTCCTCACTTAGGCTCTCACTAGCTGGATGAGTCGAATGTGCCTCGGTGGAGAGAAGGTTCCAACCCCCGAGAGGATCTCCTCACCCAGGCTCCCACTAGCTGGATGGGTCGAATGTGCCTCGGTGGAGAGAAGGAATCAAACTCCAAGAGGATCTCCTCACCCAGGCTCTCACTAACTGGATGGGTCGAATGTGCCTCGGTGGAGAGAAGGTTCCAACCCCCGAGAGGATCTCCTCACTCAGGCTCTCACTAGCTGTATGGTTCGAATGTGCCTCAGTTGAGAGAAGGTGCCAACCCCCGAGAGGATCTCCTCACCCAGGCTCTCACTAGTTGGATGAGTCGAATGTGCCTCGGTGGAGAGAAGGAATCAAACCCAGAGAGGATCTCCTCACCCAGACTCTCACTAGCTGGATGGGTCGAATGTGCCTTGGTGGAGAGAAGGTATCAAATCCTGAGAGGATCTCCTCATCCAGGCTCTCACTAGCTGGATGGGTCGAATGTGCCTCGGTGGAGAGAAGTTGCCAACTCAGAGAGGATCTCCTCACCCAGGATCTCACTAGCTGGGTTGGTCGAATATGCCTCGGTGGAAAGAAGGTTCCAACCCCCGAGAGGATCTCCTCACCCAGGCTCTCACTAGCTGGATGGGTCGAATGTTCCTCGGTGGAGAGAAGGTTCCAACCCCCGAGAGGATCTCCTCACCCAGGCTCTCACTAGCTGGATGGGTCGAATATGCCTCGGTGGAGAGAAGGTTCCAACCCCCGAGAGGATCTCCTCACCCAGGCTCTCACTAGCTGGATGGGTCGAATGTGTCTCGGTGAAGAGAAGGTTCCAACCCTCGAGAGGATCTCCTAACCCAGGCACTCACTAGTTGGATGGGTCGAATGTGTCTTGGTGGAAAGAAGGTTCCAACCCCCGAGAGGATCTCCTCACCCAGACTCTCACTAGCTGGATGGGACGAATGTGCCTCGGTAGAGAGAAGGAATCAAACCCCGAGAGGATCTACTCACACAGGCTCTCACTAGCTGGATGGGTCGAATGTGCCTTTGTGGAGAGAAGGTTCCAACCCCCGAGAGGATCTCCTCACCCAGGCTCTCACTAGCTTGATGGGTCGAATGTGCCTCAGTGGAGAGAAGGTACCAACCCCCGAGAGGATATCCTCACCCAGGATCTCACTAGCTGGATGGGTCGAATGTGCCTCGATGGAGAGAAGGTTCCAACCCCTGAAAGGATATACTCACCCAGGCTATCACTAGCTAGAAGGGTAGAATGTGTCTCAGTGGAGAGAAGGTGTCAACCCCCCGAGAGGATCTCCTCACCCAGGCTCTCACTAGCTGGATGAGTTGAATGTGCCTCGGTGGAGAGAAGGTTCCAACCCCCGAGAGGATCTCCTCATCCAGGCTCTCACTAGCTGGATGGGTCGAATGTGCCTCGGTGGAGAGATGGTTCCAACCCCCGAGATAATCTCCTCACCCAGGCTCCCACTAGCTGGATGAGTCAAAGTGCCTTGGTGGAGAGAAGGAATCAAACACCGAGAGGATCTCCTCACTCAGTCTCTCACTAGCTGGATGGGTCGAATATGCCTCGGTGGAGATAAGGCTCTAACCCCCGAGAGGATCACCTCACCCAGGCTCTCACTAGTTGGATAGGTCGAATGTGCCTCGGTGGAGAGAAGGTATCAACCCCCGAAAGAATCTCCTCACCCAGGCTCTCACTAGTTGGATAGGTCGAATGTGCCTCGGTGGAGAGAAGGTGCCAACCCCCGAAAGGATCTCCTCACCCAGGCTCTCACTAGCTGGATAAGTCGAATGTGCCTCGGTGGAGAGAAGGAATCAAACCCTGAGAGGATCTCCTCACCCAGGCTCTCGCTAGCTGGATGGGTCGAATGTGCCTCGGTGGAGAGAAGGAATCAAACCCCGAGAGGATCTCCTCACCCAGGCTCTCACTAGTTGGATGGGTTGAATGTGACTCGGTGGAGAGAAGGTGCCAACCCCGATAGTATCTCCTCACCTAGGCTCTCACTAGAGGATGGGTCGAATGTGCCTCGGTGGAGAGAAGGTGCCAATCCCTGAAAGGATCTCCTCACCCAGGCTCTCACTTGCTGGATGAGTCGAATGTGCCTCGGTGGAGAGAAGGTGCCAACCCCCGAGAGGATCTCCCCACCCAGGCTATCGCTAGCTGGATGAGTCGAATGTGCCTCGGTGGAGAGAAGGTTCCACCCCCGAGAGGATCTCCTCACCCAGGCTCTCGCTAGTTGGATGAGTCGAATATGCCTCAGTGGAGAGAAGGTTCCACCCCCGAGAGGATCTCCTCACCCAGGCTCTTGCTAGCTGGATGAGTCGAATGTGCCTCGGTGGAGAGAAGGTTCCACCCTAGAGAGGATCTCCTCACCCAGGCTCTCACTAACTGGATGAGTCAAATGTGCCTCGGTGGAGAGAAGGTGCCAACCCTCGAGAGGATCTCCTCACCTAGGCTCTCGCTAGCTGGATGAGTCAAATGTACCTGAGTGAAGAGAAGGTTCCACTCCCGAGAGGATCTCCTCACCCAGGCGCGAGGCCGGCACCCGCCCCGACCTCCTTTCAAGGGGGCGAGTGCGGCATGAGGCCGACACCCACCCCGGCCTCCTCTCAGGGGGCGGGTGCGGTGCGAGGCCGACACCCGCCCTGGCCTTCTCTTAAGGGGGCGAGTGCGGCGCGAGGCCGACACCCGCCCCAGCCTCCTCTCAGGGGGGGCGGGTACGGCACGAGGCAGACACCTGCCCCGGCCTCCTTTCAGGGGGGCGGGTGCGGCGCGAGGACGGCACCCTCCCCGACCTCCTTTTAGGGGGGCGGGTGCGACGCGAGGCCGGCACCCACCCCGGCCTCCTCTTACGGGGGCGAGTGCGGCGCGAGGCGGGCACCCACCCCGGCCTCCTCTCAGGGGGGGGGGGGGGGCAGATGTGGCACGAGGCCGGCATCCGCCCCGGCCTCCTCTTAGGGGGGGCGGGTGCGGCGTAAGGCCGACACCTGCCCCTGCCTCCTTTCAAGGGGGCGGGTGCGACACGGGGCCGACACCCTCCCCGACCTTCTTTTAGGGGGGTGGGTGCGGCGCAAGGACGACACCCACCTCGGCCTCCTTTCAGGGGGAGGGGGTGCGACGCAAGGCCGGCACCCTCCCCGCCTCCTTTAGGGGGAGGGTGCGGCGCGAGGCCGGCACCCTCCCCGGCCTCCTCTAAGGGGGCTTGTGCAGCACGAGGCCGGCACCTGCCCCGACCTCCTCTCAGGGGGGCGGGTGTTGCTGGTACCCGCCCCGGCCTCCTTTTAGGGGGGCGGGTGTGGCGCGAGGCCGGCACCCTCCCCGGCCTCCTCTCAAGGGGGCAGGTGTGGTGCGAGGCCGATACTCGCCCCGTACCTTGAGGGTCCCGCCCCTTGAGGGTCTCGCCCAGCTTGAGGGTTTGCTATTTTGCCCCTGGTGGGCTGCGAATAGCTGTTCAGAATAGTGGAGTTTGGTTGTTGGCAGACCAGTCCCAGGGTATTTCAGTAATTTTAAAATAGCGGAATTATGCTATTGGCAGGCCATCCCCAAAAATCTATAAATAGACCCTTGGGGTGCCTTGGAGAGGGATCCGTTTCCACATATCTTCATCCTCTTCCTTCATCATCCAAGGCACCTAGCATAGCATTGGCTAGGGAGGAGGAGATCTCAAAGGTCTTCCAAGTGTGAGGTGGGACCTCCACGCTAGAGCTAAGGGTCATTTTCCAAATTCAAGTCTCTCACCAAAGGACGGCTTGGGAGAAGTAGGTGTGAGCTGCACCCTAGGTCCGAAGTTTAGGTGGAACCGAATTTCGGTTTCAACACTAGGGATTTTGCTAGAAATCCGAATTCGATGAAGACGCCGTTTGTGATGTTTGCCCTCTTTTTCATATGAGAACGAATGGTGATTTAGGGCGAAATTGATAAGGCTGGTTGTGAAGGCTAGACTTGGTGTCTATGGTCGGCTGGCTAGCCCATGACATTGCAATTCATGTGTGGAGAGTGTTCCGGCAAAACAAGTCCCCTTTTGTGAAACTGATGAGAACACCAAGCTTTGGACAAGCCCGGGAAATGAAGCCCACAAGCAAGCGGGACCAAGCAAGGATTCTTAACATCTGTTTGTTTGTGTGACAGAACTGACGTGTGAGTCAGAGCTTGCAGGCAAACCCAGGTTTGAGACCCATGAGTGGGTGGGGCCTAGACAAGAGTTCTGTGTTGCGACTTGAATGACGTTAGGGGAAATTTGAAGTACCCATATGGATGACTGTGGTGTGCTATGCGTGATGATTTGTTAGATTCATTCGCACTATAGGGTGCCTTGGGTGAATCCCAGGTTTGCATATATGTTGCATTATAGGCCCATTTTATTAAAAGCTCAATCTAGAACGTGTTTGTTGTATGAGACATCCAAACCTATTGTTTTACTCTTTATGTAGGTTTTTATGAAGTGCTGAATTGCAAGGTGATGGAGTGCTCCAGGATCCGCTAGGGTCGGCCGGGAGGAGATGTGTTGGTTACACAGTTGAGGTCATCCTTTGCTGACCCACGTTATAACAAAAATTTTACAGGGCAAGGATCGCACGCTGGAGCAAGCTCGCCGGCCAAAAAGTCCTAAGCCTCATGGAGTGTTCTCTCTTCTATTAATTTATGAAGTGTTGAATGTTTTGTTCCGTGAACTGTAATTCGGCTTGCACACCGAGGTAGCCTAGCAGTGCTAAGGCACATTGCTCTGTTTGTTGTTGATACAATTTTTGACATTTGATTGTTGTAAGTCCTTAAGACCATGTTGGACTCATATGGATGTGGATAACTTCTGTGTTGGTTGTGTGTTTTCGTTGTCTTGTTGTCTGTGTTTTGAGATGCGTAGATCTTTATATCACTTTTTAATGCTAAAGCCGTGACATCTATATGTTGTGGGTCCCCGGCCGGACCCATATTATATGGTCATCACGGTGGAGGTGTTACAATTTGGTATCAAAGCGAGGGTGGTATCCAAGGTAGGTTTAGTGGTCGATTTAACGTAATCAGATCACGTAAAGAATTTATCCACATAGGAGAATTGTGGGACCGTGAGTGTCCTTGTGTTTGAGTGTTGCGAATGGAACCTGATTCCTGTTTTACCTTGCTTTTGCTAAGGGTGCTAGTTACGAGGCGGGGACGTCGAGACCGTGAGAGGAGCCTTCGACGAGCAGTACTACTGCTTCAGGTCCTATGGGCATGGGTGTATCCCCGACCAATTTTTGTCGCATGTTAGCAGAGGCAATGGTAGCGGCCCAAGATGTGGCGGCAGCGCAAGTTGTCATCCCAGTCGCTCATGTAACGACACCCATTACCCCGGTAGCGACACCAGTCACACCAGGCAGAGGAGCCAGGTCGGCAGAGCCATTGACTGAGAGGGTTGTCGTCGGGCAAGGAAACCGGCAGATGAAGTATTTCCTAAGTTTTCATCCTCTAACGTTCAAGGGTGTCGTCACACCAACTGATGCCGAGGACTGATTGACAAGGATTCAGGAACTCCTGAGAGCGGCACAAACACCAGAGGATAAGAAGTCCCAATTCGCGACCTTCATGCTAGAAGGTGACGCAAATTTGTGGTGGGTGAGCCATAGCGGCCACCAGTTTCCTAGACAAACCCCGTCCATGGATGAGTTCGTGAATGCCTTCTTAAGGAAGTATATTCCATCATCGACAAGGCTAGCTCTCCAGAGGTAGTTTCTGCACTTGTTGCAGCTAGATAAAACCGTAGATGAGTACGTGCAAAAATTTACTTGTTTAGGTCGTTATGAAGGAAAGACCATGACTGATGATGAGGAGAGGGACAACCTCTTCTATCATGGTTTGAGAGAGAATTTGAGACAACCCCTAATAGCTCTCAAGAATGCGGGCTTCAAGTAGTTGGTTGAAGCCGCTAGGATGTTTGAAAGTGATATGGGGCGAACCCAACGCCGCAAGAGTCATACCACGAAATAGGAAGAAGGAAAGCCTTCTCAATCGCAGGGGAAGTCAGAAGGGAATAAGTGGAGGAAGAAACCTCATCCCTTCAGGTCAGCAGAGAAGATCAGTACAACGTTAGGGGGATCTTGTTTCAAGGGACCACCAACGTGCTACACGTGTGTCAAGCCAGGCCACATAGCTTGATACTGTACTGAGGGTGATGCTGAACAAGAACCAAGACAGGAGCAGTCAATGCGTTCCGGTCCTAGTACCGCGGAGAAAGGGAAAAGACAGAGTCAAGCGCTTCCCATTTCCAACCCGTATAGCCAAGGTCCTACAATCTTGGGCAGCAGGAAGTGATTCGACAGCCCAATGTGGTGACAGATATAAGAAAATTTAAGTTCGCTTTTTTGGCTTAAGACTTTCGTGACATTTTATGTGTGTTGCATATGTATTAGGCTTCGTACTAGTTTCCAGTTATCTCGCTAGGGCATTGTTCGACACAGGAGCATCACACTCCTTTCTTGCAGAAAGCTTTATTCGGAGAATTGGGGTCGAGCCCTTTTTGGAAAATACAGAGCTTAGGGTGCGCATGCCCAATGAGTCTTTCATGACTATGTGGACGAAAGGGCACATTGATTGGATTCTAGATGAAGTTGACTTTGTATTGATGGCAGTAATCCTACTGTTAGCCGAGTTTGATGTGATCTTGGGAATGGACTGGCTTGCAGAGCAATGAGCCAGTATTGACTGCCTATCAAAGGTGGTGACCCTGAGAAGCGAAGGAAAGGAAGAAGTCAAGTTTGAGGACCTTAGTGGGGTGGCCTGCTCCCTGATTTCGGTCATGCAATTGGTGCGAGCAGTTTATCGGGGAAGAGTAACATTCGTAGCTTTGTTGGAAGTTCACCTTTCTAAGTTATCAATTAGAGAAGTGCCGGTGGTGGAAGAATTCGAGTATGTGTTTCCTGAGGAGCTTCTAGGAGCACCTCCACGGCAGGAGATCGATTTCTAGATTGAGTTAGTGCTAGAAGTCAGACCGGTGTCACGTCCTCCTTTTAGGATGAAACGGAAGGAGTTGGCCGAGCTCAAGGTATAGCTGCAAGAGTTGTTAGAGCAGGGGTATATTAGACCTAGCTCTTCGTCGTGGAGCGCGCTGGTGCTATTCGTAAAGAAAAAAGATGGTAGTATGCGGTTGTGCATATACTACCGTGAACTAAACAAACTGATCGTCAAGAATAAGTATATGATTCCACGGATAGATGACCTGTTTGACCAGTTAGTAGGGTCGGTGGTGTACTCCAAGTTGAACTTGAAGTCAGGGTATTACTAGTTGCGGATTCGAGATGAGGACATACCCAAGACAGTGTTTGATACAAGGTATGACCACTTCGAGTTCTCGGTGATGTCGTTCGGGTTGACGAACGCATCATCGGTATTCATGGATTTGATGAACCGAGTGTTTTGGGAATACTTAGATTCGTTTTTGGTGGTATTCATCAATGATATTTTGGTATACTCCAAGTCAGAGGCGGAGCATGAGACGCACTTGAGAGTGGTCTTACAGGTTTTGAGAGAGAACCAACTTTATGCTAAGTTCTCGAAATGCGAGTTCTGGTTAGAGGAGGTGGCATTTTTGGGTCATGTGATTAGTAGTGATGGGGTGGCGGTGGATCTGGCGAAAGTTGAGGCCATCAGGGATGGGCCAGTTCTAAGAACCGTGGCGGAAGTCAGGAATTTTCTTGGACTAGCTGGGCACTATAGAAGGTTTGTGGAGAACTTCTCGCGGATAGCTCTGCCCCTCAATTCTCTGGCTCATAAGGACCAGAAGTTTGTGCGGACTCAAGAGTGCAACCAAGCATTTGACACCTTGAAGGAAAGGTTGATGTTGGCTCCAATCCTAGGCCTTCCCAAAGGGACGGGAAGATTACAGATTTTCAACGATGCGTCGGGTTACGGTTTGGGTTGCGTGTTAGTACAACATGAAAATGTTTTGGGTCTATACAGTTGAAACCTCATGAGAGGAATTACCCCATCCATGACTTGGAGTTGGCGGTAGTAATTATTGCGTTAAGTTGTGGCGGCACTATGTGTACGGTGCGAAGGTGGAGATCTTCACGGACCACAAAAGCCTGAAGTACATTTTGGATCAAAAAAATTTGAACATGCAGCAGCGCGGGTGGGTCGAGTTTCTTGGGGACTACGAAGTGGCGATTCAGTATACATCAGGCAAGGCCAACATGGTGTTCGATGCCTTGAGTAGAAAATACTCTAGACAAGAGAATTGGATTGAAGCTCATAATGAACGGTTGGTGCGGGACTTTGAGTCCTTTGGCATTGATTGTGTAGCGAGAGGCGAGACTAACATGGCTCGGTTGAACTGGATAGAGTTGTAGAGAGACTTACCCGATCGTATCTGGGAAGCAAACAGTGTGGATGCAGAGTTCCAGCCATTTGTGGTGGAAGCTCATAAAGGCGGGAGTAGTATCTTGGAGATGGTTGATGGGATCTTAAAGAGGAATGGAAGAGTATGTGTACTGCAGTTCGACAAGCTCCATGAGGAGTTGATGTTTGAGGCCTACCTTTCGAAGTACTCCATTCACCCGGGTTGTACGAAGATGTACTTGGATATGAGGAAATCCTTTTGGTGGCCTGGGATGAAGCGAGAGGTAGCTTTGTATGTGAGCTAGTGCCAGACTTGTGTCTTAGTGAAGGCTGAGTGTCAAAGGCCGGGCGGGTTCCTGAAGCCCCTTCCTATCCCTGAGTGGAAATTTGACGACATCTTCATGGACTTTGTGCATGGTTTACCTCGGTTGCAATAGGATAACGATGCGATTTGGATGGTTGTGGATTGCTTGACCAAAGTGGTCCACTTCATTCCGAATCGGAAGGAGGACAGTGTAGAGAAGCTAGTGGAATTGTACGTTCGCAACATTGTGCGATTGCACGGGGTTCCAATGAATATCGTTAGTGATCGTAACAGATGGTTTACGTCCAAAGACTGGAGACTAGGGCATAAGAGTCTATGCACCAAGCTCAAGTTTAGTACAGCGTTCCATCCTCAGACCGATGGTCAAACGGAGAGGACTAATCGTACACTGGAGGATATATTGAGAATGTGTACCCTTGATTTTGGGAAGAAGTGGGAAGATCACCTTTTCATGGTGGAGTTTGCCTACAACAATAGTTTCTAGGAGAGTATCATGATGGCTCCATATGAGGCTCTGTATGGAAGGCGATGTTGAACACCGATGTCTTGGATAGAGGCGGGAGACACCAAACTTTTGGGAAAGGAAGTGGTGGTCGATGTTTGTGAGTTGGTGCAAACAATTCAGGAGCGCATGAGGTTGCTCAGGATCGTCAGACGAAGTATTTCAATGCGCGCCATAGGAATGTGAAGTTCGCTGTTGGAGACTGAGTCTACCTAAAGATTAAATCATTCAAAGGCGTTTCACGGATTCGCAGACTCAAAAAGTTGAGCCTGAGGTTTCTAGGTCCGTTTGAAGTTACAAAATGTATCAGAGAAGAACCTACAAATTGAAATTGTCTACAGAGCTGAGTGGATTGCACGATGTTTTCCATGTCTCGGTTTTAATGAAAGCTTTGGTAGAGGCATGTGTGGTGGTCGAGTCGGCAGCGGTGCCGGTAGAAGAGGACTTGAGGAAGAGAGTCCGTCCGGTCGTATAAAGGATTCAGAAGTTCGGCAGTTACAAAGTAAAGAGGTTTAGCTCGTGAAATGCGATGGGATAAATTCGGGCGAGACAAATTCTCCTGGGAGCGCGAGCAAGCAATGCGGGAAGACTTCCCAGAACTTTTTGCATCAGGTATGCTTAGTGTTTGAGTGCATGCTAAATTTTGAGGACGAAATTCTTTTAAGGGCGGAAGAGTTGTAACACCCCAATTTTATAGAACTTGAGGATCAGGGAGCCACCACGCAGCGATAGGAAGCTATCGCCCGATGGTAGCCTCTTTCGGCGAGAGCGTCGAGTGGTAGCGTGCATCGTTAGTTAGGTATCGCTCGGTGGTAGCCCCTTTGCGTTGAGACGAAAAGAGTTGAGTCGAAGGCGTTGAGAGGTTACCACGCGGCGAAATCGCTAATGCTGGCGTTAGCGGGGCATTCTGCAGAGGCAGACGGCTCTGTGAGCTACCGCGACGCGGTAGGTAGCTACCGTCCGGCGATAGCAGGCAAAAGCAGTTTCGTAAATGGTGAGATTATGCCGCCCAATCTTCTTAGAAATCGATCCTATGATACAGAATTGTCCGTCCTTGACCCTTAAGTGGGGCTGAGGGGTTCATCCTTCTCATTTGTTCTCAACCTTTAGGGTTTTGAGGGAGAGTTTGGAGGAGGGAGAAGAAGAGCATCTTCCGCCATTGACGAAGCTTCAGAGCTCTGTTCATCGATCTGAGGCCAGATCCGTGGAGAGAACTTGAAGGCGCACACTTTCATCCGTGCAAACCAAGATCTCCATGTCTAGGAAGAGGAGTTGTAAGGTAATGACATTTCTCCTCTCAGTTTTTAGGATGCGTGCATGACATCCGTTTCATTTTTGCTTTCTTTCAAGCATTTAGACTACAGATCTCTCAAATGAGAGCGGTACGGGTTGCCATGGTTTAAGATGAGCCACCAGGTCGATTGAGTCCGTCCCTAACATGTTGTTGCACTAGAAATCTGCTCCCTTAGTGGATTAGGCATTGTGGGTGAAGCCGTAATTACGATCGTTTGTCCGATGCGGTGATGTTGCATGCTGAGCACTAGAGATTTTGCTAGAAATCTGAATGCGGCGAAGACACCGTTTGTGATGTTTGCCCTCTTTTTCGTGTGAGAATGAATGGTGATTTAAGGCGAAATTGACAAGGCTGATTGTGAAGGCTGGACTTGGTCTTTATGGTCGGCTGGTTAGTCCGTGACATTGCAAGTCATGTGTGGAGAGTGTCCCAGTGAGACAAGTCCCCTTCTGTGAAACTGACGAGAAAGTCAAGCTTTGGACAAGCCCAGACGATGAAGCCCACGAGTGGGCGGGATCAAGCAAGGTTTCTTAACATCAGTTTATTTGTGTGACGGAACTGACGTGAGAGTCAGAGCTTGCAGGCAAGCCCGAGTTTGAGATCCATGAGCGAGTGGAGCCTAGACAAGAGTTCAGTGTTGTGGCTTAAATGCTGTTAGGGGAAATTTGAAGTACCCGTATGGATGATTATGGTGTGTTATGCGTGATGATTTGTTAGATTCATTCGCGTTATAGGGTGCCTAAGGTGAAACCCAGGTTTACATACATGCTACAATATAGATCTCTTTTATTAAATGCTCAATCTAGAAACATGTTTGTTGTATGAGACATCCAAACTTATTGCTTTACTCTTTACGTACATTTGAATACGAAGTGCTGACTTGCAGGGTGATGGAGTGCCCCGGGGTCCGCTAGGGACGGTCGGGAGGAGAAGTGTTGGTTACAAAGTTGAGGTTAGCCTTTGCTAACCAACGTTATAACAAAACTTTTACAGGGCAAGGATCGCACACTGGAGAAAGCTTGCCGGCCAAAAGGCCTTAGCCTCATGAAGTGTTCTCTCTTCTATTAGTTTATGAAGTGTTGAATGTTTTGTTTCATGAACTGTAATCCGGCTTGCACGTCGAGGTAGCCTAGGAGTGCTAAGGCAGATTACTCTGTTTGTTGTTGATACCGTTTTTGACAATTGATTGTTGTAAGGCCTTACGGCAATGTTGGACTCCTATGGATGTGGGTAACTTCTGCGTTGGTTGTGTGTTTCCGCTGTCTTGTTGTCTGTGTTTTGAGATGCGTAGATATTTATATCACTTTTTAATGTTAAAGCTGTGACGTCTATATGTTGTGGGGACCCGACCGGACCCATATTATATGGTTATTACAGGGGAGGTGTTACAAAGTGCATATTCAATATTGCAGCGGGGTGTGGGAGTGTGAATTTTTGTAATAATTTTGCAACCTTTTTGATTTCCAGGTGCCAAAGCAGGGCGCTCAAGGACGACCGATGCGATTGCGCTTCACTCTTAATGGTGAGCAGATCGATATTTGAAGGAAACGTTATGTAATACCTGCTGACATTGAGGTAAAAATCCCGTATGTGGAGGAGTACGTGCAGAATCCTCTTACCGACAGGATGAACGACCCCCGTGCAGCCCGCCCCGCGTGGATGGCAGGCGCTCACGCCCTCGCGTAGGTGCACACAACAAACACCCATGATCGCGCCCTCACGTAGGTGTGCACAGGCGGGCTCCCGAGGCCAGTGCGTGTGCGTCAGCTCCACCTCTGCCATCTCCGGCCGCCACCATTGTCGGCAACATGTCCCGACCGCCCCAAGGGCATGTTTGTCATTTCCAGAAATTTGGTGATCCGGGTGACAGGAATGGAGTGACGTCATTCACCAACTCAGGATTTAGTCGGGTGCAATTACCAACACATCTTTTCAAGAAAGCTATGAAAGGTCATCATGCCTTCATTTGAAGACAAGCTACTAGAGAGACTAATGGGAGTTATGAGCTTGTCCGGCGATGACGTATGACTTAGATCATTTTATCACTCGAATATTACTTTGCTCTCTCTCGAGTTTGCTCACGCTCAACACGCTCGCGGGTACAACAAGCAAATGAATGAACTTGGTTGAACACACTCATGGAAGCTCCCGTAGATCCTCTCTCCAAGCCTTCATGTACTTAGCCATTTTCTCCACTTTTCTATACTTGAAGCTTATAATGGAGAGGTGACCTGTCACCCTCCGGATAACTCAAACACTTGTAACAAAAAGAATATAGTGGATTATGGTCCGACACTAATCCGACCACATAGTTTTTCACATTGTCTGAGCTTTCCACGTAAAAATGCCTCTGTGTCATTACTGTTCGAATCTCTTTTGACTATTTGCGCGCCCGACCCGACTTGTGTTCCATACTCTGCAACAATTTCACGGAACATCGCTGAATCAGAACAACCTCTCCAACCAAGTGCAATGACAAAGAGAAGTGCACGCTCCGCTAACCGCGCAGCTCCAGGGGCCCGCACGCATGGCTCGTTTGATCGGGTTGTATTACCTGAGTGTTTTGGTCGAAGTCCTACCAATTTGACTCAAAAATCTTTAGAGGGAACCCCATCATACCTAAAACATTATCTTTCATCTTTGCAAATGCTACAATTGAAGAGAAGATTTAGTAGAAAGTTAATGAACGACAAACATATTCTATGATCTCATGTATGATATTTTAACTATGATATATGTTTTGACTATAATATATATTTTGAATATAACATCTTACTTGTTTTTGCAATGAAAAAGGTTCTAATTATTATTTTTTGATGTTAAAAAAATTTATGTGCATAAATTTTTTGTTTGATGATAGCTATTGTCTCAAAACAGTGCTTACAAATTGTGGCCAGAGAGCGATCATTACAACCAGGCTCTGTTACGAAATCTAGAACGAGTGAGAATAAGTTTTGCCACGCGGAGGAAATGAAAACAAGCAAAATCTAAAAGATGCAAGGAAGAGCGAACCATCGAAGCACTCACGCAAGATGATCATTTCCCATGTCCAAAATAAAAAAAAGAAGAAGAAGCAGATATCATAGATTAATCATATAGCCACTGAAATATCCAATAAGCTATTAGCAACTCCACATCCATCTTTCCAATTCCTAATGGCTTCTCCACATCCTCCACTTCCAACGAATCTCCACAAAAATTCAACCTTCACCCAAAACCATGTCCGCCCGTCTCCTATTCCTCCCCCCTTTCCTAATTCTGCTTCCTGTGTCTTCGTGCTTTGCGAGCCACGTAGTCCGGATGCAGAAGAATGAGCATTCAAGCTCTCCTTCTCCCCTCTCTCATCCCCTTCCCTCCAAGACTCTCATTCGATTCGAGGAGAAGGAGATTCCCCGGAGCTAGGGCGACGGACGGTCGGAAGAGGGCCAATCTCGTGGCGCGGAAGAAGAAGAGGGTGAAGCTGCCGGAGTTCGCCGACGGTCATGGCACGGCGTTATCCATCAGCGAATTCCTCCATCATCCGTCCGGAGTGGAGGCCTTGCTCAACACCAGATCATTGGATGGTTTCGAATCCCTCGGCTCCAATACATACAGGTTTTCTGTTTGGTTGACCTAGTTGGATTATGGGCTTTTGGTCAGCTTATTCCACAACTAATCGGAGATGTATAATTTATTTGCACTCTTTTGGGGGGGGGGGGATTTTGAGCAGGTGTTTTTTGCAGAAGATTCAGTTTCTGATGCTGGAGGTTGTTCCAGTTCTGGAATTGAGGGTCATTCCCACGAGTGAGGACTGCACTGTTGAGATGTTGTCTTGCAGGGTAAGATCTTCTGCAGTTTTTGTTGTACTATATTTAAAAATCTGTTCTTTCTGCTTTTTGGATGTACAGCTGTGAGTTGGCTAGAAGTAGTTCAAAAGTCTGGCACTATCACTGTACCTTTAGCTGTAGCTGGATCAGGATTCTCTACATCTAGGAACTCCAAATGGAGGTCAATTTCATGGTCAAGATTGATTCTCACTTTATCTAAAAGTGCACATTTTTTTGATTATAGAAAATATAAAATAGGATGGGATTAGTGAACCGATCGGATTAGCTAAGATTAAATCTAGACCGTGGTGAAATGGATACTATCCATTTGAGTCCAAATGAAGAGGATCCTGATTAGCCATAGCTACACAGTTTTCTTTGGTTGGCAGGCAGTGCTAGTATTCTGACCGTTGTAGGTCTTTTAAATATGTAGTATGTGTCGGTGTCCTTACCTTTAGCTCTAGGTTCTAGCCACAATTTGTGCCTCTGTGGTAATTTATTTCCTCATCTCTTTTCTAATTTATTTTATTTTTTACTTTATAATTTTTCCCTTGATGTTTTTCTCTGATGTTTTTATTTCATATTTTTCTACTTTTATGTTTTTCTTTGATATTTATTTTATTTTATGTTAATCTTGTTTTTTATGGCAAACCTTTTAGGCAATGGATCTGATATAACAACACTCAAGCCTTTATCCCACTATAGTGGGGTCGGCTATATGGATCCTTTGTCGCCATTGTGCCATATCTTTTGTCATAATCTCACTAATGCCTAAGTACATCGTGTCTTTCTTTATAGTTTCATTCCAAGTCTTTATTGGTCTACCCCTCCCTCGTCTAACATGCATAGTGACTAGATTCTCACAACGCCTAACATGTGTCTCTAATGGTCTTCTTTGTGCGTGTCCAAACCATCTTAGACGAGCTTCTCACATCTTCTCTAAAATTGGTGCTACTCCTGTCTTATCCCTGATTCTTTCATTCCTAATTTTATCCAATCTCATGTGTTCACACATCCACCTAAGCATTCTCATCTCCGCAACTCCCATTTTTTGCTCATGTACCAATTCACTGCCCAACACTCAGAACCATAGAGCATCGCAGGTCTAATTGCAGTATGGTAAAACTTGTCTTTAAGTTTTAGTGGTACTTTACAATCACATAAGATCCCTGATGCGCCTCTCCACTTCAACCAACCCGCTTGGATTCTATGTGTCACATCTTTATCAATACCTCCATCCTTTTGAACTATCGATCCAAGATATTTAAAACACTCACTACGGGAAATATCTTGACCACCCAACTTAATAATGAAGTCATCTGTCCTTCTTGTACTGCTAAATTTAAGCTGCATATACCCTGTCTTAGCCCCGCTCAACCTAAAACCCTTCTTTTCTAAAGTATCTCGCCAAGATTCAAGTTTTGCGTTTACACCCTCGCGCGTCTAATCAACCAAAACGATATCATCCGCAAACAATGAACACCAATGTATTGCTTGTTGGATATGTCTGGTGAGCTCATCTAAGATAAGGGTAAAAAGATAAGGGCTTAAAGATGAACCTTGATGTAATCCAACAGTGATAGGGAATTTCTGTGTTAATCCTCCAGCTTTTCTCACCCTTGTCACTGAATTTGTATACATATCTTTGATTATGTCAATATATGATACATTTACACCTTTCTTTTCTAAGACTCTCCATAAGATCTCTCTTGGAACTTTATCATAAGCTTTCTCAAGATCAATAAACAGCATATGCAAATCTTGTTTTCTTTTTCGATAGTTGTCAATAAGTCTTCTCAAGAGATGTATAGTTTATATGCTCGACCTCCCTGGTATGAATCCAAATTGATTCTTCGAGATGTTAGTCTCTTGTCTTAATCTTCTTTCTATTACTCGTTCCCATAGTTTCATGATATGACTCATCAATTTAATTCATTTGTAATTAACACAATTTTGTATATCTTCTTTATTCTTATACAAATGTACCAATGTACTTTCTCTCCATTGGTCTGACATCTTCTTTGACTTCAGTATTTTATTGAAAAAATATGTAAGCCACAAAATTCCTTCATTTCTTAGACATTTTCATACTTCGATAGGTATATCATCTGACCCTACCGCCTTTCCATTTTTCATCTTATTTAGTGCATCTTTTACCTCTGATGCTTGAATTTTACGATAAAACGTTATGTTCTTATATTTCTCTGATTTACTTAACTCTTTCAAGTTCAATTCATTGTCCTTTGTTTCATTATAGAGTTGATAAAAGTATCTTTTCCATTGCTCTTTAATATCCGCATCATTCGTCAAAACTGTATCTGTCTCATCCCTTATGCATTTTACTTGACTTAAATCTCTTGTCTTTCTTTCTCTATCTCGAGCAATTATATATATGTCAAGGTCTCCATCTTTGTTATATAGTCTCTTATAAAATTCTCATAAGTTTGACTTCTTGCTTTACTTACTGCATGTTTAGTTTTTTTTTGACGACTTTATACCTGGCTAAGTTTTTATTCCTACAAACGTAGAGTGATTTATAGGTGACCCTCTTTGCCCTCATTTTGTCTTGCACTTTCTCTTTCCACCACCAAAATTTTTTATTTGAGGGCGCACGATCTTTTGATACTCCAAGTATGTTCTTTTCATTTATCCATAAATGTGAAAACATAATTTCCCATGAGATATTAGGATCAACATAAGGGTCATCAACTAGTTGTTTCATAATTGTCTTCTTGAAAAAATAGTAATCTTCCTACTTCTGTTATGATGCCAGTTGATTTCACCGAGGAAAAATAGTAATCTTATTAAACCAATTTCTATGGCTTTCTTTTATTGGTTGTAAGTTAAAGTCGGGTTTAAGTTTTCTATAAAAAAGGAAAAAAAAGGTGGACGGTGGGCTTTTACAGAATTTAATAATACTAATGGATCATTCATATATAATAAAAGTAGATGTTATATGATAACATGGATGCTTTTCCCAAGTATTGCTGAATCCTTCTATTCCGTCCTTACATTTTATTAATTTTGGCGCGTTCATTATTTTCCCACAGTTTGAGGGTTCAGAATCTATGAAGAGGCAAAATGATCTTTTCTCAGGTATATCCATCATTAATCAATGGGTTTTTCTTCTCATAAATACTGGCAGCTGTTTACAATGACAACAACAAACAACACTCAAGTTTTTATACTACTATAATGGGGCAAGCTATATGGATCCTTTGTCGCCATTGTGCCCTATCTTTCGTCGTAATCTCACTAATGCCTAATACCGGCAATTGTTTGTCTTAAGAAAAACATTGATATCTTTATCTAAATAATAATAATTCAATTCCAGTTACTATTTTGTCGAGCATGTTCTTCCATAGATTATTTTGTATAGGCAGTTAATAGCCTGGGCAACATATACTTATGAACTAAGCAATTTTTATAAGTGATAATATACATATGATCATTCCCATTAACTTCCTTTCTTCTAATTATCATATGAAGGGATCCTATTGATTTTTCGTTCTGATACTTGTTCCTTATCTGTAGCTTTTATGAAAAATCATATAACATGGGAGATGAATGGTTCTGAGACATTTTTGGATGTTCATGTTGATCTTAGTTTATCACTCGAGGTATCATTTTTCTTCTTGCTATCATAAAGATTATTAAAGATATTGTAGTTAAGCAATTAAAATTACTTGATGACACTGATTGCTACTTGTTTCAAAAATATTTTATTGCTCTTTTGTCTGTATATGTAGATGAGCAAAACTTTGTGGGGGCATGGGGATGGCTGCCCTTCTTCATATTGCCTAAAGAGAAATGAATTTCTCTCGTTTGCTTGTCCTTGAAAAAATTCATGTGAATTTCTCTCGTTTGCTTGTCCTTAAAAAAATTCATGTTACCTGTAATTGATAGAATCGATCTCTGATACACCATTCATGGTAAACCCATGCTAGTTCGATTGGTTGACCCGCCTCAACTAGATGAGGAGTTTCTTCAGTTTTGTGTTCCTTAAAAGAGCATGTTGCTTATGTCTGATGAGTCAATCTATAATTCTTACATCAACACACAGGATAGCCCAATGGATCAATGTTGTTACCAGACTAGACCAATCGGTTGGCCCAGTTCAATTGGATGAGGTGTTACTTTAGTTTGCATATTCTTAAGAAAACACCTTTCTTATAATTGATGAGTTAAGCTCTAATCCTTATGTCTAAGCACGTGATAGCTAATATGATCAATGTTGTTGAGTTTTGTAGAGAAAAACTTGCTTATCTTGGACATGAATAGTTCTTCTATTTATACAAAAAGAGATCTCTCGCATATGCTATATGAATACTGTTAAAAATATATGTACTGATAATAAAAAAACTACTACTACTTTTTACACTCTCCCAAAATAGAACATACAAGTTGTATGCGCCAAGTTTGTAAAGTAATTGAAGGTTCATGTGAGGCGTAGCTTTGGTGAGAATGTCTACGATCTAGAAAACAATGGAAATATGATGAAATTGAATCTCCCAAAACTTGACTTTATCTCTGATGAAGTGACAATCAACTTCAATGTGCTTCACACGCTCATGAAAAATTGAGTTCTCGGCAATATTGGTAGTTGTCAGACTACCAAAAAGGGGAACTGCGAGTTGAGAGAGAGAAAGAGAGAGAGAGAGATGCTAAGATCAACCAAGAGGATCCTAAACTAAGTGAGCTCAAATGCTACCAGTGATATCAAGCGATATTCAACATCGACCTTAGAATGAGCCACAATAAATTGCTGCTCTTTCATGTGACAAAATTACCTCTAAATAAAGTACATAAGTCACTGGTTCATGAATGGATCTGACAAAGTCAACATCATAATAGACCACCAGGGAGAGTAGAAGAGGGTTGGTAAATGAGTCTCTATCCAAAAGCACTTTAGATACGAAAGAATGTACTTGACTGCCTTCAAATGAGAGATCATAGGAGTGTCCATGAATTGAGTCATGCCACTCACAATGGAAATAATGTTTGTATGTGTATCTTCATATAGACCAGCTTCCTAACTAGATGACACAATACTCTGGATTGAGTAGAAGCGGGCCAGAGACAAAAACAATAGAGAAGAGCTTATGCCCTAATATCCGGCAACCCGATTGAAGATTATGCAACCCTTGCTTTGATGATGACGAGGGAATCACCACGAGAAGCGACTTAAATCCTCAATAAATAATGAAGGCTTAGCCTTTGTTTGAAAATACTTGTCCAAATGATGCTTTAACTTTGGGGATCACTACCGCTTGTCTCCTGTGATAATAATTTCATTAACATATACTAGTAGAGTCACAATTCCCGTAGCCCGCATCACTTGACTGAATATCTCAAACCATGCTATTGGAGATTGCTTAAGGCCATACACGGATTTTTATAAATTACATACAAGAGGCCTCCTCATAGTTTCACATCTTAGTTGATGTTGCTTGTAAACACTCAATCAAATTGCCATTAAGCAAGACATGTTTGATGTCAAGATGATTCAACTTCCAACGACAATGAATAAAAAGGAGATCAACATACAAATTGTAGGCTTCACAGTTGGTGAAAAAGTCTCTTCGTAGTAATTGCTCTGCCCCTCAGTAAATCTGCTAGCAGTGAGTGGCACCTTTAGGCACTCAACAAAACTATCCGACTTGTGTATCACAATGAAAACTTACTGACAACCAACATAAGACTGCCCCGAAGGCAAATGGAGCAAATTCCTTGTATGAATGGATCATAGAACCTGCATCTCCTCATCCATTGAACTATGCTGTCATGGATATTGTGGTGCCTCTTGAATAGAGGAGGGAGTGGTCACCAAAGAAAGTGAATTTAAATTTTGTGAAGAGGATGTGCAACTGTTACGGGATTGCGGCAGGCGGAGAAGATACTTTGGAGCCGGAACAACGACTGCTTAATCGGGGCTTGCTCGATGGAGAGAGAGATTCCAAATTCTCATAAAACAATACAAGGAAAAATATAACACTTCTTTGAAAACATTACATGACCCCAGAGTCTCGTTATATAGGAGGTGATCGCAGCATACCTGTAAATATAACAGACGAGGAGACTAAACCAAACCCTAAACACCAACTAGTCTCAAAATAACACGAAAAAATAACTAGATAATTGGGCCCGAGGCCCTTAATATCTCTCTCTCTGCAAACAAGATTGACTTCAAGCTCAAGGAAGATCGATGACGGTAGCAGCCTTGCACGATGCCCTCATCGTCAGAGTACTCGACGTACAAATAAAAAAGCTTCTTGCACTAATGTCTGCGAGTGCACTGCTCGACACAGTTATAACATAAGCTTTACGCTCGCCGTTCTATCATATCACAATGAGAGGAATTGGATGGCTTATTGGGTCCTCAGTATGTCTTGGCGGAGCCCTGATATCAGCAGGCATTTAAGCCTTGTGCCAGCTGGAGGCGACTGCCGCAAATCCTAGCCAAACTCTTAATAGTCATTAAGTCTCAAGGAGTCTCAAATTTGATATCCAGCCATAGACGGTCGTGAAGTACGACAGTGAAGATGGAGACCTGCTTCCTAGGGGGAAGTGCGACGTGTGCCAGGAGATTCTGAAACTGTTTCAAATAATCGTCCACGGATCCCGTCTGCCGTAAAGTCGTGAGCTCACCAAGGGGGTTGCTGCGGATAGGAGGACCAAAACGCAAGTTGCAGAACTGCATGAAGTCATCCCATGTCAGACCTAGATGGTTGACAAGTAGACGATTGACTCAAAGTAGAGTTGATTCGAGGAGATGGAAGGATGCTGGATGAATTTGATCCGTTGCCGGTGTTTATTAGCGGGCGAAAAAATATTTCCACTTAGTGATCTAACCCAATGGATCCGTCTTCCCATCATAAGTCAAAAATCCAATTTGAGGTAGCGCAGTAGTGTAACCTCCTTAGGGCGTACAAGGCACAGTTGCGGTGGATCGTGGAGGATGAATGGTGATGGTAGTGTGTGACTACTGCTAGCGTGATCAGTAGGTGGGAGTAGTAACAGCGGGAAGGGTGACAACCAACTCATTTAGCTTGGCGGTGAGGGTGACCATGTCTTCCCTATGACGGGCGTCAACGTCCTGAAAGCGTGCGTCCATGGAGAACATGACCGTTTGCAACACGTCTTGGAGAGCAGTCTTGAAATCCAGCGATTCCCCCATAGGGTGAATTGCTTGTTGAGAGATGAAGCGGGTGACTGGACGGTTGGATTCCTCAGAGGCGGCTAAATGTGGGTTACCGTGAGAGCCGCGACGCTTCCCAATGATGAGGCGCACAAAGAAAATACATGGCTTGAGGAATTGGGTGTCTTCTGGCTCAAACAGGAAGGAGGAGCGGCACTGCTGCTGGTTGTTGGTCGAGGGAGATTGGTCAAAATGCTGAAACAAGCGCTGCCCTGGTGCAGGTCCGGCTGGGCAACGCTGAAACCTAATAGGTAAAAACGGGCTGATACCTGGATAGCGAGCACGATGCTGTGTCGACGCAGAGACCGACGTAAGGAGACGACGCAAAAGTCCGTCTATGCAGAAATCGGCTGAAGGAGACTATGCAGAAGACCACCGATGCAGACGGAGAAACCTCGTCATGGAAGACGACAAAACCGACGACGAAATGGTGCTGGAGGCCTGTCGATTCAGAAACAACCCAAATATCACCGATATCAGCTGGAACTGAAAGACCAAAATAACACTGGGATCTCGTCGATGTAGAACACGCATTTGACAGTTAATCTGTGCTTGAACTAAAAGAAGACGGATTTTTAGGGTTTAGAAATTCGTGAACAACGGATTCAACAAAAGAGGAGGGGGTAGCTCTGATACCAATATGTTACGGGCTTGCCGAAGGCGAAGGTGATACTGTGGAGCTGGAACCGCGACTGCCTAAGCAGGGTTTGCTCAAGGGAGAGAGAACATCCAAAATCTCATAAAACAAGAGAAAGGAAAATACTTTGATAACATTACATGACCCCAAGGTCTCCTTATATAGGAGGAGATCATGTCATAAGCGTAAAGACAACAGGCAAGGGGACTAAACCGAACCTTAAACCCTAACTAGACTCGAACATAATTCATATAATAAAATAACTAGATAAGTGGTCTTGTTCTCCTTGTAAGAAGAGTAAGAAGACGCAAACTTGCAGAATTTGTCCGACTGCTGAAAAATGTGTTACTGATATATGAGATCTCTCTAGGGAGCGTGAACGAGCGCGGAAGCGGAAGAAGCAACGACTATTGGTGTCAAAGAAGCAGACGCGGGAGGACGTAGCCTCCGATACTAAGTTGTTATGTGCCAACTCGACAAATGTTGGAGGAGCGAAGGAACGCTACCGTGGAGCCCTAACCACAACTGCCTAAGCGGGACTGCTTGTTAAAGGAAAGAGCCACAAATGATCTCACACAATATACAGGAAATAGAACTTCTTGCTTACTTCATTCAACCTTACATATACCTTTATATAGGCTTACAACAAATAAAATATCAAACAATGATAATGACACATATTACTAGGTCCGGTGCTCGAGACCCCCACATAATGATAACACTTACATAATAAAGATAACCATAATCAACTAGATAACGAGTACGCAACCCATAACATCTCTCCCGCAGTTCAAAACGAGCTTGACCTCAAACTCAAGGGGGAGCACAATGGTACGAGCATCATCTGACGCATCTTAATCATTTCAAATTTAAGGATATTCGTCAGTCATTTTCTTCCTTTTCTTCCCCATTATTGGAGATTAATACATCTTCAATTTCTAGTTTGTCTAGAGAAGTCATAGTAAGCATGCCAACTCCATCAAAAGAATTTGCACATGCATCTCCTCCAATATCTCACATTCTACTTCTTCCTTCATTATATATGTCTTCAGCTTCAAAAAAACCACTCTCTGATGCTCATTTAAATATTATTGTCACTCATGGGGATCACGACATAGATCGGCCTGGACGACCATCATAGCCGTCCATTTTATGCGGATCAATGATTCGAGATTTTTAGTTATTTTTCTATATTTTTTGCATTTTTATTTCATGTATTTTGTGGGCCGTTATGAGAGAAGATTCATAACCGTACATGATGGCCTCGTTGTCTATAAATAGGGATATATGGTTCAATTGGAAGGGATTGAAAGTTGGAGTAAAAAAAAATTGCTCGTTTTCGATTACCCGGTGTCGAAGCCGGAATGTTGTGCTGAAGCTTGAAAGTTATCTCCTCTCCATCCCTCCACGCCTCCTAGACGGCCACCCCTCCACCTTCATTGTCTGGCCCTCTTCCTCATCTCCACTAGCGGACCACCGCCACTATCTCAAGCTCCCCTCCAAATTCCTTCCACCACATACAACAAACAAACATCACTTCCACAAAACTACACCAACACCTCTCAAATTCCTTTCATTTCAGTTTTCCGGCGATCACCGGAAAAATACCTCCGGATACCTCCGGATACCTCCGTCAAGCCTCAACCACCTCCTCAAAACCCCTCCTCCACCCCCAATTAATTTCTTCTCATTTTTCATTTTCCGGCAATTGCCGGAAACCACTTCTAGTCACCACCACCACTTCCAATGATCCCCTCCAGTCAGCCACCACATTGCTCACTCCTAGCCAGCAGTCCCTCCAGCCCTTCCTCCACCTTCTGTCCACCTCTGGGCAGCTTTTCCAGCTCTAACTGCTGCTGACAATCTGTGTACCGTCCTACATCAGTTCTCTTTCTGCAAATTGAGCTTTCCGGGGGCCTTAATTAGTCCTTTGCCACTTTTGGAGCCATTTGAAGTTTGCCGAAAATCTACAAGCCCTCTATTTCATAGTTGTGTAAAGTCTTTAAGTTGTTTTTCTTGTGTTGAATTGATTTTATTTCACTGCTCTATTATATTTATTTGTAATCATTGTCTCCGAACTTTTGTGTCATTGTATGCTCTTATTCACTTGTGCAATTTAATTACGTGCCCTCTTTCATTTATACACTTCTCTAGTTTAACTTAACTAAGCTTTAACTACCATGGTCTATCTTATAATTTGATTTATAAAAGAAAATTATTATTGTAAGTTTAAAATTCGTCGGGCTCATATATTTCTTGTAACCTTCACCCATTATTTCCCCGTCATGTAGGATCGTCTTGCGTCAGTCACCTTGGCACATACCCTAATACCATAGCTCGTATGTAGTTGGAGTAGTCAGTCAGTACATGCACTCACCAAAGACTCGCCATCTTGATACTGCCCACCGTATTCTCAGATACCTCAAGTACTCTATCGGGAGCGGTATCCTATTCTCACCGAGTGATGAGCTAAATATTGAAGTTTACACAGACGCAGATTGGATTGGATCAGTTGATGATCAACGGTCCACCTCAAGATATTGCACTTTGGTTGGTGGGAATTTGGTTACAAGAGTACCAAAAGACATGTAGTGGTTAGATCCAATGCTGAAGTTGAATTCAGAGTCATGCCACATGGAATATGCGAAGGACTGTTGATTCAAACTATTATGAGAGACTCTGGCTTTGAGAAAACTGAGCCAATCAGACTATATTGTGATAACAAGACGACCATTATCATTGCTCATAACCATGTCAACACGATCACACCAATCACATTGGGATTGATAGACACTTCATTAAAGAAAGCCTGGTGGGAGGAATCATACGTACTCCGTTCGTTCCATCTAAACATCAACTTACATGCATCCTCATGAAAAGATTGAGTACGAGTGCTTTTGGAAGTATCATTTGTTGGTGTTACCATGATGATCTGGAAGTGGTCAAACAGGTAGTCTCACTGTCAACACGATATGAGCCTATAGGGTCGCACATAAGAGCGTTTGGAGAAGTTGGATGAATGAATTGTGTTGGTCTTACTCATATGTGATGAGTGAAGGACCAAACACTTGACTTATTGGAATGCGTGGAGTGCGTCGAGTGCGTCGAGACATCTCGACGATTTGTCGAGTCATCTCTGTTAATGATTCGTCAAGTGCGTCGAGTGCGTAGAGAAATCTCGACGATTCGTCGAGTCATCTCTGTTAATGATTCATCGAGTTGATTCCATTAGTTCTGGGTCTGTGGATAGCGACGGTTCAAGCTTGTTTATACTCCTGGGTATATGTATATCACCTTAGGGTTTCAGATGATGGAGTTAGGGCGAACCCGAAACTGACGGAAAGTGTTTCCCGAAGTGCCGATCCCGTCGCTCCCGTAAGCCCCGATTCCGGCGTCCGCCGTCGCCGCCTCTCCTGGTGCAGACCTAGCAGTTTGTGGAGACGCAAATGGCTTTCCATTCTCCATCCTGGATCTTGTTTGACTAGGTGCCGGTGTTCTCCCCGTTCGTGTGGATTCCTGTAGAGCCGCAAATTCATTTTGCGTGAACTCACCCGCCGGCCAAGGACTATTTTGGAGCATCTTGATTGGGCGCCGACTCAATCCCACTCAGGTATACTCCTATTTTATGTTATGCAAACTTCTTGATCAATGTTCATCACAAGATTCAAGTTTCTCTTTAGAGTTTTCTTGAACTTTATTCCGCTGCGCACATTTGATGTGCTATTTAGGAAAACCCTACATCATTACCAAGTTGCGCTTGGTCAATATTACACGCCCAACTTGAGGGATAGTGTTAGCATGTATTAGTTGATATTATGTTATTACCTATATTTCTCTTTTGTTATGTATTTCTCTTCATTACCCCCTTATTTATATAAGAGTAAGGCTTTTTGTAAATATTATGAAATCAATTAAATGTTTCAATAGCTACTATGCATCTCCCTCTAAACTATTTTTCATACTTCTCACATCTCTCCTCGTATATCTGGGTCCGTATGTTTTGTTCATTTCCATTCTCATCGTGACAAACTGGATGTCCGTTCTATTAAATGTATTTTTCGTGGGGTGCTCTTCCACCACCAAAGGTTATCGTTGTTATCACTGTCTTACTCGTCACATCTTTTATACTGTTGATGTTACCTTTCGTGAGGGGGAGTCTTACTTTGGTCCTTATCATGGGGAGACAAGTATTGCTGATGAAGGGACCTCTGACATTCCTCTTCCGATCGTTTCCCTTCCGATCGCTTCCCTTTCGATAGTTGCTTCTTTCCCTCTCATCCTTTCTTCTAATCCCGTTACTCCTTCACGACCACTGTCTCTTTTGTTGCATACATACGCCCGCATGTCCCATAAAGTTGACCACGTACAATCCCTAGATGTTCAATCTCTGCAAGCGTGTACTTTTGCTTCAAATTCTGATGATGACCTCCATATTCTCATTCCTCATCTCAAAGGTAACACTAGTAGTACCAAACATCCTATAGACAATTACATTTCATATTATCACCTCTCTCCCGTTCACATAGATTTTATCGTCTCTTTCCTCTATTGTGATTCCTAAGACCTGACAGGAGGCTATCAAGATACCTGAATGAAAATAAGCTATGGAGGAAGAAAGGCATGCCTTTGACAAAAAATACACATGAAAACTTACACATCTTCCTCCTAGAAAAAGAACGGTTGGGTCACATTGGTTTTTTTTTCTGTTAAGCACAATCAAGAGGGGATTGTGGATCAATATAAACTCCATTAGTAGCTCAAGGGTGTAGTCAAACTTAAGGAATTGACTATCAAGAAACGTTTGCTCATAGACTCTATTCGGGTGCTCCTTTCATGTGCTACAGTCTTGGGTGGGACCTACAACAATTAGATGTTAAAAATGTCTTCCTGTATGGTGAGTTGGAAGAAGTCTACGTGATTCTTCCTACTGTTTTTTCCGAAGAAGTGTCGACAAGGTTTGTCATCTAATGAAATTCTTATATGGGCTGAAGCAATCCCTTAATGCTTGATTTGGACGGTTTCATAAGACGATGCTACAACTTGAAATGATTTGGAGAAACCATGCTACAACTTGAAATGATTTGGAGAAAATCACGCACCTAAAAAGGCAATTGTGCAGAGAATTTGAAGTTAAAATATGCAAAAGCTGGAATATTTTCTAGGCATTAAAGTGGCATGGTCTAGTAAGGGAATCTTTATATCCTAGAGAAAGTATGTGGTGCAGGACGACACGTAGGGTTTGTGCGCCCGTCGGCTATTTCTAGGAAACCCTAAATGTATGCAAACGATTTGAGCGATAATTGCACGAACTTTGAAAAATAAACAACTGTTAGTTTTTGTAAAGCACACACAAAAAAACTAATTTTATTAAAAAATGATTTTTCTTAAATAAATGGTTCAATTCTAAATCTGGGGAAGGAAGTTCGCAACTTTCGTTCCGTTCCCCGTGTCGTAGCTACAATCAACATAGCTCTCGTCAACTTCCTCCCTCTTGTGACACGCTGCTTCTGATGAATTAGGGCAATGAACCTTTTTGATGGTTTGTTCGTGCTTGTGGCTTCAATAGTCTCTAGTATTGTCATTGTACGTGTTGTCCAAATGTTTGTTTTGTGTGTTTCTTTATGCACTTGTGTCCCACGTGAGGGGGAAAGTTAAAGACAGACAACTCGAACTCTGATTATGGTTGACCCCCCATATAGTGGAATTCGTTCGAGTGGACCCCCACATGTTGGATAGTCGCCACCACAGTGGTATTTCTCGACTCTCGTCTTAGTCCCACACAACTTACCAAGCTTAAGTCTATGTGTTCCTTTTTTCCATCTCACCCATCTCCTTATTTTGATAGATAAGTGCTTCGGTACGAATTTTCTATGTGGATATCTCATTGTATGTTAAAATGTGCGAGAACTTGAAAATAAATTGCATGGAATTAACAATAACACATAGGAACGTGAAAATAACTTAATATTTATTTCCCCAAAATTTGAATATTACAAGGGTGCACCCTCCTTTATATAGAATGGAGGAGGTGAGAGAATTTACATTTTGACAATGTGAGACTAATTGCAAGAATATACAGAGGTGCGACAAGTGCGGTCAAGCCATTCACACAAGAGTTGTTCGCGCAGGATGAGAGATTACACTAGAGTAACTGCCAATACCAATCAACATCAGAGAGAAAGAACCAAGGATGAATTTGTCGGTCTTCAGTAACAAAGCTTGCGATTAACCCATCTTCACCATAATCACCACAAGGTGCGGTTACACACATTTAACCGCTCATATATCTATCAGTCTTCATAACTTGTGGTTAGCCAAACCTGTCCGCGGAGATCTCAAGGTGCAGTTAGAGAAGGTTAACTGCTCATACATCTGTATGTTCTAACACTCCCCCTTAAGTTGGAGCATATATATAGATCATGCCTAGTTGTCATATATGTCAGAAAATGATGAGTATATTGGTTTGGTAAAAATATCGGCTAATTCTTAATCAGAGATGACAAACAGAGTGCAAATTTGTTTCTTCAAGATTTCTTTCCCGATGAAGTGACAGTCTACTTGAATATGCTTTATCCTTTCATGAAAGACTGAATTCTGTGATATGTAGATAGATGATAGCTTCGTTATCACAAACATTGGTAAGAGATTCTTGTGGACTTCTCCCAAATCTATTAGAAGTATTCGTAACCACTGTAATTTATAAGTGGTTTGATCCATGCTTCTATACTCAGCCTCAACGCTTGATCTGGAGACTGCAACTTATTTCTTGCTCTTCACCTAATAAGATTTCTACCACAGAAGTACAAAATTCATATGTGGACCGCATGTCTCCTTTATCATCAGCATAACTGAGATCATAATAGACTTTTATCTTTAGATGATTATTCTCTTGAAATAATGTTCCCTTCCTCAGAGACCCTTTGACATATTTCAAGATTTTTAGGCCTGTTTGTAGATGACACTCCCTAGGTGTTTGTATAAACTGGCTGACCTTGCCCACGTCATACCAAATATTAGGTCGTGTTACCGTTAGGTAAATGAGTTTGCTCACTAGGCGTCAGTACCTAGTGATATTAGACAATATAGGTGAATCTTCATTCCAAAGTTTATTATCGCCAACTGCCATTGGACACTGGGTAGGTTTAACACTAAGTATGGTAGTCTCTTTTAAAAGATTAGCAACTTACTTGCGTTGAGAGAGGACAATGAAGTTGTGCTTACGTGAGATTTCAATGCCCAGAAAGTATTGGGGAGATCCTATATCTTTGTTGACAAAGTGTTGATGAAGATATTTCTTTGTCAGGGCAATAACAACAATATTATGACATGTAAGAAGGATGCCATCAACATAGACTGCATGAACAACTAGCCCTTGAGACGTCCTGCGCATGAAAAGAGAGTCATCTATAGAGTTACGAACAAAATCAATGATGAAGATGACTTCATTAAATTTGTCAAATCAGGCCCAAGGACTTTTTGCTTGAGTCCGTAGATTGCCTTCCGCAGCTTATATCCTGAGACTCCCCCTGAGTAACATGCCCAGAAGGTTGTTTCATGTACACCTCTTCTTGAAGACCACCATAGAAGAAGACATTCTTGACATCCAACTGAGACATCCGTCAATCCTTATTGACATCTACAAAAAAGGACTCAGATTGTGGTAATTGAGCTACCAGAGAGAAGGTTTCAAAGGAGTCAACACTATAGGTTTGTGTTACGCCCCCGCAACGTTTTGCCGGTCGTCACTATGTTCGCAGACGCAAGGATGCCGTACACAACGGGGCTGAACCATCCGGTTCAGCCCCCTCTCTCTGAAAATGCCGAAATAGGGCTGAACCGGTTCGGTTCAGCCCTATTGGGGCCGGCCGGCCCCTTTGGCCGGTCCCTCTTTGGTTCCGGGTATTTATATCCCGGAACCCCTCTTGGTTCAGCATGCAAGTAATTGAGGTATAATCTCCTTCCTCCTTCTAGCCCTAATTCCTCTTAGCCTCCTCTTCCTCTCTAGTCTCTCTCTCTCTCTCTATCTATCTAGTGTCTTAACATTTGGTATCAGAGGATTCGTCTCTGACATGGTGAATACGCGCACGCAAGAGGAATCCGCACGGCTCGAAACCCTAGAGGGGACGGTGGCCACTCTCACGGATTCGGTGGCGGCCATGATGGCCGGTATGGAGGAGTTGAAAACCTTATTGAAAGGAAAAGCGACGGCTACGGATGATTCGGCCGGATCGGGACAAGATCCGGCTGTGGTTGCGCGCGGGGCCACGGACGGCGGAGTCGCGCGGCTCGGCGACAACGCATCGCGACTTTTCCCCCTCCGTCAACAGGCGCGTATGGCGGGGCTGGCGGATCGGGGTCGGGGCACTGTGCGGGGCCGATGCCGCCCGCATCCTTGCACAGCGGCGGCTTCGGCGAGCCCGTCGCAAGCCGGAACCAGGGGCGTCGGGGCTGGGATGAGCCCGCAGGCTTCCGGCGTGGCTGGGATGACCCAGCAGGGTTTCGGCGGGGCTGGGAGGAGGCCGCAGGTCAGCGGCGGGGCTGGGATGAGGCCGCAGGTCAGCGGCGGGGCTGGGATGAGGCCGCAGGTCAGCGGCGGCCACCGGAACAGGCCGGACAGCAGCGGGGAGGTCTTCTTCCTCCTCCTCGGGGGTTTGGACAGCAGGGTGCGCCGGTTTATGGACCACCATGGGGTGGCCAACCACCGGGTTATGGTGTATTTGAGCAAGGCGATATCGGAAGGCGAGAAGGAGGTCATGGTCCGCATCGCTTGTCTCCAGGCTTGTCTCGCATGTATTTTCCGGAGTTCGAGGGTGGTGACACCTTGGAATGGATTCAGAAGGCCGAACTCTTCTTTCAATATCAAGATGTTCCTGAAGGCCAATGGGTGCAGTTGGCGTCTTTTCACCTAAAGGATGACGCTTTCCAATGGACACAGTGGTTCCTGCGGGGACGGGAGTACGTGCCCTGGGGGGAGTTTGTGGAGAGCTTTACGGCTCGATTTGGTCCGCTAGAGTATGAGAACTATGAAGCCATGCTTCAGAAACTCCGCCAGAAGGGTTCTGTGATGGAGTACCGCACGGAGTTCGAGAAGTTGGCGAATCGGGTGCAGTGGCCAGAAAGGACGTTATACAGTTGCTTCATCTCCGGTCTCAAGGATTATATTCGTGATGAGGTGCAGGCACTCATGCCTCAGTCGTTGAACCACGCCATTACCTTGGCCCGTATTCAAGAGGAGCGGTTCAGCAGGCAGAGAGGCCGCATGCAGAATAGGCCCCCCTCGGCCAGCACTACTACTACTACGGTTGCACGACGGGAACAACCTACGGCTAACAAGCCGACGGTGACTCGCTTGTCTTGGAGTGAGTTGCAAGCTCGCAAAGAGAAGGGTCTATGCTTCAATTGTGATGAGAAGTTTGCTCCGGGCCATAAATGCCAGAGGACACAAGCCTTCATGTTATATCAGGAGGCTGAGGAAGCACCGGCGGCCGACGAGGATGAATTGGAGGTGGACTTGGAAGACACTGAGTTTGGGGTCTCTATGCATGCTTTGGAAGGGTGCGTTCCTCCGCTTACAATGCGGCTGGCGGGTCGGATCGCCCAGGAGAAGGTTACTGTTTTGGTGGACAGTGGGAGCACCCACAACTTTGTGCATCCCGATGTGGCAGGGAGAGTTGGACACAGGGTCGACAAGGGGGCTGCCTTCCATGTTATGGTAGCGGATGGCAGTAAGTTGCAATGTGAAGGGGTGCTGAAGGGAGTGGAACTGCGGATAGGAGACTATGCGGGACGAACGGACGTCTACTTGCTACCTATACGTGGCTCGGATATGGTCTTGGGAGTTCAGTGGTTACGCCAGTTACAACGGGTAACTTTTGATTGGGCGCACATGACCATGGAGTTTGTGCTCGGGGAGCAACAGTTCTGCCTGCGGGGTCTTATGTCTTCTCCTATTAAGGAGGTATCTCTTCGCAACATGCAACAGTTGAGCGGAGACGGGCAAGTGATGGCCATTCTACGGGAGGTTCAGGCCGGCGACTCCGGCAATTCTGAGGTACCAGTTCACTTACAGTCCATTCTGACAGATTACGCTGACGTTTTTCAGGAGCCCCGTACTCTGCCATCGCCTCGGTTCCGGGATCATCGTATTCCGCTCAAGGCGGGCGCCGAGCCTACTAATGTGCGACCATATCGCTACCCACACATTCAGAAGGCGGAAATCGAGCGGAGTGTCCGGGAGATGTTGGAGGCCGGTATCATTCGGCCAAGTACTAGTTCCTTCTCCGCTCCCATCATTATGGTCAAGAAAAAAGACGGTTCCTGGAGGTTTTGTGTGGACTACCGCGCCTTGAATGGCGTCACGATCAAGGATAACTTTCCGATTCCTCACATTGAGGAGCTGCTGGATGAACTGCATGGAGCACAACTTTTTACCAAGTTAGATCTTCGCTCTGGATATTATCAGATTTTCATGGCCCAAGAAGATATCCACAAGACGGCTTTCCGAACACATGACGGCCATTATGAGTTCTTGGTCATGGCCAATGGCTTGACTGGCGAACCTGCGACATTCCAGGCCAACACGAATGAGATTTTTCGGGATTTCTTGCGGACTTTTGTGCTGATATTCTTCGACGACATTCTCATTTACAGTGCTAGTTGGGAGGATCATGTGGGACATGTGGAACAGGTCCTATGCCGACTTCGGCAACACCGTCTTTACGCCAACCGTTCTAAGTGCTCATTTGGTCAGGAGGAGGTGGAATACTTGGGCCACATGGTCTCAGGTCAGGGCGTGCGGGCCGACCCACGAAAAATTCAGAGTATGCAATCGTGGCCGCGGCCAGTTACAGTGCGGGCCTTGCGCGGATTTTTGGGTCTCACGGGATACTACAGGCGGTTCGTCCGGGATTATGGCAAGATAGCACGACCTTTGACTCAGCTTTTGCAGAAAGATTCTTTTTCTTGGGGAGAAGAGGCGGAGGGCGCCTTCCAGGCCCTCAAACAGGCCATGACGACCACGCCTGTTCTTGCCTTACCAGATTTTGCGAAGGAATTCGTCCTCGAGACGGATGCGTCGGGGGTGGGCATCGGCGCCGTCTTGATGCAGGAGGGACGGCCTATAGCTTTCTATAGTAGGGCGTTAGCCCCTCGTACTCTGGGCCTGTCGGCTTACGAAAAGGAAATGTTAGCAATCATTCATGCGGTGGGCGTTTGGCGGCCGTACTTGTTGGGGCGGCACTTTAAGGTGCGCACGGATCATCAAAGCTTAAAACATTTTCTGGACCAACGGGTCTCCTCGCCTCTCCAACAGAAGTGGGTTACAAAGCTCTTGGGATATGATTATGAGATCGTTTATCGGCGCGGCAAGGATAATGTCGTCGCTGATGCTCTCTCTCGCTTGCCGGAGGCAGCTCTCACTCACATTACGGGACCCTTGCTCGATTCTTTGGCCGACATTCACGAGGCAGTCATGGGCTCGGACACCTTGCGGCCGTTAGTGGAGGCTTTGCAGCGGGGCGAGACTGTTACGCCTGATTATCATTTATGTAATGGTCGTCTTCACTTTAGGGGCCGAGTGGTGGTGCCGGCCGCATCAGCTTGGAGAACAGTTTTGATGCATGAGTTTCACTCGTCGCCTACGGGGGGACATGCCGGAGTACTTCGAACCCTTCAGCGGGCGCGGGCCAATGTCTTTTGGGCGGGCATGCGACGGGACATTCAGCAGTTCGTTCGCCAGTGTGAGATCTGCCAGCGGCAGAAATATGAGACTTCTTCACCCGCGGGGCTGCTTGTTCCGTTGGACATCCCGCAGCTTATTTGGGACACGGTGTCCATGGACTTCATCGACGGGTTGCCTAAATCAAAAGGGAAGTCGGTCATTTTGGTTGTAGTGGATAAACTCTCCAAGTATGGCCACTTTATTGCCCTCAGCCACCCTTACACTGGAGACTCGGTGGCCGCCCTCTTTGCTAGAGAGATTGTGCGTCTGCATGGCGTTCCTCGCGCGATTATTTCTGATCGTGACCCGACCTTCGTTAGTAGCTTTTGGAGGGAGTTATTCCGCTTACAAGGAACTCGCTTACATTTCAGCACGGCCAACCATCCGCAATCGGATGGCCAAACAGAAGTTCTTAATCGAGGGGTGGAGACATATCTTCGGTGCTTTGTGATGGATGAGCCCCGCACTTGGCCAGAGTGGTTACATTGGGCCGAATACTGTTATAACACGTCTTATCACTCCGCCAGCAGGATGACGCCATTTGAGGTTGTTTACGGTCGGCCACCTCCGACCTTGGGCACTTATGAGCCGGGTAGCACCGCTCTACCGGCGGTTGATCGGGCTCTTCTGGACCGCGATCGCATGATGGTCACTCTTCGGGCCAACCTCCGTTTGGCCCAGGATCGTATGAAGGTGCAAGCGGACAAGCACCGCACTGAGCGGGAATTCGCCGTCGGTGATGAGGTTTTTCTCAAGTTACAACCATATCGGCAATTATCTGTTGCAGCCCGTGGCAATCAGAAGTTATCCCCGCGCTACTACGGCCCCTTTCAGATCATCAGCAGGGTGGGGCCGGTAGCTTACACCTTGGCTTTGCCGCCGGGCTCCCGCATCCATCCCACTTTTCACGTTTCATTGCTCAAGAGAAAGGTGGGCCAGCATATCCAACCTTCTGCTCTCTTGCCTGACGTTACGGCAGCGGGTGAGCTGAGGCCACTTCCAGAGGATGTTTTACGAAGCAGATGGAAGCACCGGGGCACCGAATTCCGGCCCGAACTCTTGGTCAAGTGGAAGAACCTGTCTCCGACACAAAACTCTTGGGTGGATTTCTTCGATTTCAAGGAACTCTACCCCGACTACCACCTTGAGGACAAGCTGGTTCTTGATGGGGAGGGGAATGTTACGCCCCCGCAACGTTTTGCCGGTCGTCACTATGTTCGCAGACGCAAGGATGCCGTACACAACGGGGCTGAACCATCCGGTTCAGCCCCCTCTCTCTGAAAATGCCGAAATAGGGCTGAACCGGTTCGGTTCAGCCCTATTGGGGCCGGCCGGCCCCTTTGGCCGGCCCCTCTTTGGTTCCGGGTATTTATATCCCGGAACCCCTCTTGGTTCAGCATGCAAGTAATTGAGGTATAATCTCCTTCCTCCTTCTAACCCTAATTCCTCTTAGCCTCCTCTTCCTCTCTAGTCTCTCTCTCTCTCTCTATCTATCTAGTGTCTTAACAGTTTGAGTGAATCCTTTGATAACCAACCAAGCCTTATAACGATCCACAATGCCATCAACATGATATTTGACCACAAAGACCCAACAACAATCAACAATGTCCGCCCCTGGAGGAGTAGGGGCAAGAGTCCAAGTATCTCCCTCGGTTAAGGTGGAAATTTCTTCATCTATGGCAGCTTTCCAGTGCAGTATGGTAAGCGGTTGGGATGACAGTAGCTGAGAGAGCAAGATCAAAGTCTCTTCTAGAGGAAGTAAGCTGAGCATAAGAAACAACATTACAAATAGAATGCTGTCCTGGTAAGTGGTCAGGGTGACATTAGCTGAGAGAGCAAGAGCAACGTCTCTTCCAGAGGAAGTAAGCCGAGCATATGACACAACATTACAAATAGAATGCAGTGTACATATGCGAACTCCCTTTCGAAGAACAATAGGGAGATCAAGTTTCGGGATGTTATCCTTATCAAAGTCATCCGAAGAAGAGAGTGCCTGCCTGAGAACTGGCGCCGGAGGACCTAGAGTGGGAGGACATGAGGTGGTAGGTGTAATACATAAAATGTTATGAAATAAATTTTTTATTATTATTAAAAATCCCGATGATGAAAAGTAAATATGAAATATGCCATCAAAGGTTTTCGCAAATATTCAATGCACCTGTTATGGAAGATTGTTATTATCTTAATACATATTATAATAACTTATGATTTATATTAAAAAGAGGCTTATCAATAGTGCGGCTATGTAACATAACATGTATTGCGGCTATCATTGGAAATATATATTGTATAACATATTGTATAACATTTTCTAAATAACTTTGCTGTGAGCTTATACTATGTATAAGAGCCGGCCCATTAAAGTCATTTTAAGGGCTTATTTGGTAGTGGGCCTTTGTACAGGAAGTGGGCTGGACTCATATAATAATATACTATATTATAAGAGGCTGCTTATATATTCTATCTTTATCTTACCTTGCCCTAACTTTGTCGGCCCGTTACACGCCGCACACACCTCTCCTTCTCGACAACGACAAGATAGCAAGGCGGCACGAAAAATCCAAGGGTTTTTGGTGAGTTCTCCTCTGTTGACATGTCATTCTCCTTCCTCCTTCTAAATAACATCTAAGAGGGAGTCGTGTCTTCACCACGCTCTTCTCTGATGGGATTTTTGGCCTTGCCAGCTGTTAGAAAAGACATTGTAAAGGCCCATCTAAATGACCCATTTATTTATTTTTCCTCTTGTGTATTAGTCCCACATTGTGTACAAGAGACTCTTCTCCCTTTGTCCTCCTATATATATGTACTCATACATTGTATTTAGATACAGAAGAAGGATATACAAGGTTGATTAGGTTATTCCCTCATTTCTCGTGTACTTCTCTACATGGTATCAGAGGCGTAAGGTCCTACCTCCTGCTTCAAGCGGCTTCCTGTTTTTTAACCTCCCGTGTCTGCGGTCTTCTATCAGCCTTGCTATTCGCTCATCTCCTACGGTCTTCCTTCTTCTACCCGCGCTCTCTTCTCCTTCCGTGGAACCACTCCCCTTCCTTCTCTCGCGCGGCTTTTAAAGCCGTCTTCTGCTACTGCGTGGTGGGCCCCACCTTCTCGCGCGGTCTTCTCATACTACCCACAGGACTTCTTTTTTGGCTGCGATGCTCTAACCGCGCGTCTCTGCGGTTACCCGCGGGACAAGTCTTCTCGCGCTTCATTTGAAATAAAAAATGACATCTGCTCCTGTACTCGTATTGCCTTCAGGAATAGAAGGATTTCAAATTTATAGCAATGCGTTTTATCAAAGGTTAGGATGGTTCTAATGCAACATGAAAAAGTTATTGCATATGTTTCCAGACAAATCAAAGATGCAGAAAGGAATTATCCAATACATGATCTTGAATTGACAGCTGTAGTGATATGGCGTCACTACTTATATGAGGTTCGATGTGAAATTTTTACAGACCATAAAAGTTTAACATATATGTTTACTCAAAAAGAAATAAATTTTCGACAATGAAGATTACTAGAGTTTATCAAAGATTATGATATTAATATTCAGTACCATTCAGGTAAAACCAATGTTGTGGCTGATGCTTTGAGCAGGAAGAATATGACTTTATTATCAACAGTACATACATATAACAAGCAAATACTAAAGGAACTGGAAAAGATGAAGATCTTTCCTATAAAACCAGAGGAAAAGCAAGCACAGATATTCCAAATGGCGATTTAATACTCAATAAAGGATAGAATCTTGAAAGCTTTATCTTAAGATCCATTTCTAATCGCTTTATCAAAAAAGTGAAAAGTGGTGGGTTAACAAATTTTACAAATAAGGATGGTCTATTATTGATGAATGGATGCTTGTGCGTGCCAGATGCAAATAATTTAAGAAATGATATTATGTATGAAGCTCACAATACACCTACTCAGCCCATCCCGGGTTAACCAAAATGTACCTAGATCTGAAGCAAGAATTTTGGTGGCTCAGCATGAAAAAGAATGTAATCGCGTTCATCTCAAAATGTTCATACATGTCAAGTAGTAAAGACAACATATGAAACTTGACGGTTATTTGAAATCTCGACCCATTCCAGAATGAAAGTGGGATGATATTGCCATTTATTTCATTTGGAGTTTGCCGCAAAACAAATCTAGAAATGATGACATTTGGGTAATCATTGATCAATTAACAAAGAGTGCACATTTTATTCCAGTAAAGAAAGATGGACCAACATAAAAACGTGTTGATTTATGCATTGATGATATTGTCAAACTACATAACATTCCTACAACTATTACATTAGATAGAGATGACCGATTTACATCTAATACATAGAAGTTAATTCATAAATGTCTGGGGACTAAATTATTATATAGTACAACATTTCATCCTCAGGCTGTTGGTCAGTCTGAGCACACAATCCAAATGTTATAAGATCTGCTACAAATGGTAGCGCTGGACTTAAAAGGAACATGGGAGAAATATTTAATATTAATTGAATTTGCTTATAATAATAGTTACCAGACTACAATTGAGATACACCCTTTGAAGCTTTGTATGGTCGAAGATGTCGTACTCCATGATGTTGGGCAGATGATGTAGAGCGAAAATTATATAAGAAAGAAAAGATGGATAAATTACAGGAGAAAGTCAGTATTATACAGAAGAAAATGAAAATCGCTTAAGATCGCCAACAAAAATATTAGAATGCTAAATATCGTCGAGTGGAGTTTCAAATTGGCGATTAGGTGTGCTTAAAAATCAAACCATTCAAAGGAGCTTCACGATTAAGAAAGATTGGGAATTTAAGTCCTTGATATGTCGGTCCATACCCTATTATTGAACTTATTAGCAAACTGGCATGTCGATTGGCTTTGCCTGATGACTTCCGAAACTTGCATGATGTCTTCCACGTATCGGCACTTAGAAGATACATAGCGGATCCAAATCAGATAGTGACAACAAATGAAATACAAATTGAACCTGATTTCTCAAGTCCAACAGAGCCGAATCAAATTATAGATTGACAAAACAAAAAGTTGTGCAATAGAGATGTTAGATTCGTCAAAGTTTGGTGGAAAGGACATCCTCGAAATGAAGCCACTTGGGAACGGGAAGATGTAATGAAAGATCTTTTTCCTATCCTATTTGATGAATAACTGGAAGTTTCGAAGACGAATTTTTTATGTGGAGGTATGGAATTGTAATACCTAAAATTTTATGAAATATTTTTTTTCTATAATTTAAAATCCCCGATGATTTGGACATGTACAAAGGAGACCATTAGAAGCACCTGTTAAGCGTTGTGAGAGTCTAGTCACTAGTCATGTTAAACGAGAGAGTAGACCAATAAAGATTTGGAATGAAAACTATAAGGAAAGACATAATGTGCTTAGGCATTAGTTAGATTATGACAAAAGATAGGGCGCAATGGTGATAAAGGATCCATATAGCTGACCCTACTCTAGTGAGATAAAGGCTTGCGTGTTGTTGTTGTATTAAAAATCCCCGATGATGAAAAGTAAATATCAGTGTTGAAGTATGTCATCAAAGGTTTTCGCAAATATTCGATGCATATGTTACGAAAAATTGTTACTATCTTAATACATTTTATGGTAACTTATGATTTATATTAAAAAGGGGCTTATGTGCGGCTATGTGACATACCATGTAGTACAACTATCATTGGAAATATATATTGTATAACATATTCTAAATAAGTTGGCTATGAGCTTAAACTATGTATAAGAGCCGGCTGATTAAATTCATTTTAAGGGCTTATTTGGTAGTGGGCCTTTGTACAGGAAGTGAGCTGGGCTCATATAAGAATATACTCTATTATAAAAGGCTGCTTATATATTCTATCTGTATCCTACCTTGCACTAACTCTGCCGATCCGATACACCTCTCCTTCTCGACAGCGACAAGATATCAAGGCGACAAGGCGGCACGACAAATCCAAGGGTTTTCGGTGAGTTCTCCTCTGTTGACATGCCATTCTCCTTCTAAATAACATCTAAGAGGGAGTCGTGTCTTCACCACACTTTTCTCTGACAGGATTTTTGGCCTTGCCGACTAACAACTGCCGACCTAGAAACGCCTATATAAGCATCCCTGATGGAATCTCTCCTCTTTCATTCAACCTCTCCTCTCCTTTACCCTAACCAGTAATAGCAGTTAGCTTACTTGTGCTGACTTCAACATTTCAGTCTTTCTCTCCCTCTATTCCTTCATCTGTAAGTCCTTATTGGGGATTTTCTTATTGCTAGAAGACATTCTTCATTGCTGGAAAGTGGGGTGTATCAGGAGGTTTCTTCATTACTGACATGATGACATGATCATTTCCTGTTCGGCTGTTAACAAAATGATATAATTATGGTTTTATGAACTCTTCATTTTACTGAAAAAGGATTATACTTTAGGCTTAAATTGGGATTTCTATGTTTTTTGTTAACGGTTTGGAATTCCATTTCCCTGTTAACTATTTGGAATTCCATTTCCCTGTTAACTATTTGGAATTCCATTTCCCTGTTAACTATTTGGAATTCCATTTCCCTGTTAACTATTTGGAATTCTATTTTCCTGTTAACTATTTGGAATTCGATTTCCTGTTAACTATTGGGATTTCATTTCTTGTTAAATGTTTGGAATTCCATTTCTTGTTAACCGATGGGATTTCCATTTCTGTTAGCCATTGGGATTGCCATGTACTATTAACTGAACAGTTACTTATTGATGCTTAAATTGGCTAAACTTGGCATGACTGTTCATGTTATTATTCTGTCTTCTCATCATCTTTTTATTTCGGAAATTTAATTCTCGTTTCACCACGAGAAAGCGGATTGACCCTCCCACTTCTTGCTTTGCAAGATTTGAAGAGTTGAATTTAATATCTTTCTCCTCATTCTTACGTACTTAAGGGCTCCCTTATTTTCCACCTTATTTCCCAATATTCATGGATTTCTCATTATAAATATTTTCAGGGTAAATCACCTAAACTCTTTCGAACCTAAGACCACTCCTGACAAGTCTAAAATCTTCGATAGAGTCAATGTCTCCTCTAAATAAAGATCAACCACAATAAAAAGAATTGCCTAATAAGCGATGCTTAATTACAGATAAATTGAAAATGACATCAAACATTAGACTCGTCGGTGACCTATGACAAGATAAAGGAAAGGAAATTATGCAAACAAGGATTATTTCTTTACTTTATACTGTAAATTATTGTACTTTCAGTTACATGCAAAGTATCTGGACATTGTAAAATTGATGTAGGGTAGGTTATGGGGGTGCACAAAACCATGCTACTAGGGACGAAATGCAAATGTGACACACAAACTTTAGTCTAAATGCAATGCAACCGTCGATGACGACGATGAATAAATCAGGGCAATGAAAACATTAACACCACGCAAATTAATAAGAGAGCAAAGAATGAGCATTCAATTTTAGCAATTTTGGTAATGACCTTTCTCCGCTCAGAGGGCCAAGATTAAGCGCGCGGCGAATAAATCCCACATGTAAATTATTAGCGTATCGCCACAAAGTTCTACAGCCGCAAATCCAAGTAAAGCACGAAAACAATCCAAAAATAATGAAGATTCAAATGTTCTAATACACGAGGGGATCACCAAAGTAGCGGGCTGACCGAAGCACTGGTGATTTCGGATCTGGATGCGTAGATCAACAATTGAAAGTGAAGCCGGTGGCGTGGAATGATGACAGTGGCTGTCCTCGGTGGTGGATGGTGGAATCAGATCGGAAATGGATAGATCCGGCCACGCATGAGTAGATCCGGGTAAGGGATAAATGGATCCGGTGTTTGGTGGCGGACCCGGGCTAAGGGGTGACAAACAGGTGAAGGGGAGAGCGGATCGGGGTTTGAAATTTCCAGATATGAACTGATCTAGAAATTGAGGCTGTTTGGAGGTGGTTCCACGAAGGGGAATGGTGGTGAGGGTGCGGTTTGGGCCGTGGAAGAAAGGGGGGATTGGGAGGGACAAGGGGAGGTGGCCGACGGTTGTAGGCAAGGGTGGAGGGAGGCAGAAGTGAGAGGGAGGAGCAGGCGGTTTCACGGTGGAGGCTGGCGGCTGGGTTCAGCAACAAACAGGTGAGGGAAAAACTATATGCAAGGAATAGTAAATTTCATGATTGAATGGTAATTTTAGAGAGGAAAATAGGAAATTCTTGACTGCATTCCGGTGGCTGTGTTTGGGAGGAATTGGGTGACTGTAGAGAGGATTTGGGAGGGGGAAAAGAGGGCTAGGGTTAGTTGGTCCCATTCGCCCGACGCTTAACTTTGTGGCCGGCCCCGAGGGGAGCCTCTTAGGGCGGACTCGCACCATTACTTTCTCGCTTTCATTAAACACTTGTTCTCGCCTTCGCTTATCTGCATGCGTTTTATAGTTTTCATTGCTCGTTATTATTTGTCGGCGAACCGACTCATGTAATGCATGCAAATGATCAACCAGTGACCCAACCGCCTCATACAAAAGAAGTGAATGATGTAGATAAAACACAACATACTCGACACACTTCCTAAGGGAAGGCCTGACAATGACTTGGATATTACGAACATGTGGTGGTCTATCAGGAGGCTTATCGGGTGGTCGATAGAAAAATCTGGCGTGACTGACGTCATCACCTGTGGGGACGACATAAATGGTGACAAAATAGTGCGGAGCACTGGTGTGATGAGTACCTCTCAAATGATACAACCCATCAGGTGGCTCACTAGGGGGCGTATACCAAAAGTTATCACGTATGAGATGATCACTAGTGCGGATACATGATCCATCACTAAAGTGTTGGAGGGAAAACTTGTCAAATGAGCCTCTCGGGGACTTAATCCCGAGGAGTTCGATAATGATAGGATAGTCCACCACGAGGAGGACACCAATAACAATAGTGTCTGTGGGAGCAAGTAGGACACCCATAACAAAGTCAACGCTAGCCTCATGAACCTCCCAAGGGAGTAGTGGCTCATCAGGAGACTTATCTGGAGGTTCAACGATGAGGTCATTAATATTGGGAAGATCCCTCAAATGAGTATCACTGATAGAGGTCGTGTCCTCGTAAGTGGGTGAGGTAGTCACTATGAAGTCAACACTATACTCTAGACTCTCAGTAGTAAAGTGACTCGAGATAGTACTAAGGGAAGAGTAGCGGGTGTCCAGAATCAAGTGTGGGTCAATCGATATAGTGTCGAAACTGTGTTTCTGTTCAAAGAGGACACTAGGTCTAGGTGTAGGTCTAGGTGAGGTGAAAAGAATAGGTATACCATCACAACGTCACTGGGTCTCTCGTCCTTACCCACGTGACCACACTCACTAGTCATGCTAGTATCACTCTCCATCTGTATCATAAGGTCATGATCAAATTCAACCTCAAGATCACATGAACACTGAATCTCATCAAAATGAGAAGGATCAAAACCAAGTGCCGGGTCTCTTATCTCGGTGAGAGCACTACTCGTTGCATCAGTGGCTTGACCTAAATTCTTAAGATTTCTTTGTAATGTAGATCTTAGGTGATCAAATTGAGCTTCTAAGAGATCAAAGCGGTCAAAAACTAATCGCAAAAATTCAGCCTCAAGTAACTCTATTGGTGGAACACTAGGAGGGTCTTGACATGTAGTGTTCTTGCTGATGGTGACCTCTATAGGGTTCCGGAGGGTTGTCTAGACGGTAGTTTCTAACATAATCAGATTGTGCTCATGGGTGCGTATGGGCCCTGTAAACATGCAGTGGAGGTCGCTCATATCCAAACCCAGGTTCCTCTCCTAGAGGAGATGTGTAGCAGCGATGAGCTGAACGATATTCAATTCTATCATCATGGAGTTGTGGAGAGGTGTAATGATGAAGACGTGATGACCTCTCGTCGTGGTGATCGCCTCTAGCATAATGAAATTATGTCGAGGGGCCAACACAATCTCTAGGACTAGGAGTGGTGTGCGGGAACAATGATAATCATAATGATAACATGAAGGTTTCTCTAAAGGGGCTCTATGAGGTCAAGTATAGGTAGACTTAGGATACTCAGATAGAGGAGACGAACGACGTCGATAACTAGACATAAATGAACCCAAAGACTATTTAAAACCTACCACTACGAATATAAATGTGGCCCAAACCTTGGGCTCTGATACCAAAATGATGTAGGGTAGGCTATGAGGGTGAACAAATCCAAGGCTACTAGGCGCGGAATGCAAATGCGACACACAAACTTTAGTCTAAATGCAATGCAACCGTCGATGACGGCGATGAATAAATCATGGCAATGAAAACATTAACACTATGCAAATTAATAAGAGAGCAAAGAATGTGCATTCAATTTTAGCAATTTTGGTAACGGTCTTCCTCCGCTCGGAGGGCCAAGATTAATGGAATTGTGTCAAGGGGTCGACACGATCTCTAGGAGTGGTGTGCGGGGAACGATGATAATCATAATGATAACATGTATGTTTCTCTAAAGGGGTTCTATGAGATCGGGTATAGGTAGACTCAGGATACTCAGATAGAGGAGACGAACGACGGCGATAAATAGACATAAATGAACCCAAAGACTATTTAAAACCTACCACTACGAATATAAATGTGGCCCAAACCTTGGGCTTTGATACCAAAATGATTTAGAGTTGGCTATGAGGGTGCACAAAACCAAGGCTACTAGGGGTGGAATGCAAATGCGACACACTTTAGTCTAAATGCAATGCAACTGTCAATGACGGCGATGAATAAATCAGAGTAATTAAAACATTAACGTCATGCAAATTAATAAGAGAGCAAAGAACGAGCATTCAATTTTAGCAATTTTGGTAACGGTCTTCCTCCGCTCGGAGGGCCAAGATTAAGCGCGCGACGAATAAATCCCATCTGCAAATTATTAGCGTATCGCCACAAAGTTCTACAACCGCATTTCCAAGCAAAGCACGAAAATAGTCCAATAATAATGAAGATTCAAATGTTCCAATACACGAGAGACTCACCAAAGTAGCGGGCTGATCGAAGCACTGAAGATTTCAGATCCGGATGCATAGATCAACAATCATAAGTGGAATCAGTGGCGTGAAAATGATGACAATTGCTATCCTCGGTGGTGGATGGTGGAATCGGGTCGGGAATGGATAGATCCGATCACGTATGAGTAGATTCGGGCAAAGGATAAATGGATCCGGTGTTTGGTGGCGGACCCAGGCTAATGAGTGACGAACTGGTGAAGGGGAGAGCAGAACTGGGGCTGAAATTTTCAGATCTGGACTGATCTGGAAATTGGAGTTGTTTAGAGGTGGTTCCACGAAGGGGAATGGTGGGTGAGGGTGCGGTTTGGGCCTTGGCAGAAAAGGGGGACTAGGAAGGGCAAGGGGAAGTTGGTCGGCGTCTGTAGGCAGGGGTGGAGGGAGGCGGAAGTGAGAGGGAGGAGAAGGTAGTTCCACAGTGGAGGCTGGCGGCTGGGTTCAGCAGCAAACAAAGGAAAGAAAAACTAAATGCAAGGAATAGTAAATTTCATGATTGAATGATAGTTTTAGAGAGGAAAATAAGAAATTTTGGACAGCATTCCAGTGGCTGTATTTAAGAGGAATTGGGTGGTTGTGGAGAGGATTTGGGAGAGGGAAAAGAGTGCTAAGGTTAGGGGGTACCTTAGAGAAGAAGATAAACACCTATGAGTCGTCACCTAGGGTTCCACGGAGTCGGCACCGTGGGATGATCGCGGGAATCCAGAAACTGTCTTCTCCAAATTCTGCAATCCCTAGATCAACCCCCTATCACATATATTTATAATAAAACAAGGATTAGAGCATCCCCCATCAACGACTATGATTGGCCGGACAATTTGCAACGTGAATCCGGACACATCTGCGGAGTCCGATCGTCGATCCGGGCACACCATATATGGTAAGTCGCTAAATCATCCCCGAACGGGCCCAAAACTCGTCCTCGTCTCTGCTCCGCATCAAAAATCTTCCTGCATGTGCATAATATCACTGATAAATTATAAATCGCTAAACGATCACATTACTGCAGAGAAATCATAATAACCTGAGTGGATTAAATATTAAATATTGCTTTTCTCTTTAAAATAAACTATGCAAACATTAAATATTAAATATTGCTTCTCTTTAAAATAAACTATGCAAACATCAATATCTGAGAAAAATCGAGGGGACAGTATGTACTAAATTATTTCGACAACCAAAGCAGTCGGTTGAAAAACATTAACGCGTGATGAACGTACTGCATTGGTAGTCGTTAACCCAGAGGGGTTGGACCCAAATACTGTATTGATACTGTTATACTGATACTATCGACATTTTCTCACTATAAATATAAAAAAATAAAATCAATTTCCATTATATACTGGCACTCATACTCTTTTATGTTATTTTTTTACATGCATACTAATGCACATATGCAAATATTGTTTTTATACTATTAATTGAATACATATTGCTAATATTCCCCGTGTATGTAGTGGCTAAAGATTTAAAATCTCACATAGTCTTTTTAGATTAATCCATTGGTGGACAATTTTTTAGGAGCCGAACATCGTCAACCCAACCACCCCTAAAACTCATAGTGTCTCAAGCTGAAGGATAAAGACGTGTACAACATCATGTATGTTAATATGTAAAGAATATGTAAATGTATTATCTTTGTATCTGGATGTATATATATGTAATAAATGAAATAAAAGTTATTTCGTACTGTTTGCGCTCATTGTGATTATTATGTATATTATGTCGCGCTATATGGGACTTGAAACATGGTTTATGTTACTGTATAAATTGTAATGGTCTTTGAGCCGTTACTGTAGGTGGAGATGAAGACGGTGTGGTAGGGAGGAGAGGTGAAACTTTCAGCTGGAGGAGCAAAAACAGTAGGAAGAGAAGAAAGAGGATCAGTAGTCGGAAGCTGAACTGAATCAATGAAGAAGGGGTGGACTCAAAGAAGGTAACGTCTGCCGAGACATTGTTTTCTGAGGATTAGGTCTGCTAGAACTGGCGGCCTGGCGGACTGCCCTGGTGGACTGCCCAGGCGGTCTAGTACTGGCAGTCTGGCGAACTGACCTGGCGATCTGGTGTTGGCGGTTTGACCTGGCAGTCTGGAGTTTACAGTTTCACAGACTACTCTGGCGGACAGGTCTAGCAGTTTGACTGTCTTGAGAACCAGTGTGACCGCATCTTTAATAGAGCAAGGGAAGCTTGGTGGTCTAAACTGCTATTGCAGCTTGGCGGTCAGGAGACTGAAGCTGTTGTGTCCTGGCGGTTAGAGTTGTCTAACCGCATCTGTTACTCTTGGTAGGAAGCTGCGGTATGGATCAGAGACCGGCGGGTTCTTTTGGTAGTCTGTCATTGGGGCGGTTAGAGTTGTCTAACCGCATAACTCGCTGCGGTCTGTAAATATCTATTTGCCCAGTTCGCCTGTTGTAATATAGTCCCATATTTTCTGTTGTATTCTCTCTCTATCTCCTCTCCCTTATAAATAGGGGGTCATACCCACGTAATGTTAAGTTTTTGGAAATTAAAAATCTTGTTATTTAGATTTTCTCACATGGTATTAGAGGACAACTCGGTCCTTGCGGCCTCATCTTTCTAACTGCCTACTGAGCTCCTCTGCAGTTTCTGCGGACTCCGATTTTTAACCGCACGCTGAGCCCTTTGGTCTTTCGCCCGCTGATCCTTGCGATCTCTTTCTGTTCGCTTCTTGTGGACTCCGCGGTCTTCACCCTTGTGGTGCGGTCTCTTTCTAACCGCTCGGTTAGACGTTTGTGGTGTGGAATCTTTCTAACCGCCCGTGTGGTACTCTTCGCACGGTCCTTTCCTCAGTCCGCGCGGTTTGTTTCTTCTGTCCTCCTTCTATGGAGACTCTAACATCTACCATGTCCGCACCCCCCTTTCAGACCGCTACCTCTGTTTCCACTCCTTCCGGTAGTCTTAGAACTGCTTCCAAGCTGTCTGATCCCAATTATCCGGATTGGAGTGTTTCTTTCACGTTCTTGTTACGTTCTCAACACAAACGTCATCATCTTACTGATGACCCTTCTGCTCGAGCGTCAGCTGACTTTGATGACTGGGACGCTAATGGTTCTTTGGTTAGAACATGACTTGCTAATAGTCTTTCAGATGAGTTCCTTCCTGTCATTCGCCATGATGAGACGATTAAGGCTGCTTGAACTCATCTTGCTGCTCTGTACTCCAATGATGCTCAAACTTCACGCGTATACACATTATATGCTGATCTGTTTGCTCGTTCCACTTTGACTCCTGCTGCTACCTACCAGGATGTGCAAGCCCTAGGCGCCAAACTTTTTCAGCATCGCCCCTTCTCCGCTTATCTTGTTGAACAACACAAACACTTACAAGAACTTTTGGTTGTGTGTTATCTGCTTCGCCTTCAGGAGTCTTATGATATGATTAAGCAGCAAATTTTAGGAGAGACTGACTGACGCATGAGGGATCTATATGCGGAGGAAAAATCGGTGACCTAACCCTGCATGCTATACAAAGCCTGACTGATTAAGTCACAGTTAAATAATAAATTAAAACATCTCACACAGATAAATTCACAGCAAGACACAAGTACTTTATTAGGGAAAACAAGCTTAGGCTTTCCTCCGCGTGGAGAGCCAAAGCTAAAGTACGTGGCGAATAAACCCTACAAATCACAATAATAATCTAGCAAACAACTACCATACAAGAGATCCAAAACCAATACAAGATCCAACCCAATATAAATGTGCTGAAAATAATTATCCGATACAACAATGACTCACCAAGTAGTGGGCTGACCAAGGAACTGAAGAATCCAGAGTCGGAGATGCGTGAACGGCGATCTGAGGCAGAATCAGAGGCGTGGGAAACGGCGTAGGTGGCTGTCCTCGGCGGTGGAAAGTGGAATCAGATCGGAACTGGATAGTTTTGGGCCACGTAGGGGTAGATTTGGGGGGGGGGGTGGTGGATCCGATGTTTGGTAGCGAATCCGGGCTAAGGGAGGGAGTATGGATGAAGGGAAAAATGGGTCGGGGGATGAAATTCTAGATCTGGACCGACCTAGAAAATAGGGGCTGTGAGAAGGTGGATCCACGAAGGGGGGATGATGGAGGGAGGCGACGGCTGTGGATGGGGCGCCGGGGCTGTAGCAGGGGAAGCAAGGATGGTTCGGGTGGAGGGGGCTCTAGAAAGGGGTTGCTGGCTGATTTGAAGGAGGCGGGCTGATCAGCTGTTGCAAGGTGGAGAGGAATTGGTTACTGGCGGTAGGGAGCCCTGGGGGCGGTGGAGAGGGGGGTTGTAGAAACTATAGGTTTCGAACAGTTAATTTCATTATTGAACAGTAAGTAGAAAAGAGAACAGAACTTCTGGACAGCAGGGTGGGTGATTTTCAGCAGGGCTTTGGGGGGGGGGGAGATTTGGTTGTTGTTTAGTGCTGTGGAGGCTGAAAGAGGGGGAAGTGGAGGGGGGGGGGGAGGAAGGAGTCTAGGGTTAGGGGATACCTTGAGGAGGGAGATACAATCATAGGAGTCGTCACCTAGGGTTCTACGAAGTGAGCACCATGGAGGGATCGCCAGATTCATGATTTCTCTTCTCCAAAATCTGCAATCCTCTAATCAGCCCCTAAGCGGTCTATTTATAATAAAGAGAAGATTAGAGCATCCCACCTTCGACGACTATGGTTAGTCGGAGCTGAGGGTACTAAAATACATCAAATTAAATGCAAACATAGTAAAAATATATTAAATTGATTCGCAACGCGAATCCGGACACATCTGCGGAGTCCGATCGTCGATCCAGACGTGCTATATATGAAAGTTGCCAATTAGCCCCAAACAAGCCCAAAACTCATCCTCCACTGCAAGTCCTCGTCTCTGCTCCGCATCACTGACTCTCCCACTCTGGATGCCACTGCTGCTCGTATCGTTGTTGTTACTACTCTTCTTCAACGTCCTCTGCTTGTCTCCCCACCCCATCCCGACACCATTGCTCATCCAGTTCGTTCTGGCAATCTTGGTGGTCGTGGAGGTCACTCTGGTGGGCGTGGTTTGTCTCGCCATCTCTGCTCTCATTGTGGCAAGACAGGACATCTTGTTGATCATTACTGAGTCAAGTATCCTCATCTTCGCCCTTCGGTGGGTGACACAACAAGGAAATCCACATCCCTTGTCTCATCTTCAGGAAGTGCTAATATGGTTACTCAGGATAAGTGACTTATTGACTCTGGGGATACTAATCACATGACAGACAATCTTCAATTGTTCTTTTGTTTGGACAAGCATAACCGGTCATCTCCGGTTTTTGTTGTGGATGGTACTCAGTATCCTGTGTGCGGGACGGGTGTAGTCCACGTCACCTCGTCGCTACGGCTTGAGGGCACTCCCTACGTCCCCACTTTTCTGTGCAATTTACTATCTGTTCCTACTCTCTGTAAACAGCTGAATTGCACAGTTACCATTGCATCTACTGCATGTTCCTTTCAGGATCCTCACTCCAAGGAAAAGATTGCTATTGGGACTGAAAATAACAGTCTCTTCTTCCTTGACAATATCACTGTTTCTCTACTTCTCTTCTGCAATAACATCTTCGCCTTGGTCATCCTCCTCCTCACCTCATCTACCAAATCCTACTGGATCTACCTCAAGGGAGCTTCTCTCTGAAATGTGAAGCCTGCCAGCTTGACAAGCACCATTGCTCTTATCCTGCACGACAAGGACGTAGTTCTACTCGTCCCTTTGATCTTGTCCATTCAGATGTTTGGGGTCCTTCCCCTACTAAGTCTATGGGTGAGAGTAGTCTGTACTTTGTTACCTTTATTGATGATTTTTCACAATGTACTCGACTGTATCTCTTAAAAGAACATTCTGAAATTTTTTCTGTATTCACTTTTTTTTTGTAATGAGATACGTACTCAGTTTGTTATGTCAATTAAGCTTTTTCGAACTGACAATGCCAAAGAGTACCTTAGTCATCAATTTTTGGATTTTTGCATGTATCGTAGTATTATTCATCAAGCCAGTTGCCCATGCACTTCTCAACAAAATGACGTTGTTGAATGCAAAAATTGCCATCTTCTGGATGTTGCTCGCATTCTTCTAACAAAAATGAGTGTTTTTCGATTATATTGGGGTCATGCCATCCTTCTCTCTTGTTATCTCATCAACCGTGTTCACTCTTCGGTTCTTTACGGCAGAACTCTGTTCTATCCTGTATCCAGGAGCTACTCTGTTTCCTTTGCCTTTACGTATTTTTGACTGTACGGTGTAAAACCCCCCTTCCGGAACACAAGACATGACCGAGGGGAGTTTTATGCCCAGAACATCCGCCTTGCGTTAACATCAGCACACGGGCTAATCTGTAGCATAAGTCGCCTATTCTGCTGGCAAATTACCAATATCAGCCCAACAATAGGATACACAAAAGTCATAATCCACAAAAGCATATAAAAGTCCACAACGATATAATATAACAGGACATTAAAAGATCCTGTAATAACATCAGAGTACAACAATGTGTTGCCCGTAGGCTACATCAAAACGCTTAAAAGCTCACATCTGTCACTGAAGGGAGTGAAGGTATCGTAGTGTTAGACCCTGTCTCCCTTGCCTGGCTGCCCTCCTGCATGGGGTGCTGCTGCTGCTCTATCAGAGGGGTGTCCTCCTAAAAAAAGTGAGTGTAACAACCATTAGTCATAAAGATTAAGTGACTTCACATCCTCTCACCCCGACGACTCTTAGGCACCGGGCGAAAGGAAGAAAGAGGGGACACAATGTAGTCAGTAGTACAAATAGCAGGTGACTTGACGTACTAATAATAGGACAGTTATCTTGCAACAACAGTTCAGTAGTTAAACAAGCAATAATAGAGAGTATCATCTTGTATCTAAAGTACAACCATGCTAGCATTAAATCAAAAGACAGAAAAGTAAGAACTGAATTGAACTTAACTTATATGGATGCTCATACAAACTTATAAGTTAAGGGTCTGATACAGTAAACGTAACTCATCATATAAAAGAGCTCATATTAATTTATATGATGAGGATCTTATGCGGTGCAACGCAATGTAATGAAATGAATGTATGATGACACACCCATGATTACTCGCACTCTATGTTGACATATGATCTTAGTTCCCACTTTTCGAGAGATAGCGACCCTCTCTTGCATCACCCGTCGTGGCCAAACCGGGATAGTGGAGCAGACATCTCCACTACTAGGCGAGCATACACACTATCAGACCTAGGCCTCCGTACGCCTCACCGCTAACAACACTAACAACGGAGATCCTGCGTACTACGACAAAGAAGGGGTCTTGGGTAGATGAGCACCAAGAGCCCAACCCAACTGGCCTAAAATAGCACGGAAGGGGTCTTCGGGAAGTAAGCACCAAAGAGCCTAGCCCAACCGGCCCACAGGCACGAAAGGGGTCTTTGGGAAGAAAGCACCAAAGAACCCAACCCAACCGACCAAGGTCTATCTGCCAGCTTCCGTCGATGTGACGATCGGTAAGACCGAAGACCTGCCACAAGTAATCCTCCACTCGGGATTATTCCACAACCGTGTATCGACATACACTCATGCAGTCCTGCAGTACCAACGAGCCAAGAAGCTCTCAAGGACTTCCAACCGCGTCCTTACACAATACAACCTAGGATATAACATATCCTACCATCACCAACAAGTCCTCAAACAAGTGATTAATTAAGTGGTTAAGACAACCCAAATCCCTTGAATATTTCTTCCCTGTGTCATGGTTACCATCTTGAGTGTTTACACAAAATTTCGTCTCGTTCGGATCATCACGATAACCATTTACGGCCCAATAATTTATAATATAAAATTGGCAGTTCACATCAAATACATATCAAAATTATGAAACTAAATAGGGAAATCCATATTGTCATCAAGCCATTATCTACCAGTATTTCCAAGCTTCCGATAAATAATTTTAGAGAAATTCATGAGTTATTCAAATCTGTACATTTACATCACAGCTTACGGAAACTGGACTTCCCAGAGCTGCAGGCCACCAAAAGTTAAGTTTAACCTCATTCTGAAAAGGTATTTCCAAAGCCTACAACTTTCCTGTAAAGTTCTAGGTTCAGATCTAAGTCTATCATGCAAAAAATCGGATTTGAACTCGGCTGCGCATATCTGGATTGAATCTGTCCTGCAATTACGACTTAATTATTTTTGGGGCAGCAATTTCGAATTCACTTTTAGGGAACTACAGAGCTCCCCAAAAAATGTGCAACCACTAGTCGGAAAGGCCTTTCTAGGGGCTACAACTTTCATGTTGAGCCCGAGACCTGAATCTGATCGTATCATGCCTAAAAATGGGCTTGAAGTCTGTCACACGCACAATACAGATTTTTGTCTAAGTGTTAGAAATAAATTCCTGCACGAATCTTAAAGACAGACGAACAGTAACTGTTCATCCTCTTCCTCCAGCCAACATACATGGTGACTTTAGCTTCTCACCTCCTTTTCTCCCTCAATAGACCACCGTTCTTCACGAAATCAAGTCCGTCGCCTTCGTATTGAAGAGAGGAAGTGATTGAAGATATTTTTGTGGCGATCGACGCCCTAGAACGAAAGTTCTAGCGTGACATTCTCCTAGGAAACTCCATTAAACTTCCAAAGTCAAACTGTCTTGAGTCGACATCTTTCCTAATTTCAGATCTAAAGATTTAGCACCAAGGGAGAGGGTAGGAAGCTCACCAAATTTTCGGCCATGGATCGGGTTCTCCTTCTTGGCGGCATGACGGCGTTTGGCTCCCGACGTCCTGTTCCGTTCCTTCGTTCTTTCAGGGAAGAAGAGTCGGCACGATGAAGAAGAAGACCTTTTGTCGGATGAGGAAGTATCGTTCATTATGAAGTCTTGAGGAGATAAAGAGATTAGGCTGATTTGACCAAGGTTAATGACTCCCATGCCTTGGAATGACTACCACGCCACGTGTTTCACTCCTATTGTACAATACTTAGTTATATTTTAAAAATAAGACTTTAAAAAGACTTTTGTGCCGTTTTGTACAGTTCCCGAAAGTATCTGGATCGGCCCATGCTTTTCCCAGGTCGCAAGTAATCAAGACAGAACAAATGAATTTCGCCAAGTCCATTCGTCGGGTACTCTCGACGATTTGTCGAGATCACTCGACGAATTCGTTGAGTCCTTTTGACAAGTTCGAGTCCTTCCGTCGATTCGTCGAGTCCTTCCGATGAGTTCGTCGAGTCTTTTCGACGAGTCCTTTCAGCAAGTTCAAGTCCTTTCTACGAGTTCGTCGAGTCCTTTCGGCAAGTTCGTCGAGTCCTTTCGACGAGTTCGTCAAGTCCTTTCGACGATTTCGTCGAGTCCTTTCGACGATTCATCGAGTCTACTTAAGATTTCTCTCTAATTCCGTCCGGGCCTACCAACCTCCCAAGGCGACACAAAACACACACGAGGGGTGTAGTTCAAAATGGGACGTTACATACGGTGTTTGTCAACTCTCCTTCTCTTGGTCGTGACAAAATTTCTCCTCGTTCTCTTAAGTGCATCTTTCTTGACTACTGTCCGACTCAGAAGGGGTATCAGTGCTTTGATCTTCTTCTCCAGAAACAATATGTTTCTGCGGATGTCATGTTTTTTGAAAATGCACCTTACTTTCCTCGTGCCTCTACTCTCTCACCACCTGATGATTCCCCGTCTATGCCTTTAATCTCTGCACCTCTACCTGACCCTCATCTTTCTTCTGTGCCTCTTCCTTCTCTTCCTATGCTAGTTTCTGTTTCTTCACCGCTATCTCCTGATCCTACTTTGCTTTGGATCCCTTGTTGACAGTTTCCGGGCCAGCAATCTCTCCGACGGGTGAATCTGATACAACGGACAAGTCAGATGTACATCTTCCCATTGCTCTACGGAAAGGGGTTCGGGCGTGCACTAAACATTCCATTCATGATGTTGGTTCCTATGCTCATCTTTCCCCAATTGGAAGGGATTTTGCTCTTGCTCTCTCAGTTACTGTCACCCCGACTACCTATCAAGAGGCTCTTGCTATTCCTCATTGGAAAGCTGCTATGGACGAGGAAATGAAGACCTTGGTCGACATGGGTACTTGAACTCTTATCCTTACCCCTCCAGGGATAGATGTGGTTGGTTGTCGTTGGGTCTTTGTCATCAAGTTTCACCATGACGGAACTATTGATCGCTATAAGGCTAGGATGGTGGCCAAGGGCTTTACTCAGACATATGATGGGGACTTCTTTGATACCTTTCGCCGATTGCTCGCATTAATACTATCTACGTTCTTTTCTCTGTGGCTATTAATAGGGATTAGGAGATGTCTCAGTTGGATGTCCAAAATGTCTTCCTTTATGACGATCTCCAAGAGGTGGTATACACGGAACAACCTCCTGGGTATGTTACTCAGGGGGAGTCTCAGGTGTGCAAGTTGTGGAAGACAATATATGACCTAAAGCAAAGTCCACGGGCATGGTTTGAAAAATTTAGCAAATTTATCTCAGTTTTTGGCCTTGCTCGAAGTTCTGCAGATCATTCTCTTTTCATACACAAGACTTCTAAAAGGCTAGTTAATCTTGCTCTCTATGTGGATGACATCCTCCTTACAGGTGATGATAATGAGAGAATTGATCTAGCAAAGAAACATCTTCTGCAACATTTTGTTACGAAAGATCTGATGCCTCCTAAGTACTTTCTGAGAATAAAAATCTCGCAAAAACCCAACTCAATAATTCTCTCACAACGGAAATATGCTTTGGACCTTTTGAAGAAGACTGGTTTTCTTGGGGCAAGACTTGTTCGATGTCCGATGACCGTTGATGATGACAAGAGTTGAACTGAGGATTCGTCTCTTCTTTCAGATAGTATTAGGTACAGACGACTGGTGGGAAAACTCATCTATCTGACTGTCACAAGACCAGATATTTGCTATGCAGTAGGCATGGTCAGCCTGTTTATGCCTTGAAAATCTTGGAATATGTGAAATGATCTCCAAGAAAGGGGTTACTTTTTCGGAAGAATAATTATTTGAGGATTGAAACTTATTCAGATGTCAGCTATGCTGACAATAAAAAAGATAAAAAAATCTACATCTGATTTTTACACATTTATAGGAGGAAATCTGGTTAGCTGGAAAAGCAAGAAACAATATGTTGTGTCCAAGTCAAGTGCTGAAGCCGAATACAGAAGCATGACTTCGATAACTTGTGAATTGAAATGGTTACGAACGCTTATGCTTGACTTAAGGGAGGTCTATGATCATCCTCTATCTATGTTATGTGACAACAAAATCGCTATGTATATATCAAAGAACCCAGTTCAAAGCACATTGAAGTTTACTGCTACTCATTCTTGTCATGACGTCGCCTAGGTGATGCCTAGGCGTCCAGGCGCCCGAATGTGTACAAGGCGTTGGACGTCTTGTTATAAAATTTTTTAATTTTTTAAAAAAATATAATAGACTGTTATTTTTATAAAAACCGCTGTCTATACATACTTTAGATTGCGGTTTTTATAAAAACCGCAGTCAAAAGTATGTATAGGCTTAAATTTTTTTAAGTACTTTAGACTGTTTTTTTATAAAAATTGCAAGTGTTTAAAAAAAAAAGACAAAAAAAAACTTTTTTGAAACACTTTATACTGCAGATTTTATAAAAACCGTTGTTTAAAGTGTTAAATTTTTTTTTAAGCCTATGCATACTTTAGACAACGGTTTTTATAATAACCGCAATCTAAAGTGCCTTAGTTTATTTTTAAAATGTCTAGTTGTCGCCTTGCTACTTGCTCGTCTTATTGTCTCCTTGACTTGCGTCTTATTGCGTGAGCGTCCAGGCGCCGAATGCTCGCCTTAGTTTGCCTTGTCGCCATGACAACAATGTTGTCACTTTATCAGAGAAGAAATATTGAAGAATCTAATCTGCATTCCGTTCGTCACTTCTGACAAACAACTTCCAGATATTTTAACTAAACTAGTATCCACTTCTCTTTCAGATATCTGTGACAAGCTGAGCATGATTGACATATATGCTCCAGCTTGATGAGAAGTGTTAGAAATGACGGTCTAGCAAACTGTCCCGGCGGTCTGGTACTGACAGTCTGGCGAACTGACTTGGCGTTCTGGTGTTGGGGGTTTAACAGACTCCTGGTGGTCTGACCAGGCAGTCTGGAGTTAACAGTTTGATAGACTACTCTGGCGGACAGGTCTAGCGGTCTGACTGTCTTAAGAACCAGTGTGACCGCATCTTTAATAGAGCAAGGGAAGCTTGGTGGTCTAAACTGCTGTTGCGGTCTAGCGGTCAGGAGACTGAAGCTGTTGCGGTCTGGCAGTTAGAGTTGTCTAACCGCATCTGTTACTCCTGGTGGGAAGCTGCGATCTAGATCAGAGACTAGCGGGTTCTTCTGGTAGTCAGTCATTGGGGCGGTTAGAGTTGTCTAACCGCATAGCTCGCTGCGGTCTGTGAATATCTATTCGCCGAGTCCGCCTGTTGTATCCTCTCTCTATCTCCTCTCCCCTATAAATATGGGGTCATACTCATGTAATGTTAAGTTTTTGGAAATGAAAATCTTGTTATTTAGATTTCCTCATAGGGTCATAACATCGATAACCCTTTGGAGTGGGAGAGTAACCCACAAAGATACATTATACTGCTTGAGGAAAAAGTTTGTCCCGACTAGGGAAAGGAGCATGAACAAATGCAGTACAGCCGAAGACGCTTGGGGGCAGAGAAAATGGTGCTTCCCCTGGGTAAAAGATAAAAAAGGGGGTTTGTCCATTGAGAACGGTAAAAAAGAATACGATTAACGAGGTACCAGGAGATGAGTATGACATGAACCTAGCAGCTGCATGGAACTTGCATCTGAGAGAGCAAAGTGCGAGCAACGTCAAGAGATGACGATTCTTGCGTTCAACAATGCCGTTCTGTTGAGAAGTGTAAGCACAATTAGTTTGATGTATAATACCATAAATCTTATAGAAGCCAAAAAATTGATGACTAACATATTCCTTGACATTATCAGTGCGAAGAATTTTAAGAGAAACACCAAACTGAGTGCAAATTTCATTAAAAAAGTACTGAATACAGAGACTAGTTCAAAGCTATCTTTAAGAAGATACACCCAAGTACATCTTGAAATATCATTAATAAAAGTTACAAAATGAAGATTTTCCCCACCAACAATTTTGGTTGTAGAGGGACCTCAGATGTTTGAGTGAATGAGTCGAATAGACGAGCTGAACTATGTCTGTTTTTGGCGGTATAGGAGGAGCGTTAATGATTGCCATATTGACAGGCTTTGCAGTTGAGAGAGGACTCCTTCTGGAGGTCGGACAGGAGCTGGTAGAGTAAGCGAGGAGGATGACCAAGGAGAAAATGTCACTGATAGAGGGAGTCGGAGGTGGTGGATGCAGAGAGAGCAGAGACATTGCCGATGAAGTAAATTCCACAACTTTCAGTCCCAGTAGCAAACGTCTCCTTCGAGCGAAGATCCTGAAAATAACAATTAGTAGAGGTAAAAGTAACAGAGCAGTGTAGTTGTGTAGAGAGAGCTGTAACGAATAATAAGTTGCATGGAAAGGTTGACACAAAGTGTATCCACAAGATGGATAGACAGAGTGACCTGAACCATACCAATCCCATGTACAGGGGATGGAGAGCCATCCGCAATCAACACCGGTGGTGACCAATATTGTTTTTCCAAATGAGAAAAGATAAGAGGATTGTTTGTCATATGATTGGTGGCACCAGAGTCAATGAGTCAATGGCTAGGTCCTCTTCCACCGAGGTAGCCACCACGTCCACCAGAATGACCACAGTTAGCAGGCTAAGCAAAATTGTCAGGAGCAGGTGGGGAGGGAATTAAAGGCCGTTGAAGGACCGTGACATCTGAGATGCAAGCAGCTGTGACATCAAGAATTGGAGAGTCGACTTCACCCAGAATTTGCTAACGGATCATATCGTAGGAGTCTGGGAGGCGAAGAAGATAACACACTACTAGGAGTTCCTGGAAGTGTTTGTGCTGTTCGACAAGATCGGCGGAGAAAGGTCGAAGTTGAAGAAGTTATGCACCAAGAGCTTGCACTTCCCGGTAAGCTGCAATGAGGTTCATGATGGGGTAGGCAAAGAGATCGACATATAACGTGTATGCGTGAGATGTCTTAGCTCCCTTTGAGTAAAAGAGCATCAAGATGATCCCAAACAGCTTTAAATGTTTCATCATGGAGTATGATGGGCAGACACTCGTCAGAGAGACTGTTGGCGAGTCATGTTCGAACAAGTGCATTGCTACCGTCCCAATCATTATAAGTGGCAAATCCTTTTGCTTGAGGATACTTAGGCTTCATTTGGTTCCACTTTTTAGGTTCGGTTCGTTTTGTCAAAACGTGTGTAGTAGCCGGCTCCCATTTGTTTTTCCGCCCAATGTTCGAACCGCCCGCGTTTCTTCCGGCTTGAAATTACTGCGGGACGAAACTCTGGCGGAGCACTCCGGTTTTACGCGTTTTGGAGGAGAAAAGACGTGTGCGCTAGGGCATCAGGTATCGCCACCTCTCCGCCGTCTCTCCCGTCACCGCAAAGAGAATCCATCTCGCCGCATCGAGAACTCCGACGACATCCAGGGTTTCTGGCACACGACACTCTTTTCCGCCGCATCCAAGGTCTTCCCCGACCTTCCAACACCAGGATTCTTCCTGGATCGACAGGTATTCTTCTCACAACACCTTCTCCTGCTGCATCATCTTCTCCTGTAGCATCTTCCCGGACAAACCCTCTTTTGTGCATAGACATCTCACCTCTCCCCCTGTTTTGTTCAGTTGTGATCCCGGACAAGCTTTGTTGGATCATCTTCTCCTGTAACATCTTCCCGAACAAGCTTTGTTGATCTTTCCCCTGATCTGCAACCCTAAACAACAGCAGGTATACATGCCCCTCTTGGTTTTTTTGGTGATTTGGATTTTGTAATGTGTAGACTTTTATGATGTGTGAATGCGATTTTTGTTGGATTGTAAAAATTGTGCTTAAAGTCTATGATTTTGTATGTGCACTTGTGTGTGTTGTGTGTGTTGTGTGTGTAATGTGTGTTGTGTGTGTAATGTGTGTGTGTTGAATGTGTGTATGTTCACTTGTGTGTGTGTATGTTCACTTGTGTGTGTGTATGTTATGCGATGTGAGTGTGTAGAGTGTGTGTATGCACACTTGTTTGTGTGTGCGTGCACACTTGTTTGTGTGTGCGTGTTCATGTATGTAGTAATGTATGTGTATGTAATGTGTGTGTGTGCATGTATGTATGTGTGTGTATGTAGTAATGTGTGTGTGTGTTGTGAGTGTGTATGTAATGTGTGTATGTGTGTTGTGTGTGTATGTACTATGTGTATGTGTTGTATGTGAGTGTGTAATGTGTGAGTGTGTTGAATGTGTGTGTGATGTGTGTGTGAGTGTGTATGTGTTGTGTGTGTGTGAGTGTGTTGTGTGTGTGATGTGTGTGATGAGTGTGTGTGTGATGTGTGTGTGAGTTTGTATGTGATGTGAGTGTGTGTGTGAGTGTGTGTGTGAGTTTGTATGTGATGAGTGTGTGTGTTGTGTGTGTGTTGTGTATGTGATGAGTGTGTGTTTGCATGTGCTGTTTGTGTGTGTATGTACATGTGTTCCGTGTGTGTGCTATGTGTGCTGTGTGTGTGAGTGTGTGTGTGATGTGTGTGTGAGTGTGTATGTGTTGTGTGTGTGTGAGTGTGTTGTGTGTGTGATGTGTGTGATGAGTGTGTGTGTGATGTGTGGTTGAGTTTGTATGTGATGTGAGTGTGTGTGTGAGTGTGTGTGTGAGTTTGTATGTGATGAGTGTGTGTGTTGTGTGTGTGTTGTGTATGTGATGAGTGTGTGTTTGCATGTGCTGTTTGTGTGTGGCTGTGATTGTGCTGTGTGTGTGCTGTTTGTATGTGAGTGTGTGTGATGTGTGTGATGAGTGTGTGTGTGATGTGTGTGTGACTTTGCATGTGATGTGTATGTGTGAGTGTGTGAGTGTGTGAGTGTGTGCTGTGTGTGTGATGTGTGTGTGAGTGTGTGTGTGAGTGTGTGTGTGATGTGATGTGTTTTGATAGTTTTTTGTTTCTATTTTTCAATACAGTTTATTTACTATGGGTAAACATAAGGAAGGTGGTGTTAGTGCAAATTGGGAGGCTAGTGATGTTTTGATTTTCTGTGACTTGTGCTTAAAAGAAATTGAGTTGGGTAATCGCCCGACCACACACTTCAACAGAGAAGGGTGGGTTAACCTCACAACCAATTTCTTAGCTCGCACGGGGAAGTCCTATGATCGAACCCAAATGAAAAACAAGTGGGATCAGCTGAAAAAAGACTGGAAGTTATGGCGTGACCTCAAGGGTCGTGAGACAGGTTTGGGATGGGATCCTATACGCAAAACAATTGCTGCTTCTGAGGATTGGTGGAAAGAGCGGCTCAAGGTAATTAGAGTTGTTCTTTTTATTCTTTTAATTAGAATAATTCTTTTTTATTTCATAAATCTAACTCCGTTTTATTTTCATTTCAGGTTCATCCCACTGCACGGAAGTTTCAGTTCGTTGGGATATCTCCTGAGTTAGAAGAAAAGCTCGATATGATGTTCAGCCAGGTCGTAGCTACTGGATCTCTTGCTTGGGCTCCAAACTCTAGAAATTTTGTGTCTGAATCGATGGATGAGCACGACCTCTCTGCTGGGGCTGATTCCCAAGATGTGGACCAGTTACCGTCTCATACAAAAGCAGGAAAGAAGATACCAGATAAGGGAAAACGCAAGCAGACATACAAGAGAAGCAGGAGTTCGACGATGGAGCAGATAGCGGAAACATCTCGCATTATTGGGCGTTGCATGATGGAGCCTCCCCGCATCCAGATATCTTCGTCCTCGCACACCATCGCTGAAGCCATTACCGAGCTCGAAAGTATGGAGGAGGTCATGGAAGAAAACAACTATGCTTTATACGACTTCTGTACCGTTTTCTTGAAGGATAAGGGAAATCGGGAAACATTTATGAGTATTCGAAAGGATCGGCGACTCAGATGGCTGGAAACTCGACGTGCCGAGAAATGATCGATCTGCTAAACCGAATAGCTCTATGCATTATCTTCTTTGCTATTGTGTTGAACTCGATGTGTTTTATGTTTATTGCTACTTATTTTGTTTAGTTGTTGACTAGTGTTATGCATTACTCCACTGATTAGCTATATTCTCATATGTTTAATGCTTATTTCATGATGGAACTGCAATATTTTGTTACTTCCACTGATTAGTCATATTCTCCTATGTTTAATGTCTAATATTGCTCGATATTTACAATTAATGCAGATTAATATGTCTTCATCTGATCAAACTGACAGTTCTAATGAGGGGACTCAGAGACAAGTAGCCGATCGGATTTGTCGCAATAGAGCAGTGAGTGCACACGAATATTTAGCATCAATGACAGCCATATGTGAGGCTGGTTCTTCATCAAATGTTGCATGCATGACATCAAGCCAAACGGGGTCTAGATGGCTTGGTGAACTTCTGGATGGACACCCTCATAGATTTTTCAGTTCATTTAGAATGTCGAAGCTCATTTTTGTAGATTTGTTAACACTCCTCACACAACAATATGGGCTGCAAGGATCAAGGAGAACTTTACCCCGAGAAGTACTTGCAGTTACATTGCATATTTTAGGTCATAATGTTCCAATGCAAATTGCAGGCGAACGTTTCCAACACTCCACAGAAACTATAAGCAGGTTTTTCTCAAAGGGACTCGCTGCTATTAAGAGGTTATCTGCAGATGTCATTATGCCGGTAGATCATCTTTTCCGTGATATTCCCCCCCAAATTCTGAATGATTCTCGATACATGCCATTCTTTAAAGATTGTATCGGGGCTATCGATGGAACTCATGTTGATGCTCGTGTTCCTGCTGATCAACAAGTTTCGTACATTGGCCGTCATGGGACAACGACACAGAATGTTATGGCGGTTTGTGATTTCAATATGTGTTTCACATTCGTACTTGCGGGTTGGGAAGGATCTACTCATGACAGCCGTATATTTCACCGTGCCCTTATGGATCCAAGTTACAATTTTCCATATCCTCCACCAGGTAAGACTTTTATTTCTTAAGATTTCGGTAGTTTTAAATTAGTTTGTTTGACAGAAATTAAATTTAAAACTTGTAGGCAAATATTATGTCGTTGATGCGGGATACCCTCTCCAACGTGGTTTCTTGAAACCATATTCAGGGACACGATATCATTTGCCAGATTTCAGAAGGGGCAGCAGACCTATACAAGGACGCTTAGAAATATTCAATCGAGCACACTCATCATTACGCAGTGTTATAGAAAGGTCATTCGGAGTTTGGAAAAAGAAATGGAAGATACTTAGGGATATGCCGCCTTATAGTTTGGCGAAGCAAAGGGACATTGTGATTGCGACAATGACCTTGCATAATTATATTCGCAGGCACCCATCCCGCTCAGACGACCATTTTCAGGCTTGTGATATTGACGAGCTTTTCATTTACCCAGCGGGACGTCAAAGTAGATCAGGGCAAAATGAAGAAAGCTCGGGTGGAGATCATGTTAGAGGAATTCGAGTTGGTGTTGAGGAGATGGCGGCGCTGCGTGACTCGATTGCCGAACAACTACATGGTCGTTGAACGTACTTTGAGTATCTTCGTATTCAGCATATGTCTTCCATGTTTTGGATATTTTGATATTTGCATGTACTTTGGATGTTTTTTATATATGTATGTTGTCCTGCTGCATATCTCGACGTACATATATTTTCTGCAATTTATATAGATTGGAGTAAAAAAATATTTTTTTTTTATAAAACGCCACCGCTGATTTGCCAAACGGTTCTCTGTTTCGAACAGCTCTGCAAACGCAGACTAGCCAAACAGAACTCAGTTTCCAGCATCAAGTTTCCAACAGCTCCCTTTACAAACCTGCCTTTACAACAGCTCCTTTTACAACCGCCACCGCTAAACCAAATGAAGCCTTAGTTAGATGATGATGTTTGTGTTGAGACCTTAACGGAAAGGTAAATGTGACACTCTAGTATGGGTAGTTCGGTCCGGTCTTCGGTGTCAAGATTGCCGAAAGGACTTGAAGCTGAAGAAGTGGGATTTGAAGCTGAAAAAATAACATCCGGAGTCTCCATAGAGAAGATAAGATGGTGCGGTCAGAGAGACTTAATCACGCAAGATGAAATATAGATTGCACAAGTCGCAATGAGCACGCTGATTGGCGGTCAGGAGAATGGAGATCGCACAAACCGCGAAGGGTAAAACGCAGAGTAGAACGTAGGCGTGTGATTAGATAACCGAAATTTGTAGATGGAGCAAAAGAGGGCGTGCAGTTCAAAAGAACCGAAGACCGTACAAGGAGCAGAGTTCACAATCGAAGGAACGATGTCTGCTCTGATACCATGTAAGAAATTTGAAATAAATTGCAGAAAAATAACAATAACACACAAGAAATTGAAAATAACTGAATTTTCATTTTCAAAAAATCTGAATATTATGAGGGTGCGCCCTCTTTTATATAGAATGGAGGAGGTGAGAGAATTTACATTTTGACAATGTGAGGCAAATTACAAGAATCTACAGATATGCGACAAGTGCGGTCAAGACGGCCACGCAGGAGTTGACCGCACAGGATATGCGGTTACATAAGAGTAACTGTCCATACCAATCAGCATCAGAGAGAAGGAACCAAAGATGAATTTACCGATCTTCATCAACTAAGTTTGCGGTTAACCCATCTTCACCATGATCACCACATGGTGCGGTTACATACTGTTAACTGGCCATATATCTATCAGTCTTCATAACTTGCGGTAACCTGACCGCAGAGATCACAAGGTGCCGTTATACAAGGTTAACCGCCCATACATCTGTATGTTCTAACAAAATGTATACACTCGAACCCACATCTTCCGTTACCGTGTTTCTTTCACATGCTTTTCCAGTGTAGATGATGTTAATATGTTATTGTCATACCACCGCGTGTTTGTGGTATTGACTTATGGAACCACGTGCGTATTACTCGTGTGTTTTGTGAGCTCATGTCATCACACCCGAGCCACCACTGATATTCATCTTTTCTCATATCTACCTCCGTTACTTTTATCAACATATGACATTTTCAAGCTTATTTTACCCTCCAGGTTAAGGAATGTATGACATTTTACCCTCCACGTGGTCCCTCTGTGAAACACTCCAATGTGTTTCACTGTAAGTTTTGTTTGTGTATAAATAGTTTGAAATCAAATTCTATGAAATTATTGTGTTTTTGTAAAGGCTCAATAATTTTTAACTGCTTTGAATGATCATACGCCATAAAATAAATATAATATTTCTCTCTTCAGCCATCTATTGTGTAATTATATATGTTGCACTGAGATTTGTTACCATATACGTTAATTAATACATACCCTTTGGTGAGTTTGGACAAAAACGCCACCATTATAGAATGTATGTTTGGCACAGCAACGGCTATGACCGTCACCATGAAAAGAAAACTAGTTTTGAACATAAAAGTGGATGAAGTTCCTTAGGTGAAGTCGGGAGGTCACGAATGACAGTTCATAATCAATGCGTTCATGACCTCCACCGTGCCAAACTGACCCGTTTGGCGCGGCATTTTTACTCTGGTGAGTTTGGACAAAAACGCCAGTCATAAAATGTGTTTGGCATGGCAACGGTTTTGACCACCATCAAGGAAAAAAATAGTTCTGAACAAAAAAATGGATGTAATTTCTTAAGTGATGTCAGACATTCATGAGCGATAGTTCATAACCATCACGTTCATGACTGCAATCGTTGTACCAAACAGACCATTGGAGTATTTGATACCAAGGAAACTAGTACTTTTCGGAGGGTCCGTTTGTTTGATTGAATTCTTTTGTTTCACCTTTTTTTCATTATATAGCTGTTAAACTTTTCCATTTTATATATTACTAGGTGTTTACACAACAATTCAGCTTGCTTCCAATATCAGCAGTGGAGAAACCTGGCAATTTGTAAGTCAATACATAACATTTCACCCCATTTTTTTTGCAAGTAACAATTATATTAATAAATAGAGGCGCCTCCCCCATTTTTTAAATAAAAAATAGAATGGGAAATCATTTTATTTTCATGAAACAAAATGTACAGTAATTCCGATTAACATCAGTTATCAACTTATCATAGAAACTATCATAATTCATGGTATTTGATTAACTCCGTTAGTTTAGGCCTCAAAATCATCCAAACTTTACCAAGAAGTTCAAAGATCCGGCTGGATTTTAAGAGTTGGGCACACAAATAGTTCTCATGATATGCGCTGTTAGGAAAATAGCGGTATAAAACTTTGAAAAGCGTCTCTGGAATGATACTTGACAAAGAAGAGAACAGGGAGCGAAGCATGATTCATGGAAAAAAAGGGAGTCTTGCAAGACGGGTGAATAATAGAAGTTATTCTCTCGCGGTTGTTTAGAGCGTTCCAGGCAGCGGCGACGGAGCTTCGACGTTCGGAGTGTTCCAGGCGGCGGCGAGGGCGTCGATGAGGGAGTTGCAGCGTGGAATGGCTGGTTTACCGAATAATGGAGTGGACTGGAGGCAAGGAAGGGTTCCAGGCGGCGGCAACAAAGCTCCGACAGCTGTTCGGAGCGTTCCAAGCGGCGGCGAGGGCGTCAGTGCGGGAGTCGTAGTGTGGAATCACTATTTTAGGGGAGCTATAGGCGCTGTTTTCGGGCTGAAGGGGGCTGCAATTAAAGGGTTATTTTAGGTTAAAAATTCTTTATATTTTAGAATTCTGGGCCTGTAAATATCTCTTATAGGTCTACAAATATTAGCGCTATATCCAAAACATTTTTAGCGTTTATACACGCATGAGATCAATAAAAATACGTGTACAGAACCATCTGCATGCATTACAGATATATTGTAGCCAACTCTCAACTGGGAATATGATGATGACATATCAATACCCCTTCTCATTCAAGAAGAAATTGACATAACACGCAAAACCAGTATATTAAATGTCGTCCAACACTTCTGTTTAGAGAGCAAAGTGATTTTTCCCCTGAAAATATAGGTTATATTGCAGAATACTTTTTTTTGTGCTTTTTTTTAAATATATATATAAATTAAAGAAATTGGAAATTTTAATGTTTGAAAGAATGCTTAAAAAACATGAGCTGATTCTCCCACAATACATGTCGGAATTAGGCAAATAATATATACATTTTGTAGCCAAAAATGAGATCTACAACTTTCATGTTGAACATTTTTCCAAAATTTGCACGGTTTAGCCGGAATCTGACCCGGAAGGTTGTTGACTCGAATTTTGAAATTTATTATTATTATATTCATTTCGAGCGAGCAACCTTTCGGGCAAGATTTCGGCCAAACCGTTTAAATTTTGGAAAAATATTTAACATGAAAGTTTTAGATCTCGTTCATGGTTATAAAATGCATATGTTATTTGCCTAATTCCGACATATATTGTGGGAGAAACAGCTCAAGTTTTTTTAGGCTTAAAAAAGCTTGAGCTTATATATGTAATTCTATATATATATATGTATACACATATATATACATATATATATATATATATATATGTATATATGTACAACTTAAAGTTATTCGTATTGATGAGATCTACAACTTTCATGTTGATCACTTTTTGAAATAAGATACATTTGGATGATTTTCTCCCTCAGCCCATGCTGAGCAGTTTTCTCCAAAATCCTCTCCCTCAGCCGTCCCAAAAAATCTGATGCCCCCCGCACCTCCTCACGCATGCCTACGCCGCCGCCATACCGCTCCTAACCCTTCCCCGATCTCGCGTTTCTTATTAGTCTCTGATAAGTGTCTTCACATGTGTGCGCAGGGTCATGCAAGGGCTTTTGGACAGATATGTTCCATTGCTTGCTGAGCAGTTGCTACAAGATTATGCCAAATGGGTTCATCAGCAGCTCAACCTCTTTCCTTAGCTCGCATGCAGCAAAACTCTTGCAGGCTTTTCTTTTTGTGTCCCTCTTGCAGCAGCTTAGTGAAATTGGAAGGCTGCATTCCCTAAGTTTGAATTTACCAAAATGGAGCTTTGGAATTGCTCAAATAGGTTCTCCGCCATTGGAATGGAAGCCCGACGCCGCCGGTGTTCCTTGCTCGACCCTGTCAAGACGAAAACTCAAAATGCCGCCAAAAATGAAAATTTGAAGCTGCGCAAAAATATTTGCCTATTTTAACAAAGCATGCATTCAGCTTTTCATACTTGAAAGTTTCTGGTGTTAAAAAAAGAACCGTTCTCTTATTTTGTGTGTTATAGCAAGGCACTATTTTTTTCTCTTATTTTTGTGTAGTAAAGAAATAAAAATGTTATGCTCACACTTTTAATAATGTTACCAACAATTTATTTGCAGCTCATTTTTTTTAATTTCACACTAAAAACTCAATATTTTTATGTTCTTAATTGCGTGACGGTGCACAGTTGAACTACTATTCTAGGGCTTGCCGAACAGACATCGAGATTAAGACCCTTACCCTCTTTGGATAAAAGTAATCTAACTTGAACCGAAGACGTGGGGAAGCGATGCTAAAGAAGACAATTGGCAGGCAGTTTTCAAATCGGAAATGGCAAAGGACCTTTTGCAAGATGCAGCGACTGGATTCAGAGAAGAAGGGACGCCTTCAATCTCTAGCAACATCGGCTTGGGCTTGGAGATAAAAGGCGTCAACACAAGTGTTCACCGTGCAGACTAGGGAGCGGTGGAACAAAAAATGTTGCACTCATTTTCAGTGTGCGTGTAAAAGTATTATAGGGTGGACGATATGAAATTACATAAGGTTTTAGGTTATTTTTTGATGCACATATAGTCAAAACAAGTGTACCTATAGCATCACTCTGAAATAAAATCATCACTTGACAAAATGTGAAAAAAAAAATACTTATAAAATGAGATTACACAAGTTCATAAAATATAGCTATGACAAAAACTGAAGATAAATGTGCTGATTTAATAAGCTATTTATTGTTTTTTATCAGGAAGAAGTTAAAAAAAGCCCATCTTTCACACGACTTCCTTAAGATAGCCAATCTTTACCTATGTTCTTGGAACAAACAGGACTTCGAATTCATCCGAATACATTGACGCTACAAGCGAATATGAGTCCTACAAAATTGAGGTAACTTCAGCACTAGCTGAGAACCCAACCCTAGAGTTTTGCATGTATGCTAGCATTTCTTTCAAGAATCACAAATTTCTATGACAAATTTATTAGGCTCCTGAGAATGAATTTCTTTTTTTGAAATTCCAAAATAATTTTATCCAGCTTTAGCGGCTCTATAATTCCAGCTCATACTCATACATTTCTTTGGACATAATTGAGATTTTGAAATTGAAATTGGTGGTCCAAAATTAAAGATAATGGTTCAATTTTAATTACAAAACCCTAATTTCGTCTAAACATAAACATATTTCTAAGTAGGAGCTGCAGGAGCAATAAACAACCATCAAAAGGAAATATAGTTCACCACATTTAATGAGGTTCATAATTTAATATGCTAATAATAATAATAATACAAAAAAAGATAAGTTACTGGTTCTGGTATAATCATAGTTCTCTTCACTAAGTTCCTTCTATACATCTAGATCTCCAGATGGGATTGGCTGTTTGTTCCTGTTTAGCAATTGAAGCTTCAGTTGATCTTAGGCTTCGGCCTTCTCGGTCTAAACACAAACCAGAGAATCGCGAAAACCACCAGGAATGCAGGAATAGTGGTGAGGTCAAGCTCGATTTTAACCTTCCTTCGGCGAGTGCAGTGTACCGGATGCAATGAAGAGATGGTGGCGTTCACGTGGTCAACGAACCTGCAGGTTAACCGGGAGATATATTATCACATGACAGGTTAGTTATTAAAGGCGCAAGGCGCACCAAGACGCAAAAGAGTTTTGAAGCCTAGACGTAAGGTTCAAGGCGCAGGCCTGCGCCCGAAGATGGCAAGGCGCAACTACATTCATACATCAAGCATCAGTTCATCTTCTGGAACAAATTCTTCATATATTCTATTCATTAATCATCCATTTCTATCATTTATATCTCTTAAAAAATAAAATCAATATGGTGCCTTGGATCATATCTAAGTCTCAATGATCAATTATGTTTCAAAAACACTAAATCATATAAAATTATTGAATTATTGCATTAATTTTTATTATTATTTTGAAAAAAAAAGTTTACAACAAAAATCACACCCAGACGCTCTTTTAATGTCCAAAGGCGCAAAAAGGCGCATGAAGGCGAAACCTTTGAGCCTGGTGAGTCTGGAGCCTTAGGTGCGCCTTTAACAACATAGCATGACAGTACCATTTATGACAAGCATAAAACGGGACAGGATGAGGCTATGTTCGATTGCCATGGCCCTGTTCAAACGTGTTTGACTTGCCATGGTAGCGCTGTGTCACGGCTTGTCATCTCTTGGTCAGCAGAATTTTGTGGCGGGCAAAATGCTTCCTGCTGCAGCCACACAGGCCCCCTACCCCGAAATGCTGACCTGGCAAGACAGACGTTCCGATCGCTCCTTTTCCTGACATAGTTTCACACTGCTTCTATCCAACCATCACCACTCTCCCATTTACAACCTAATCTTACAAATTAGATGCCTTCAACAAAACAAGAATATACACACACACAAGAAGACGTGTCCAAGAGGACGTGCGTGTGCAGGCGAAGGTGTGCATGCGCAAGGACGTACACACAATAACAAAATGTCTATTTTAAGCTTAATCATTCGAAGATGTAAATGAATGATTCAATGTTTAAGGATAAGAACTGTTCTTCCCAAGATTGAAGTGAGTAAACTTGCCTATGTTAGCCAAGTAATACAACAAATCTTGTGCAGTAACAAGATTTGTTTTGGAACAGAGTCCCAGTAGAGGAAACAAATGGGGAGAAATGTGCATTCAATATAGACAGAAATGAAGTTTCAGTAAAAATCTGAAATAAAAACCTAATTTGCTAAGAAAATTTAAAGAGGAAAAGATAAACAGTATAACAAATTAAAAACCACTAGAAAAATTCAACACTAACCCTTTTGAAGATTCCTCGAGCAAACTTAGAAGCCTCAACGCATCACCATAACGGAGGCCGCCAGATATTGCTGCAATCTACAATAAAAAAAGTAAATAGAATTCAGTAACAGAAAGGCTAAATACAAGCATTGGTATAATGAATTCTACTTACTCTTCTCCATGAACTGACAACGGAGTTGTATTTGTCAACCATTGTTCGCTCCTGAGATTTGAATAACCTAAAACCATGTGTGTCTTGTTTTTGTCAAGGAGAAAATTTTTCTCATTATAGCAAATCCAGAGACATCTCTCAAGATCCAAAGAACATTAAAAGATGTGTATTGAAATTTTTTACAATTGCTTTTCAAATCAAACAGTGCACCTGAAGTACGTAAGCAAGTACTTAATTATCAATAACCTATAAAAAGGTTCAAAATTTAGCAGATGTAGTTAAATGGTTGATTTTATAGCTTAATATCAAGCTCCAAATGCATTCATACCATCAACTCTCAATCAATATGTAGTCGTAGTATAGAGGTAAATGGCAACGGCGAGGATGACGGACGATTGTATAAGGGAAGTTGTCCAAAATGAGCCGAGTTCGATATGATAAGTGAGCCAGGTTCACCCTCACAATGCCCTAGAGAGTGGGAACCGGTTAGGAGAGGGTGAGGAAGAGAGGAGAAAGAGACAAAAAGATTTAACTCAAGCTTACCCATCTAGTGACCCAAGGGGTTGCTTTTACAAGTAGGCTCACATATTAGGACCAAATCCAAACAAAGGAGAACTATAAAATACAAGACATGACATTTAATTGAAAATACAAACAATGGATCACATCAACCGATAACATATGCGGAATATAAAATACAAAACATGACATTTAATTAAGAATAGTTTATGCTAAATTACAGGTTGCACCGCTTATCTTTTGAAATTACAAAAACCTCACATGCTTAGTTATTAAAGGCGCAAGACGCAAGACACACCAAAGCGCAAAAGGATTTTGGAGTCTAGGCGCAAGACTCAAGGTGCACGAGATCAATAAAAAATTATTAAGTTCTTATATTATTTCTTTCTTTATTTTTGTAAAAAAAATTACAACAAAAATCTCACCATTATGTTCCAAAGGCTCAAATAAGGTGCAAACCTTTGAGCATGGTGAGCCTTGAGCCTTAGACATGCCTTTTACAACATAACTCACATGTAAGTTTACATTTCATAATGTTAAAATAGTTGAAATCAAGTTGTTGTTAGTTTTTAAATTGTATTTACCCGTAAGGGTATTTTAGTCTTTGTACGTTTTTCCCCCCTTTCACTCATATAAGTGTGGGGATTTCTCCTTTTGTAACTTAATCAACTAGTTATTCCAGTTTCTACTTGGTATCAGAGGGAATAACCCTAGCCGCCACTCCGTCTTCTTCGTCTCGATCGTCTTCGCCTACTGTTCCTCCGCTCCCGATCGCACGCACGCACCGCCTACTGTTCCCCTCACCGATCGGCGCTGCCCGTCGAATGGGGCTGCCGGGCGGCCTCCTAGCCACCGCCGGCTGCTGAGAAGGACGCCGCCGCCGTCCCTCCATGAATCACCCGGCCCACCGCCCGCCTCCTGCGTGTTCCTGCACCGCCTAGCCGCCTCCAGCCCAGCAAGGGTTTCCTGTACCACCGGCGGCGCTGCTTCCGGAATCGTGCGACTCTGCATCGTGCGATTCGTGCTGCGTGCTTCCTGCTGCGTGCTGCTGCTGCTCGTGCGATTCAGATCCAGTCCCGTTTTTTCTCTTTCTTCTTCAGATGCTGCTGTTCTTGTTCAGATGCTCCTGCTTCCTTGCATCTCCTTTTTTAGATCTGTTTTTTTTCTAGATCTGAGGTGTTGTAACAGTCCCTCTGATCTCTATTCTGCTGTTTTTCCATGGATGATTCTTCGATTGGTGGCGGCTCTCCATCACCGAGTGTTACTGTTCCCCAAGTGGGGGAAACCCAACGGTCTTCAGGTTCCCAGATGGGTGAACTCCAGCGATCTTCTTCTCATGCTAGCTCCTTGAAGATCACCACGGTGCCGTTAGATGGCACTAACTATCTCGAGTGGTCTTGTGCGGCGCAGCATGTTATTCGCAGCCACCAACTCTTTGGATACATCGATGGGACCAAGGTGGCACCCCCCCAGACTGATCCAGCCTGGTCGCGTTGGGATTCCGAGAATTCCCTGGTGGTTTCATGGCTTCTCCACTCTATGTCTCCAAAGGTATACCGCAGTTATATGCTAATGGACTCAGCTTACGAGATTTGAACTCGAGCGCAGGAGACTTATTCTCAGATCGGGAATTCCACTCAGGTTTATGAGCTGACCCGCCGTATGTTGGAACTACGACAGGGATCTATGACTGTCTCCACCTACTACTCTGAGTTTGAGCGTATATCGCAGGAGTTGGATTATTTCGATCAGTTCACCCCTGCGTGCACTGCCGATGCAGTTCTGTTGCAAAGGAGAGATGAACGATTTCGTCTTCATGTGTTTTTGATGGGTCTGATCATGGAGCTGGATATGGTTCGCACCAATATTCTTCATCGTTCACCCCTCCCATCTCTCAGGGAGGCGTTCAGTATGGTTCTTGGTGATGAAGATCGTCGGAGGTCTCTCAACATAGCGACTCCTCCTTCTGACCGCTCGGCGTTTGCCAGTACAGGTCGTGGTGGGTCTAGCCATACCACCCAGATTCCCACCTGTGACCATTGTGGCCGTCGGGGCCATTCTCGGGAAGCGTGCTTCAAGCTTCACCCGCACCTTGCTCCACCTGGATATGTCCGTGGTTGTGGACGTGGACGTGGTCCTGGCCGTGGTGGACACCGCCAGACTGACACCCGTTCTCATGATGCGGCTTACTCCACAGAGATTCAAGGGGGTCATCATGGCCAGCTCCCAGATCACTTCACCACGTCTGAATTGGATGCGCTCCGCCGACTGCTACATTCTCAGCCTGACACTATACCGAGTAGTTCCTCTTTGTTTGCCACTGCTGCGATGCCCAGTGCCCATGCTGCTGTGACTCCGTCGTCTGAGTGGATTATTGACTCAGGAGCTACTGATCATATGACCGGGTCCTCTACAGGTTTTCACTCATACACCCTCTTGTCTGGTAAGGACAAGGTTGTCTCTGCCAATGGCACCTTGTCCCCTATTGCTGGCAAGGGCAATTTCTCCTGCTCTTCCTCGCTGCCTCTCACTTCGGTTTTGCATGTTCCATCTTTTCCCCGCAGTTTACTTTCTATTAGCAATCTTACCACATCTCTTAACTGTTCTGTAACCTTTTTTTCTGATTCTTGTTTTTTTCAGGAACTGGGTACGAAGCGGATACTTGGCAGTGGTAGGAACCGCGGTGGTCTGTACTACCTGGATTCTACACCTTCATCCCTTGCTCTGTCCTCTTCTGGTGTTACTACTGCTGACGCTCGACGCTGGCACCTGCGTCTTGGTCACCCGTCGTCTGTTTATCTTCAGAAACTTTTTCCTGCTTTATCTCAGTTTGTTTCTAGTTTTAAATGTGATGTTTGTGAAATGTCTAAACATGTGCGTCATTCATCATCACACTTGTCTTCTCCTAGTAGTGTTCCTTTTTCTGTTATACATTCAGATGTCTGGGGACCTTCCCCAGTTGTTTCTTTGACTGGATATAGATGGTTTGTTACGTTTATTGATTGTTTTTCCCGTACTACTTGGGTTTATCTTTTAAAAAAAAAGGGTGATGTCGCCTCTGTTTTCCAAACCTTTCATAAGATGATACAAACTCAGTTCAATGGAACTATTCGTGTCCTCCGTAGTGACAATGGGGGCGAATATGATGATCGTGGTGTGTTTGGGGCCTACCTCTCGAACAATGGCATTATCCACCAAACCACTTGCGTTTACACTTCCACCCAAAATGGTGTGGCAGAACGGAAAAACAGGCATCTCCTTGATGTTGCCCGTTGCCTTCTCACCACCATGCACCTTCCGAAATCCTATTGGGGTGATGCCATCATGACGGCTACTCATCTTATCAACCGTCTCCCCTCGCGTGTTCTCGATTTTGCTACACCTCTGGCTCGTCTTGCTTCTAAGACGGTTGTTCACACCTCATCTCTTCCTCCTCGTATATTTGGGTGTGTTTGTTTTGTTCATGTTCACCAGCCCCTTCGTGATAAGCTCGATCCTCGAGCTATCTGATGTGTCTTTCTTGGTTATTCTACCACCACCAAGGGGTACAGGTGTTATTACCCCCCAACCAGACGTATGTTCTGTACCATGGACGTGACGTTCCGCGAGGACGAATCATATTACCTTGATTTGACTCCTTCTTGTCGTCAGGGGGAGAAGGAGGATGAGGTCATTGATACTGTCCCTCTTCCTGTCATTGGTACTGTTCCTCTCACTTTTATTCCCCCTACTTCCACTACAGATATCCCTCATACACCTTCCACTACGCCATCCACTACAGATATTCCTCATACACCTCCCTCTCATCATCCTTCACTCATTGCTCCTCTACCTCATGTATATCATCGTTGAAAACCAGGTACTCAGCCCACTGTCGCCCCGCTGCTGCCAATACTGTCTTCGGACTCAGATCCTGATGCTGATTTACATGTTCCCATTGCTCGGCTACGTGGTAAGGCCCGGTGTACTGAACATCCCATTTCTAATCATGTTGCTTATGATCATCTCTCTAAGCCTCATCAGTCATTTATATCTTCCTTGTCCGAGATCTCTATCCCTAAAACATGGCAGCAAGCACTTTGCATCCCAGTATGGGCCCAAGCAATGAAGGAAGAAATGTCAGCTTTGGAAAAAAACCACACTTGGGATGTCACCTCTCTCCCTCTCGGCAAGAAACCCATTGGTTCAAGATGGGTCTTCTCCGTTAAGCAAAATCAGGATGGGAAAGTTGAGCGATATAAAGCTAGGTTGGTTGCTCGTGGTTACACTCAGACTCAGGGGGTTGATTACCAAGAAACCTTCGCTCCTGTAGCAAAGATGGACTCTATCCGTGTGATCATATCTTGTGCTGTGATCTTAGATTGGGAACTTCATCAATTGGACATTAAAAATGCATTCTTGCACGGTGACCTCGAGGAAGAGGTGTACATATCTTCCCCCCCAGACTTTGTGAAGAAGGGGCAAGAGAGGCTTGTTTGTCGGTTATGAAAGTCCTTGTATGGGCTAAAGCAGTCTCCGAGGGCATGGTTCGGCAGATTCCACAAGGCCATGATCAAGTTTGGCTACAAGCAGGGACACTCTGATCATACACTGTTTGTCAAGAGGAATGAAGGGAAAATTGTTGTGCTAATTGTTTATGTTGATGACATCGTGATCACCGGAAATGATACAGATGAAATTTCAAAGCTGAAGGGACTTCTCTCAGCCGAGTTTGAAGTAAAGGACCTGGGAAGGCTACGCTACTTCCTAGGAATTGAGGTGACCCGTTCTGACAAGGGTATCTTTATCTCCCAACGCAAGTATGTGTTGGACCTGCTGACAGAGACTGGCATGCTTGGGTGTGCCCCTGCTAACACACCTATGGAGGAGAACCATAAGATTGATCAGGACAACAATGGTGATCGTACTGATGCTTCTAGTTATCAGAGGTTGATAGGAAAGCTCTTATACCTCTCACATACTCGTCCTGATATTACATATGCTGCTGGGATCCTGAGTAGGTACATGCATGCCCCAAGGGTCAGACACCAGGAGGCTGCCTATCGTGTTCTCCGGTATTTAAAGAAGTCACCAGGACAGGGGCTGATGTTCTCGAAGAACAAACATCTGCGGATCGAGGTTTTCACCGACGCAGATTGGGCTGGATGTCATGATGACCGGAAATCTACAACAGGTTATTGTACCTTCATTGGAGGAAACTTGGTTACATGGCGTAGCAAGAAACAAAGTGTGGTGGCTAGATCCAGTGCTGAAGCTGAGTACCGTTCGATGTCTCAGGGTCTCTGTGAAGGCATTTGGTTGAGCATCCTATTGCAAGATCTCGGTCTTAAGGAGGAAGCTCCCATATCCTTGTACTGTGACAACAAAGCTGCCATTAGCATAGCGCACAACCCAGTTCAGCATGATAGGAACAAACACGTTGAGGTGGATCGACACTTCATCAAAGATCATCTTGACAAAGGAAGCCTAGTCACACCCTTCGTCCATTCCAGAGATCAGTTAGCCGACGTCTTCACCAAGAGTCTTGGCTCCGATGCCTTTACTGATGATATCCACAAACTCGGAATGATAGACATCTACCATCCAACTTGAGGGGGAGAGTTGAAATCAAGTTGTTGTTAGTTTTTAAATTGTATTTACCCGTAAGGGTATTTTAGTCTTTGTACGTTTTTCCCCCTTTCACTCATATAAGTGTGGGGATTTCTCCTTTTGTAACTTAATCAACTAGTTATTCCCGTTTCTACTAAAATAAGGAAAAACATATTTTATTCAATAGATGTGTCCCCTATATATAGGGGAGAATACAAAATAAGAGAAATACGGTCAAACACTCTCCCTCATGATGAGCATGTTATATTTTCCATACCCAACTTATCAATACAAGCACAAAATTTTTTTCTCCCAAGACTCTTATTTAGGATATCAGCTAATTGTTCTTCTGAGGGAACAAACGATATGCTAATAATCTTCTTTTCAATTTTCTCCTTAATGAAGTGTCTATGCACCTCGATATGCTTGGTGAGATCATGTTGGACGAGGTTGTTGGCAATGCTGATTCCAGTCTTGTTGTCACAGTACAACCAGATAGGACTAGACTCATTCAAACCCAGGTCACACATCAAAGAGCGTATCCATAATCCTTCACATATGTCATGTGCCTTTGCTCTAAACTCAACTTCAACACTGGACCTTGAGACGACAGATTGTTTTTTATTTATCCAAGTGATTAAGTTTCCACCAACGAATGCGCAATACCTTAATGTAAATCTCCTATCTTCAACGGACCCTGCCCAGTCAACACCGATAAAAACTTCAATCTTCACGTCTATATTGGGAGTGAACAGGATTCCCCTTCCTGGTGAAGTCTTCAAATACCTCAAGATTCGATGAACATTCAAATGTCTCGTCTTTGGGGTATGCATATATTGACCAACGACTTCAACTGCATAAGCTATGTCGGGATGAGTGTGGGATAGGCAGATTAATCTTCCAACAAGGCGTTGATAGCCAACCACGTCTTCAACAGGATCACCATCATCTCTTCCGAGATTATGATTCATCTCCATAGGTGTATCAACAGGTCTACAACCACTCATACCAGATTGTTCCAGCAAATCAATGGTTTATTCTCTCTGGGAGATGAAGAAACCCCGTTTAGATCATGATATCACAATTCTCAAGAAATACTTTAGTTTCCCCGGATCTTTTACTTCAAACTTCCTTGTCAAATTCACCTTCAAAACTTTTACTATTTCAAAATCATCTTCTGTTATGACGATATCATCAACATTGACAATGAGAACAATCATTAGATTTGTTCTTCGTTTAATAAACAAAGTATGATCAACATGACTTTGTTTATATCCAAGTGAAACCATGACTTCGTGGAATCGACCAAACCAAACCCTCGAAGATTGTTTCAAACTATAAAATGACACACTTTCCCTTCAGATTCGGAAGGGGAAAAACCAAGAGGTATTGACATATATACCTCTTCACCTAAGTTTCCATGAAGAAAAACATTATTCACATCCAATTGGTTAAGTACTCAACCCTTGCACGCAACACATGATATCAAAACTCGTACAGAGTTAATTTTTGCGACAGAGGCAAACGTGTCTCGATAATCAATTCCAAAAGTTTGAGTATACCCCCTTGCAACCGGCCACTTACAACCAACGACCTTCTTTCCAGGTGGAAGATGAGTTAGGTCTCATGTACAATTCTTTTTCAAAACGTTCATTTCCTCAATCATAAACTCTTTCTATTGTTGATGCCCAAGAGCCTCCTGCCATGTGGATGGGATGGAGACAGAAGCGAGCAAGGAGACGAAAGCTTTGTAGGAAAAAGTTAGAGCCTCGTAGAAAACATAACGAGATAGTAGATGTTGGGTGCAAGATCAGCTACCTTTCTGAAGGGCAATGGGAAGTTCATAAGTATCCGTTGACGGAGCTGACATTGGTGCAAATGACGTAGGATGGGTCTGTGTGTTATCTCTACTCCGTTTGGTGTACACCAGTAACTCCTTTTTCTTTATAAGGAGACTCCTTGATTAAGAGACTCAACAGTAGGTAAAGAATGTGAAGGAGGGATCGGCAAGGGTAAAACAGGTGAGCTCACTTCACCCGTATATATGTGCTCCTCTGGAAGTGAGGGCACGTAATAAGATTCAAATTCACAAAATGAGATATCCATCGTGACAAAAATCCTTTTAGTCGGGGGATGATAACATTTATACCCCTTCTGAGTGAGAGAATAACCAATGAACACACATTTAAGAGCCTGAGGGTAAAACTTGGACTTGCCCGAAGAGTGTATATGAGAGAAGCAGACACAACCAAAAGTTTTAGGTGGTAGAGAGGTTGATGTCACCCCTAAAGTAGTAAGAGGGGTTTGATGCCCCAATACTAAAGAGGGCATGCGATTTATGAGATAGGCAGCCATGAGAATGGCATCCCCCAAGTAGTATTTTGGGAGGTTCATAATGAGGAGTAAGCAACGAGCCACCTCTAATAGGTGAGGGTTCTTGCGTTCCGCAACTCCATTTTGAGATGGAGAGTGGACACATGAGGTTTGATGCAGAATGTCATTAGCAACAAGATAGCCCTACAATGGAGCGTTGACATAATCCCGATCATTATCATTGCAGAGAATTTTAAGATGGGCAAAAAATTGAGTAGAAACCATGACATAAAAATTTTGAAAGATAGAAACCACCTCATTTTTAATTTTTATCATATAAACCTAAGTTGTGCAGGAGAAACAATCAATAAATGTGACAAACCAAAAACATCTAGAAATAAAGGCAACAAAGCATGGTCCCCACACATCAGAATGAATAATATGAAAAGAAGTTGTACTAGGTAATGACACGTGATTAACAGGAGTACGATGATGTTTGACAACACATATGTAAATTTTTTTTAAAACACAGAAGAAAAATCAGGAAATAAACGTTGCATGGTTGCAACGGAGGGATGGCCAAGACGATGATGTCAAGTAAGCAAGGCGGAGGTCTGCGAAGAGTGGAGAGCTTGAGGTGGCGTAGCCTCGAAAGTGGAGTCAAACATGTACATGCCTCAAAAGTGGAAGATTTGGGCCGCATTCTCCTTGCGGGAGTAGGTAGACACAGCGCGGTTTCGTATGTCTACAACAGTATCCAAGAAGAGATAATTCCGTGCAATTGATTCCTGCATGGAGTTGATAAGCCATGACATGACAAGTGAGTTTTCTAACTCTCATTTAGGCCAAGCAATAGAAGTCGGAGCCGGAGCAGTGGTAGTGTCATTGATGTAGCGAAAGAGACGTCGACTCTTCAGGGCAAGGGTAATAGAGCGGGACCGAGCCAAATAATTGGTGTCATCAAGGCGGATTGTGGTAAGCTGCGAATAGAGGTGATCTTAACCAGCCCGGGTAGATCCAACGGGGGTCATGGGAGTACTGGAATCAGTAATCTCCGACATAGAAATAAAAAAGGCAACCAAGTCGCCAAGAAGATTAAATATGGTAGAGAAGAACACACCGTCAAAGAGAAGAAGAACGAACAAGCATCAATGGAGGATTAGAAATCACGATCCACAACCACAATGGAAACCCCAGATTGAAGATTTGGAGACATCCAACCGTTGGAATTTCACCAAACTTGAGAGGGAGGATAAGGAAGGCAAAACGAAACTTTTACCAAAGTATAAGGGCATTCCGGCCGCAAGAGACCCGTCCGGGGAGGAATCAACGCCGATCGGCCGATATTGTATTGTGCGCCGATCAGCACTGCAGAAAGGCCGTGGGCCGTAGAGAGAGAGAGATAGGAAGGTGGCGACGGAAGCGCTGCAGACAGAAAAACGGCGATGGGGAGCGGAGGCGAGGATGATCGGTTTGCGGAAATTAGAGGCGCTCTGATACCATGTTAAATTAGGGCAAAAACATATCTTATTCAATAGATGGGTCCCCTATATATAGGGGAAAATACAAAATAAGAGAAATACAGACTAACACATAACATGCGTGCAAAACAATAAGAGGGGATCCCCAGGGTAGTATTTTTGTGCATTGATATTATAAAATGTAAACTTACATGGGAGATTTTTGTAATTTTAGAAGAAAGAGGGGTGCAACCTGTACTTATAAACTCGAGGGGAGGTTTTGGTCAAGTTTGTAGATTGCGACCGACATATCAATTTTGAAGGGGAAACGACAAGTTATCGCTACACATGACAATTCTGGCATTTTTCAGTATTGCGGCCGACATGTCGGCCCAATATTGCGGCAAAGGTCGGGTAATGTCAGCCCAATATTGCGGTTTTTTTGTTCAAAAAAATTTATAAATTTTTATAGAATGAATTCATCAGAAGGTTCTAGCAAAATACCTAGTGCTTCGTCCATAGCATGTAGAGATCTATGTTGGGTATTTGGTGAGAAGGTGACTCTAAATGACACCAATCAAATACGATTAAACACTCGTTCGTAGTTTAATTTTTTCTAATGAATTTTAGTTTACATTTAATCGGATAAAATAATTACCATCTAATTAATAGATGAAAATATTATGATATATATATATATAACAATACAATCCGACATTTTAAAATATTCCCGATATATCCCCCGCAACCCGACATCCGACATAAAAAAACACAAACCGACATGAGTCCCACATCTGCAACCTTGGTTTTGGTAATTAATAGTTTAACAGGCATACAATCAATGGATCGTGTGGACCCACAAGATCACCAGTACTTCACTTTGAGCTTGTCCTCAAGCTCAAGGAGGGTATAGGAACTTGTGAGGACATTCATCAGGTTCATTGACTGCTCGCCAGAACGATACATTGTAGTGTGTTGTCAGAGTTGGGGCTGCATCGAGAGGCGAGGCTCCGTCTTGCTGACAGATGATGCAAACAATGGTTAAGTTGCTAGAGGGTCATTGCTTGTGTAGAGGTCGAATCAATGAACGATGATAGTCGTGGTGGATGGGTTCCTGTGGAATGGTGATCACAGTGATTTGGAGTGGCAGTGCATGCTGGGGAGAGACCGCCGAATGTAATAACAAGATAGTAGTCAGCGGAACGATTGACACAGTAACGAGTGGAGTGGCAGCAGAGCATGCAAGAGTTGTTGAGGAATCCGATCTGTTATCGGTCAGTTCAGGTCGTTCAAGAGACAAGTTGTTTTCATTTGCTATGGTGTCTTGGTGGCTTCTAGCTGCTCCCGGTATTTCTTCAATAGAGACAACAATTGCTCATAATTGGAGGTGAAGTTTCTCTCTGGTGTGGATGTTTGCTAGGCACTAAGGAAGGTTAATTGGTGTTTGCTTGTAGTTCCAAGGACAAGAGTATGAGATGGCCACTTGGTGTGTGAAAGGAAACTCAGAGTCTCCATGTTGCCAACATGGCATACTGCTACTCCCTAAGAGGTGATGCAATCTTAAAAGCTATTTTTGCAAATAACTAATTAATTAACTCTTTTTTTGAATTAATTAATCAATTAATAAATTGATCAATTGATTAATACATTGATTGAAAGTAGGGCTCGGAAAGGGGTGGGGATATAAAAGGAGAGGGGGTTGTCCGATTGCGCAGTCATTGTGCTCGATGTGGAGAGAGTCAGAAGATAGGCAGGAATTGAGAAAGACAAGACATAGATGATAAGTAATTCCTAGCGTTCGGCTCAAGCCAAATATTACGGGACCTGCAGATCGAGGTGTCTCCTTAGCTGGGTTCTTCATGGGAGAGGAACACTCGTAGGCGACCCTCGGACGTCGCATCAACTCATCAAGTGTACTAACAGGAACGAACGATGATCCCAGGGCGATGCAGCGGGATCATCCCTAGAGCTTCGATTGGCCTCGTCGACAACTAGAACAGGTCAATTGATTATGTACTTATTGTTGGTGGTGAGTTGATGTGTGGGATGATGCGGTGGTGATCTTCCCAATGAAAACAACAGGGGAAGGGATGATTTGGTGGGTAGTTGAATGTGGAAGAATGATGTATCTGATAACAAATTGTTATAAGCTTCCCAATAACATGTTGATAAATTGTCGAGGTGGACGATGATGGAGAGGATGGCAGACATGTTGGAGAGAGATGTTGGAGATACAAGAGAAATTGTCCGATAGGAGCCGAGTTCGACCGACGGGATACGACGAGTGAGTCAGGTTCAACCTCATGATGCCCTTAGGAGAGGGGGAGGGATAGAGGAGAAAGAGAGACTAAAAGATTTAATTCGAGCTTGCCCATCTCATGACTCAAGGGGTCCTTAAATAAATGATACATGTCGACACATTTCATTTTAGGTTCACATACTCAGAATGAATCCAAACATAGGAGAAATATAAAATGCAAGAAACGGAGTTTAATTAAACATAGAAATAGTGGATTGCATGGACCCATAACATACACAATATAAAATACAAGACGTGACGTTTAATTAAACATGCAAACAATGGATCGTGTGGACCAATAGCGTAATGATATTAGGGTATGTGTAAAGGTGACCCAAGAGTATTTAAAAGAGCTTTAAAGAGTGGTTTCTGTATCAAAAGAAAAATGCAAACATGCTCCCAAGGTACTATCGTTTGCTAATGCAAGTCAGACTTCTTAATTAGTTGGGGAAAAAAGAAGAGGTGGGCCTACTGATATGAATTTCAAATTAGCTAGAGATAAGTTGAGGAGTCACATAGCTAGGATGTTCTATTATGGTGGTTTGTCATTTCATCTAGCTAGAAATCCATATTATATTAGTTCATAAAAATTTGTTGTTAATCACAATCTTAATGGATTTGTTACTCCTAGATATAATGCTCTTAGAACTACACTTTTGCAACAAAAAAATATCCAATATCACTAGAATGCTTCAACCAATTAAAGATACTTGGCCCCAAAAGGAAACCAACTTAGTTAGTGATGGTTGGACAGATACTCAAAGAAGTCTTTTGATTAATTTTATGGTTTCCTCTGAGTATGGACCTATCTTTTTGAAGGCAGTTGATGCATCAGGAGAGTACAATGATCGACATTATATTGCAAATTTGATGATTAAAGTCATTAATGAAGTTGGTGTCAAAAATGTTATATATGTTATCACTGATAATGCATCAGTGTGTAAGACAACATAAGTAATTATGGGGGCATGATTTCTACATATTTTCTGGACACTTAGTGTTGTGCACACCTTAAATCTAGCAATAAAAAATATTTACGCAGCCAATAATATCGATCGTTGTGCAACTATTAGAGAATAATGTGGATGATAACTCAAGTGTCTAATGAAGCTCAATCCATCAAAAATTTCATTATGAATCATCAATACAGGTTGAACATGTATAACTCTATTGTTTCACTAAAGTTACTTGCAGTTGCTGAAAAACGGTTTGCTTCCACTATAGTGATGTTGAAGAGGTTTAAACTTGTGAAGATGAGTTTGTTTAATATTGTTGTATGTTCCGAAGGAATTACGTATATAGCAGATGACGTTGAGAAAGATCCAGAGGTTAAAAATATCATCTATAATGACAAATGGTGGGATAATATGAACAAGATCTTTGGTATCACATGACACATATATGATATGCTTAGTGTTTGCGGTATAGACAAACCTAACCTTCATTTGGTGTATGACACGTGAGATTCAATGATAGAAAATAAGAAGATTGAAATATATAGACAAAAAAACTTAATGAACATGTAAGCTCATTGCCCTCTTATAAGGCAATTTATGATGTCCTCGTTGATCGATGAACTAAGAGTTCATGGTAATTCCATTAATCCAAGGTATTTCTTTTTGCAAATTTGATATTAACATACTATGATTTATTTATTTACTATATGCTTATATTTGTAGGTATTATAGTCAAGAATGATTTGATTGAATGAAAAATAAAGCTGCTCTAAATACAGATGAGGAAATTTCTTTGAAGAGGAATAAATGCTTAAGAAAATATTTTCATGATATTGGGGAGAGGAATATAGTAATCAATGAGTTCTCTAGGTTCACAGGGCTTGGTCATGCTTTTAATGAGCAAGATAGTTTGGAAAGTAGAACTTCATTATTGCCCAAAGATTGGTGGATTTACTATGAAACTTCAATGTCTAAATTGCAACAAATTTCTTTGAAGCTTTTAGGTCAAACTTTTCATAATCATGCTGTGAGAGAAATTGGAGCACATGCACATTCATTAACTCTTTGAGAAAAAACAAAATTCAACCAAAACAAGTTGCTAATTTGGCGTATATGCATAATAATCTACTCCTATTATCGAGGAGAAATGAAATTTACAATCAAGGAGTAGAATGTGGAATATTGGAGGACATGCATGAGCAAATCCTTTTGATGGAGTTGACATACTTACGATTACCAACTTGTCTTTAGATGAACCAGAAATTGAAGATACATTGATCCCCAATAATATGAAGAAAGATGGAAAAAATGAGTGATGAACATCATTAAACTTGAAATGATTATGCATATTTTATATTTAAGAACTTCATGTTATATTTCATTAACTGTGTATTTGTACTTAAATTGATTATTTATGATTTATGTTTTATTGTTTTGAAAATATATAATTGCATTTGTGAAATATACATATATATTTACTATATTTAATACAACGTATCCCGCCGTAGTCGTATCCTAGTTTTTTTATTTTGTCGTACTGCCGTACCAGATACGTATCGTACCAGGTACCCATACCGGTGCTTCCTAGGTGACGTTTAATTAAACACACAGGCAATGGATCATGCGGACCCATAACATGGAGGTTCTCGAGTAACTGACAGAAGTTGGTGTTCATACTTTGTTTAATGGCTAAAAAAGGGCAGCCCGATGCACAAAGCATCCCCAGGCAGCAAGGGTCCTGGGGAAGGGTCTCACTACAAGGTTGAAATGTAGGCAAACCTTACCCTACATTTTTGCAAGAGGTTGCTTCCAGAACTCAAACTAGTGACCTCAAGGTCACACAGCAACACTTCAACCGGTGCGCCAAGGCTCCCCTTCACTTTGTTTAATGGCTAATCAAGAAAATTCTGCATCTATCATGAAGAGATTTTTGATTATAGAGTTGAGGAGACTAACCTACACATGCAGCAAAATAGATAAAGGTAGAGAATGCCTATATATCTAAATACAAAAGTATTTGGATACACATAATGAAAATCTGGAGAACTAAATGAGTTATCTATGAGAGATCAGGCAAGTATTAGTTAATGGCAATTTAACCCCACATCCAGTATTGCACAGAAGTCACAATTGTGTATAGGTAATGGCTTCTAGATCACAACAAAAGAGGCCTAATCATATGCATAGCCTACTAAATCTCAGAAAAGTATCACTTCCAACTCTTTTGTTACTTCACTTCTTGACTAATGTATTTATATTTCTTTCCAAAAAAAAAGTCATCAAATAAAGATGATGCTCATTAGCTCTACTAATAAAAAAACTGTTGCAAAATAAGGATACTGGTTTGCTCAAGTACAAGGCGATGAATTGCATTATTAACAGCCAGAATAGACTCCTCTAGAGAAGTAATGATGTAGTTCCTAGCAATGGCATCAGTCTGAAACTGTGAAAGTTGCCAGCCTTGAGAAGTGGTTGATATAGGATTGCAGCCCACAGACCACACCCAGTCCTACACAAAATGAATAAAGAAAAGTGATATTTCAAAAACTTAAAAACTAGAAAGGAAAATAGCCATAAGGGAAGAATGAGCACTAGTGTTTGGTCAGGTAAGTTGTCAACAATTATTTTTAAAGAAGGTTAAACAAATAGGAATAATGGAAGGTGAAGGTTCCAAAATTAAAGGACTAAGAAGAAGAATAGTTCATAAAGTAAGACAACCTGAAGATAACAAGTATATCTGAAACGTTAAATAAGAAATTGCAGAATTAGTACCAAATGCCTCAAGAACATATGCATATCAGTAGTAAATCTCAAAAGATAAACAAATTACCATCCCATGAAGAGAACTTTTCAATAGTATGATCATTTTAAAGCATTAGATAAAAGAATTCATCGACCAACAAAAAAAATTATTCAACCAGGATTTGCAAATATTATAGTGTGACTGTACCGTAACTGATATCAACCGACTAATTACAAGGTAACACCGGTGTTATCCATTAACAGTCGTACCATTAAGACTCGATAAATGAAATATTATCTACTAGAATTTTCATTTTTCATCAGTCTTTCACCTAGAAAAGCTAATTCTTGTTCTCATTTGACAGCACTTAAATGTGGCACTCATCACTTCCTCTGCAATAAAACGTTGGGCTGATAGTGAGTTTTTGTGCTGACTTCCCATAAGTTGAGAACTCCCAATTACAACCATTGAAATTGATATAGGCAAATACCTCCATTAACCTCTCCAGAAGCTAGGCACATACTATTGGAGTTATTATTATTATTATTTTGTAAATATTGTGTATGAGCATATTTGTAAATATTTAACTTTGAGATAATATATATTGGTTAGCTCTCCTCATTGGAGACTAAGGCTTTCATTTCTCTACATGGTATCAAAGGGAGGTTCCGATCCTCCGACATGTTGGTTATGGAGCCCATCAATAGATCGCGTCTTCCGTCTCCTGTCTTCCGCAAGTTTTCTGTTCGCCGCTGTCCCCGATCGGAGCGTCGTTGTCCACCGATCGCGTCTTCCGTCTTCCGTTCTCCGCTGTCCGCAAGAAATCGGCACCACAAGATTTATGTTCGCCGCTGTCTTCCGTCCCCCGTCTTCCGCAAGATTTCTGTTCGTCTGTTGTCCCTGATCGGAGCTTCCGTCGGTTTCGTGCTTCACCGTTCTTGTATCGTCTCTTTGTCTCTCGATCCTCGATCTCCGTTGCGGGAGGAATCTTGTTGTTTCTTTTTTTTTGCTCCATGGATTCCAAGGACACCTATGGATCCTCTACGGGACGGATTACCAGCATCCTCATTGATGAGAAAAACTATTCTTCATGGGTGACTTCGATGAAAGTGGCTCTAGCTGACCGGAATAAGCTCTCATGGCTGACCGGCGGCCATCCTATGCCTAAACCGACCGACAAGGATGACAAGAAAGAGGAATTAGTCAAGTGGTCGACGAAAAAGTACATGGTTCTTGGATGGATTCAGTGCTCGATGAAGCCTCGCATCTTCAGTCAGTTCATGCGCTTTGAGGACATCTCCGAGATTTGGTTCGCTCTCCAGCGCACCTTTGGGCACACCCGTGTTGATGCCAAGATTTTCGGCATCTTTCAGGATATCGCTTCCGCCACTCAGGGGGAGCGTTCTGTTCAGGAGTACTTCACCTACCTTCAGGATCGTTTTCTTGAGTTTAACGATCTTGAGCCTCTCAGTGCACTGGACTCTCCTAATGATATCACACTAATTCGGAAACAGCGACAACGACGAGAGACATACCAGTTCTTGATGGGGCTTCGCCCCGACTATGAGTCTACCCGTGCTCAGATTGTGGGGATGTCACCTTTGCCAGATCTTCTTGAGGCCTATTCCATAGTTGCAGAGCATGAGAAACGTATGCTGAGGCAATCTAGTCTCTCTGGCGCTCGTGCTACCTCCCTTCTTCCTACTGAGCAGATGGATCTTGCCGCTTCTTACCGCCCTCCCACCTACAGCACTCGTAGCTGAGGCGGTCGAGAACACTCTACTCCGTCTGGCGGTCGTGGTCCGTCTGGTGGTCGTGGCTCTACAGGTCCACCTGGCCCTTGCTCTCATTGTGGGCATCTATATCATGATCGTAGTCGCTGTTATCAGCTATACCTACACATCTACGAGGCTCTGAGCGTACTTCTCCTGGTGGTGTCCCCAGGCATACTGTTGCTACTGTCGAGTCTTCCGGGCCTGTCGAACGCAGCTTGGGTGCCAACCCCTCTGACTTCTGTCAGATGTTGGCCCAGTTTCAGCAGTTCCAGCAGTCTCAGCCTTCCACTCCTGCCACTACTTCCACTGTCCCCTCTTCCTCAGGTACTCTGTTTGCTTGCTCCGTGACCAGGTTGACCAGGATTCGTCACCCTGGGTGATTGATTCTGGTGCAACCGACCATATGACTGGTACGTCTTCCCGTTTGCTTCAGATTGTTCCCTGCTCCCACCGGGACGTGCGTCTTGCTGATGGCTCGGTTACCCCTGTCCTCAGCCGGGGCACCGTACCTCTTTCTTCCTCTTTCTCCCTTGACTCTGTTCTTCTTGTTTCTCAGTTGGCTCTTAACCTATTATCTGTTAGTAGTATTACTCGTTTTGGACTACTCCGTAACTTTCTTTTCTGATCGTTGTGTTTTTCAGGACCTGAGATCCGGGAGGACTATTGGTACGGGATATGAGAGGAGTGGGATGTACTACCTGGATCTACCTTCTCCCACTGTTTCTCCCACTGCTGCTCCCACCGCCACCGCCACCTGCCCACCTCTCTCTTTTGTTGCTTACCCTGCTTTGTCGTCGACCTCGCTTTGGCACGCACGCCTCGGCCATGCTAGCCCTCAGCTGATGTTGTCTGTTTGCTCTGATGTGTCTTTTGTTTTTCCTTTTCACTGTGATGTATGTGAGCTGTCAAAACACACGCGCATCACGTATGTTCCTTCTGTTAGTCGTGCTACTTCTTTGTTTTGAGTTGGTGCATTCAGATGTGTGGGGCCCTGCCCCTGTAGTATCATTTGATGGTTTCTCGTACTTTGTAACTTTTATCGATGACTATTCTCGTTGCTTATGGGTTTACCTCCTCAAACATAAATCTGAGGTTCTATCTGTTTACTCTCATTTTTCACGTATGGTACGGACCCAACATGGGACGTCTGTTTGTATCCTTCGCTCTGACAATGGAGGTGAGTACACTTCTCGTCCCTTTGATCTCTTTCTCCGCAATGATGACACTCTACACCAATTTTCTTGTCCAGGTACCCCCGAGCAGAATGGGGTGGCCGAACGCAAAAACCGCCACCAATTAGACTCTGTTCGTTGCCTTCTTCGGGGAATGAATGTCCCAAAGTCCTATTGGAGCGTTGCCCTTCTTACAGCGACCTTCCTTATTAATAGGACTCCTTCTCGTCCTCTTGGTGGCGTTACCCCCTACAGTCTCATCCATCCATCCGTATCCGCCTTTCCCATCCCTGTCCGGGTCTTTGGTTGTGTGCTTTGTCCAGGTCGGCGACTGTCTTGGACTAAACTTGACGACCGGGCCATCTGATGTCTCTTCCTCGGCTACTCAACTACCACTAAGGGTTACCGCTGCTATGATCCCCAACTGCGTCGTGTTATTTACTCTATTGATGTGACATTTCATGAGGAGGTTCCCTTCTTCCCTGCACACTTGACCCCTCCTGCGCTTCCTACTATTGTGCAACCTATCCCGGTCGTCCCTCCACCACCTGACGTGGTCCCACTTGCTGCTCCGCCTATCCTGCTGACTTACTCTCGCCGCCAGCCGCCACCACCACCAGGTGCACCCACTTCTCATCCAGTCCCGGATCAGCAGCTTCTTCCGGTCGCAGGTACCTCTCTTGAGCCACCTCTTCTACTTCTTCTATTGATTTACCCATTGCCTTGCGCAAGGGCAAACGGACTTGTGTTCATCCCTCTGTTACTGAGCACCCGTTGGCTAGTGTTGTTTCCTACCAGCGTTTCTCACCCTCTTACCAGGCTTTTGTGACTGCTGCTGATTCTGTCCGGCTTCCTACTTCGATTGCGGAGGCTCTCCTTGACCCGCGATGGGTTCAGGCCATGGAGGAGGAGATGTCTGCTCTCCGTCGTACTGGGACATGGTCTCTGGTTCCTCTTCTTCTCGGGAAGCACACAGTTGGGTGCAAATGGGTCCATATCGTGAAGTACTCCGTTGATGGTACCATTGACCTCTACAAGGCTCGTTTGGTGGCCAAGGGCTTTACTCAGACTCCGGACGAGTTTGGTGCCATGTTTGCTCATGTGGCTAAGTTGACCAGTGTTCGCCTTCTGCTCTCGCTTGCGGCCTCTCGGACGTGGCCTCACTACCAACTCGACGTCAAAAATGCCTTCCTGCACAGAGATTTACAGGAGGAGGTCTATATGGCTCCTCCCTCGGGGTTTTCCCTTAAGGGGGAGTATTCGGGGAGAGTTTGCCGCCTGCACAAATCCCTGTACGGCTTACATAAGTCCCCGCGTGCCTGGTTCGAACGGTTCAGCTCGGTTATCCTTCAGTCCGGCTTCACTCAGTGTCGTGCAGACCACACTTGCTTCATTCGTGACACTCCAGAGGGACGGCGTGCCATTGTCTTGGTCTATGTGGACGATATTATTCTCACCGGAGATGACCCTTCTGGCATCTCTGAGGTGAAAGCTAATCTTCGCTCAGCCTTCGAGGTGAAAGACCTTGGACACCTCCGTTATTTCCTTGGGATTGAGGTACCTCGCTCCCGACAGGGCATCTCTATATCACAACGCAAGTACACCTTGGATCTTCTTCAGGACACGGGTCTGCTTGGGTGTCGTCCTGCGAGTACTCCTATGGATACCAACCACCGCCTTCATGCTGAATCTGGTGATCCTCTACCAGACCCTTCTCAGTACCAGCAGCTGGTTGGCCGCTTGATATACTTGACCAATACTAGGCCCGACATCAGCTTCTCCGTGGGCGTTTTGAGCTAGTTTATGCATTCTCTCAAGACATCTCACCCAGAGTCTGCTCGATGTGTTCTTCGCTATCTTAAGCGCGCTCCTGGTCTTGGGTTATTCTATCGGGCTGATAGTGCCTTCAGCCTCTCCTGCTTCACTGATGCAGATTTCGCTGGTTCTTTGACTGATCGACGCTCTACGTCAGGTTTCTGTGTATTCCATAGTGATCATCTTGTTTCGTGGCGGAGTAAGAAATAACCCATCGTATCCCGGTCGTCTGCTGAGTCAGAGTACCGGGCCATGACACACAGTGTCACTGAGTTGGTTTGGCTCCGATCGCTGCTGACTGAACTTGGCCTACCCCTGGCTACTAGCTCGACTCTCTACTGTGATAATAAGTCAGCTCTTCTTCTTACCCAGGACTCGGTGCTACATGAGCGCACCAAGCACATCGAGATGGATGTTCATTTTCTGCGTGATCACGTTCGTACTGGGACTATTCTTCCAGCTTACGTCTCCTCGGCCGACCAGCTTGCTGACTCCTTCACTAAAGCTGTTGGCCCTACTCGTTCAGATTTGACCATTTCCAAGCTGGGCATGATTGACATCTTTGCACCAGCTTGAGGAGGAGTATTGGAGTTATTATTATTATTCTGTAAATATTGTGTATGGGCATATTTGTAAATATTTAACTTTGAGATAATATATATTGGCTAGCTCTCCTTATTGGAGACTAAGGCTTTTCGTTTCTCTACACATACTACCTTACCTCCTGCATTGAACCGCTAGCAACATGGGAAGGGGAGGGGAGAAATGCACTATAATCCTTTACTGCAGCCGAAAACATCCAAAACTCCATTGGCACCAAAAGGGGGCTCTAATCCTAATAGTTTTGTCTAATCTATCTCTCACTTTAGGGAAATAACACTAAACCACGGCACCACAATTTGACCCCAGCACATGTGATGGTAAATGTTGATGTACCTCAGATCATAACCAAACAATAACGGAACTCAAGCCTGCCTTTCATGTAATCTCGAATTAAGTCGCATGTGTCCACTTCACACTTGCCTTGCTCTTAGCCAAATTCTATTAGCAGCATTCCAATATAGTCACCAAAGCAGCTTGTTATGCCACCAGATACCCATTGGCGCATATACTGTGTGTAATTGATGCTCACATAACAATACCAACATGGACTAAAGGAACACGCTGGATTGGAAAATGCAAAGATTAGACCATTGAAGCTTCGATCAGAGTTGAGATAAGTGAACTCAAAGGGGTGAGTGACTGAGTAGAGACAGGTGAACTTGAAGATAAAAATTTGGGGAAAGAGAATATCAAGCATTGCAATCAGAAAATCGAGTATAGAGAGAAGAAAAAGAAGAAGAGGGAAAGGGATACATCACGAGCTATGGATGCAGTTAGAGTAGGGGAGGGAAAATGGGATGATAGCTACTATTAAGGTTAAGACCGCTTTGATAGCCTGTTGAGAGAGAAATAGTATGAGAGTTTTGTTAGTAAACGGGCATTCCACAAACACTGCTATAATCACACAGCAATAACAAACACACAGAAATAGGCAAAACCCTTACTGTTTCATATCAATAAAACACGGCACAATATATATACTCAAGAAATGAATGGATCAGGTAAAAAACATCACGGTTGGAATCAGACACTTTCAACTGTTGAGTAATAAAAAAACTATGCACGCACAAGGTTGGTAGGCAATCTTCATCATCATCGAGTGACCGACCACCTCCACCACCGGAGAAGAAATCCATTCTGGACTCAGCCTTGCACGAATGTGTAGCCCACCAACATCCTACGCTTGCTCAGTCGACACCACGACACACGTCTTTTGCCTACCTAGCACGCTGCAATGCGCTCGTACCATGCCGTTGATTCAAACCGCACCCAGCTCGCACGTCATCAACTCGAGCACCGCAACCCACCGCCGACACGTCTTGCTGTTGAATGTAATCCGCCCACGATCTAATCTGCCCTGTAGTCACATGGGGAAGATAGGAAGAACATGAGTGGGATTTGTCCGGATGCGGTCTTCTGCTTTTTGTGAAGTATCAAGGATGATGCTGCCTCTAAGTCTAGTTGAGACCTAATGATCCACCAACCCAATTTGGATAAACTTCACAAAGTATCATATGTACGTAGCATCAAGTGCACGTAACATAAACTGCACGCATAACCCACTGAAGAAAGTATCATCTGCATGTAACATCAATTGCACAAAGCATTGTCTCAAGCCTGAGGCGTCAGTCGACTTGCAACAAGTTGACACCAACCTACTTTGGCTCACCTCTAGAATGTCAATGAACTAGGATTGCAAAAATTGCCTTGTTGAATCCGATTCATGAAAGGGTGATCCACTGCATCATCTCGACCATCCACCAAGTCACCAACAAAAATCATGGGTGAATCACCTCGCATCGTCGTCCCCACCATTTAACATAGGCTACCGAACTGTACAACTCTCATTAAAACGACACACCAAGTGTCACCTCTAGAACGCTTTGCACCGACTCGAGTCCAATCTGCGCAATGATATCAAATTCCAGCATAACTTAGCTACCGGTTTTAACACGAAATTTATATACTTCCAAAATTTTATCTCCAGAGTTGGATCACGATTGATTAGGTCAGCCTCACCACCGATCGAGGTATCTTTGCTTGATACAGTTAAATTTTAAGCATTTATTAATAAAGTAATTAATTCGATGTAGTACTGGTTTAACCCATGTGGCTAGTGGCATCATGGTAATTAAGAAGGTAATAACATTTTCCTTTGTGTATATCATATATTCATAACAGAAACCCTCGTATCCTACATTCACGCCCTTTGAGTTTAGTGATAACTGCCACTGCACGACACTAGAGAAGTGAAACTGCTCGACGTTGGATATATGAGGAATAAGGTGATTTCCCTCATCAGTTTCTTACTTCCCTAGTACGAAATGATGTTCCACTGAACGTCTCTGTGTCCTGAAGGAAAGCCAAAGCATCAACCTCCTCCGCATAGTCAAAAGCCCTTTCCCTTCAGTCGACTTGTGCATACTCCACAATTGTTCTTCTCGTCAACTGAAGTCCATGCAAGGGCAACTCCCTGGTTGCGTCGCCTGGAGCACACACAAGACGCACCCTCCATGGAAACAATTGTTGCAGCTCTATCTTGGCTTCAAGATGACTATTGATCAAAACTCTTTGATTGATCTCACTGTAAGAGAGTGTCCGAGTAGTCACCCTTTTTTGGTGAGCACCAAACCATATGCAAATTAATATTGTTCTTTTCTTACACCTACATCACTTTGATGGCGTAATCTATGTTAACAGTGCTTGATAAGAGCAACCTTAGCCAATAATGTGCTAATTAACAAAAAAGGGCCTTATAGATATGACACCACTTGTTCCTCCCAGGATTCAATATGAAACCATTAATGTTAAGCCTGGTAATTTCTATTTATTTAATTAATGAAGAGAATTCATGTCGTTGCGCCGCATTTATAAACGTCGTAACTCGTAACGTTGATGATGCGGGGCCAGGAGTCCACCTGCCTGCCACCGTGGAGTCCACAAGGGGCCTGCCTTGGAATCCACCAAGTGGGTTTATCAGGGCCATGCCTGTACACCCAACCCATCCCTGGCCCCACAACAGAGCCGATAGGTTGTTGAGGCCTGGGCTAGATCCTCTGACCTCCTTGATAAAGAGCATGGCTAGATCCCTCGACCTCCTTGATAAAGAGCCCTCCTGCGAGCTCCCATCACCAACTGATCCGCAGATCAGTTGGTGATGGGAGCTCGCAGGAGGGCTCTTTATCAAGGAGATCAGGGGATCTAACCCCGACCTCAACAACCTATCGACTCTGTTATGGGGCCAGGGATGGGTTGGGGTGTACGGACCGCAACCCTAATAAACCCCCTTGGTGTACTCCAAGGTGGGCCCCTGGTGGACTCCAGGGTGGCAGGCGGGTGGACTCCTGGCCCTGCATCAGACGATGTAAGAAATCTGATTATTTTTGGTTAAGCATATCACATAATTAAATTTATGTAAGTTCTCTATATATTGTACACGGTTATAGAGCATGAAAAGATGCAAAATTTAATATATCATACATTATGTAAAGATGAGAATAGAAAATTATAACCTATTAGTTTTGTCACGATAATACAAGAATGTAAGTTAAGATGAAACTAATTAATTTTGTAATTTTCCAACAAACACATGTAAAAATATATGAATTCTACGAATCCATGGGATTAGGTATTACATATATAGAAATCAAGGAAAGTGCAAATCACATTATAATTGTTTCAACCTGTTAATATCAGTAACACTAAGACAACATAAGATGTAAATGCGATGAAATACTTAATTTAAGATAGTGGTCTTATGTGGCTGTTCCCTTAAGATTATTCATGCCGACCATTAATATGACGATAAAAGAATAATGGAACACATAATTTAAGAATAGCGACCTTATGCTGGTGTTCTTGCATGTTGACCATGCCGACCAGTATATGAAAAATAATATGGGGCACGATTGAAATTACTCATTAGATGAGTTGATCCTATCTTCGAACATTTCTTTCAAGGGAACACAAGTCAGAAGATTCACTTAGGATAAACTTCCAAGGGTTCCTTCAAATTTTAGCTTATGTTTTTTCATTCAATTTGATATATCACTTATTGTTGACTTAAATGTATTAGACATTTAAATTGCAATTTATCAGACTTCTTGTACTTTATAATTTTAGTTGGCTCTGTGAATAAAAATTTGTGATTTTTCTTTAACCCTAGCTTTAGTCCTTTATTTCCAATGTATACTTTAGTGTTCGAGAATAGAGAAAATTGATTAATTTAACAAGGAGACTCGCTCCAAAATATAAGAGGGAGAAATTACAAGGGGCAAGAATGAAAATAAAAAGTAAAACAACGAAAATATAAAAATACATCACAATTCAACACTCCCCCTCAATTTGGGCGTGCGATGTCTTGTATGCCCAACTTGCGCATGATTTTTTCAAATGCATTTAGACTTAATCTCTTGGTGAGAACATCTCAACAAGAACCAAAACCAAACCGGTCTAATTCGGTCCGGTTTGTTGATCGGAAGGGACGGAATGAAATAAAATGGTGTGTAAAACTCAAAACAATATCGAAATAAAAATAATTAACTCCTCGATTGGTGGGATAGTATATATGTTCTCTTGATGAAGTGACGATCAACCTAATAAATAGTAGTTTTATATTTTCTTTATTTTTTAAATAAAATATTTCATGTGCTTTATGTGATCATGTTGGACAGGATTGTGAGCAATGCGTGATAGTAAGTATAAATATTATGATAAATTATAAAATAATAACAATATAATAATAATAAAAATAACGGGTTGCGGTTCGGTTCTATGGCTTGTTATCATGTTGCGGTTCCGGTTCCGGTTCCGGTTCCGGTCCAATAAGAACCGCACCGGAAAGTTTCCCAAAATCTTTGACGGTTCGGTTCGGTTCTTTGCGGTTCCGGTTCGGTTCCGGTTCGGTTTGCGGTTTTCGGTTTTAAGTGACATGCCAAGATCATTCAAAAGAGACCTAATCAACAATCCTTCGCAAATCCCATGAGCCATAGATCTGAGTTCTTCCTCCGCACTCGACCTGACAACCACATATTTTTTTTTTACTTCTCCATGCTACTAAATTACCACCGACAAGATAATAATACCCAGGGGTGGATCTCCGGTCATCAACTGAGCAAGCCCAATCAACATCAGTATAGACTTCAACAGTTAATCCTTTGCTCTAGGAGAACAGGATATCCTTTCCAGGAGAGGACTTGAGATATTATAGGATCCTATTAGCTGCCTCTAAATGACACATTTTTGGTGAGTGGATGGATTAATTGAGGACACCAACAACATAAGAAATATCTGGGCGAGTATGAGAGAAATAGATAAAGCAACTAACTAGTCGTTGGAATCCAGTGATATCTGCTACCGCTTCCCCATCATCTCTTCCCAATCTATGGTTGATTTCAATTGGGGTGTCGACAGGTCTACATCAACTCATCCCAGATGGTTGAACCAAGTCTAGAATGTACTTCTTCTAAGATATGAATATCCTATACTTTGCTTGATCAACCTTAATATCAAGGAAGTACCTGAGTTTTCCTAGATCTTTTACTTCAAATTCCCTTGCCAATCTTTGTTTCAGTGTTTGGATTTCTTCTGTCATCGCCCGTTATAATGATATCATCCACACAGACAATGAGAGCAGTTAATCTCCCAGGTTTGTACCTTACAAATAAAGTATGACCAACATTGCTCTGTGAGTATCCAAAAGTCAGCATAGCTCTATGGAACCTCCCATACCAGGCCCAAGGGGATTGCTTTAGGGCATACAAGACCTTCTTCAACATGCACACCTTTCCCCTAGATCCTTTTGGGGCAAGACCCGGTGGTAAGGACATGTATATTTCTTCCAAGTCCCCATGAAGGAAAACATTCTTAACATCCAAAGGGGTCAAGGTCCACCCTTTGCAGGAAGCACATGAGAAAAAATCTCTTCTGATTCGTCCGTTTGGCAGGAAATGGATGCAGGAATTGGAATTGACCCAATTCATACCCGCAAGAATTGGAATTGAAGTCTATTCCAATTCTACTATTCGGCTGAATGCAAGAATTATGTCACAAAAATTGGAATTAGTAATTCCGTTGGTTGACTGCACGTAAGAATTCAGTCGATGATATTGATATTTAAAAATTAAAATAGTGACACACATAAACACACATACAATTCTCAGGGTAATGAACCATCAAAAAAGTTTCCCTTATAAAACACTCCATGAGAAAGATCCTTGCGACCGTTGTCAATCTCATTGTCCACTTCAATAGATCTTGTGGAATTTCTGTCCAGGTCCTGACTTTGAAAGGCCACAGCTAGGAGTGCAAGTTGAAAGGATCCGGCTTGTGAGCACGATGAGTCGGCTCGAAAAAAGCTCGACTCGAGCTCGAGCCAGTTGAGCGAGCTTGAGCTCGATTGCGAGCTCGAGCTCGCCTGCTCTTGTTCAAGGCGTCAGCTGGCTTGCGAGCTTTCTTTTTGACTTTTTTTTTAAATATATATATATATAAATAAAGAAAAAATGGCTAATGAGTTGAAAAGCTCGTGAGGAGCTTGAGCTCAAGAGCTCGAGCTCAATATATTGGTCTCGAGCTCGAGCCATGCAAAATGAGCTCGTCGAGCTCGATCTCGAGCTTGGGAATTTATCCAAGTTTGACTAGAGCTCGACTTGTTTGCACCCCTAGCCACAACAACAACATTGCAACAATGATCCAGCTGGATTTAAGTTCAGATGCATGTGGATCAATTCTAGACTTTTTTTGGTTCATCAATCTTGGCCTCATATACAGAGGATGACGCAGGACAGCCCTATATGAAAATGGCGGTGCCAGCACGCTAATGCAAATCTAAGTGGACGTGCGGAATGAATGTGATCAAGCATGTCCTAAATGTTGCATGCATGCATGCTTTGAATTAACCCGGAATTAAACGTTAGCAACAAATTTATACACGACTAACAAAGCAACACAATTTTCACGCGCATAAGTAAATAATCACGTTTGTTCTCACAAGTAGTGCTATCAACTACAAATTTGCACAACTAAATTTTATAGAACTAAGATAGATGAAACAGTAGCACTAGCGATTACGATACTCAAACAAACATATAATATCCTGCAATATTTAATATAGAAAAACAAAACAACGCATTAAATTGATACTTACATAGCAATGAAGATCCGACAATGGCGGTTGGCGTGGCTTAACAAGGTGATGGATGCGGCTATTATGAGGCGATCAATTTCCAGTTTGAAATGGATCAGGAATGAAATTCCTGTAGGAAAACTCTAGTGGATGGCTTGATATGAATGTTGTAATGTCAGTATTGGGATTTGTTGTGGAGGAAGGGGCGTGTTGGCGTGCGGAAGGAGAGCAATTTGTTGCAACAAATTTGCAAAAATGATGGTTTGCATGGGAATGAATCAATGGGGTGCACAGGCAAACGCTAGGGCTACGACTTGGACAGGAGTTGCCAAATTCCAGGGAAGTAAGGGTTTTCAGCAGGAATTGTGTGTCCTGCGGCGGAGTCAGGCGGCTTGGTGTTGAACACTTTCCGTCGAGGAAGGGGGAAGACGAACATGAGTACTGTTATTTATTGTGGCTTTCTACTATAACGGAGGAGAATAGAGGCTTGAACGTTTGGTCTGAGTGAGGGAGGGAGAAGATGACGATGAACAACGACAAGAGCGCACAGTTCGATGGGAGAGGAATCGTGGATTGAGCGACTGGTTGAAGATGAAATTGTGGGAGGCGGGGGAGACGATGAACAGGTACGGTTTTCTGCAAGCTTGAGGAGGAGGAGTGCGAATACAAAACCGGTTTTCTGCAAAAATAGTGAGGAATAAACGATGAAAAGTGATAGTCGCAAAAGGATGTCATGGGATAGAGGGGGGGGGGGGAGGGGGAGATGTCACGAGAATAGTGAATAGAAAATAAATGAAAACGAAAAAATGAAAAGGGAACCGGGGCGTCACACCTCGGGCTCGTAGCATCGCACCTCGGAGATTGCAGGATCTGGATTCTCTCACAAAACTCAGCAATGAAATGAAAATGAGAGCATCTGCCCCTACTTATAATGAGAGGGGACAGTTGAGTCCTTATTTACAATAAATATATCACTCAGGCGCGCCTTTTATATTCCAAAGACTCAAATAAGCCACACAAAGATGCAAACCTCTGAGGTTGGTGAGCCTTGAGCCTTAGGCGCGCCTTTAATAACTGGATTCACCAAAACTTCATGCCCGCTGCGAATAATTCCTCCTAATATGAATGCTCTGTCTACAGTGGTACATACAACCCACTTCTTTGATGCTGATCGAGCACGTGCACCTCTCAACCCCTTAAGCAACGTCCTCCCCCGTCCTCCCACAACCAAAAGACGCTCACCCTGAGGAGTAGAGTTCTCTGATATATAACTAGACAGCAACGTTGATATGACCTCAAATCTCATTGTATCCTTCCCATAAAAGGACAATGCTCACAAGGTGCTTGTAGGATAATGAGAGCGAGGCAAGAAGCAAGACATTCTTGTCTTCTTCCTCTACCTTCATCAACAAGCACATGCAGTTGATTGAGAAGGGAACTAAATACGTTCAAGTGTTCCTGCAAGTTACCACCCTCCTGCATCTTCAATCCATATAGTCGTTGTTTCAACAACAGTATCATGTTCAACGACTTGGTTAGATGCAATCTTTCAAGCTTCTTTTATAACCTGACTACAAACCCTTTGAAACCAATGTCGAAGAACATATTTTTTGTCCACACACATCCTAATGGCGGTGGTGGCACACTCATTAAGTAAAACTACTCAATGTCCTTCAACGAAGCGGGTAACTTATCCCTCTCCACAACAATCGCATCAGCCACTGCTCAACCGACATGTCCTGGATGTAAAACTGCCATATGTTCAAATTCACGCTACAGACGAATTTCCCTACTGAGAATCTAGCAAACAATGCATTCTTCCATATCATAATTATCCTCAACACGACAACACCCTTGTGAGCTCTGATAAAAAGCTGATACAGACATTCACGTGTCCTTATCCTGATCCTAGGTTTTGTCTCTCATCAGAGAGGAGCTTCAAGGGGGAACTAGCACTCAGAAGCTGGGTTAGAGCTTGACTCACAAGTTGTATCATTCAAATTTCTTTTAATGAAAATCTTATTCGACATTAGCTACCAAATTGGTCCGACTTATTGCTCAATTATTGTTAAAGTGAACCTTATTTCCTTTCGCTTACATGTCCAAGATCGACCACAACTAATATCCTGCAAGTTTGACACTAATCCCGCATCCAAACCATGTCATGATCTGGATGCAAACAACCTTTTGACCCCTTTATATAATGCTAGTCCTGCGTCAATTCCAACATCACCCGATTCTCTTCTTCGATTCTCAACCACGACTTTTAACAACTGCGCACAAAGCCATTCAACCTACAGTGACCACACGACCCATTACGCATGACACCTCCAACAAATTTAGCTTCTGCAACAACACCATCGTCGGGCGCAACCTTCCACCATCTACAGTCGCCCTCACTCCATTTTATTCGTCCACTCTCCGAATCCTTTCCCTCAAGACCACAACGAGCTCTATGGTTATCCACGCTGATAAGGATGCCTCTGCTTTGGCCTCTACCAATTCTATTTGCCTAGATCGACTCAAATCTTGGTTAGAAGATCTTACACTCCTCCGTGAACTCGTGGACACCACCATCAACCGTCAACTTACACCTTCAATACCGCCCCCTACGGGCACACATGACTATATGGGGTTCTTGCCTCGCCACACGGGGATATTCATCCGGGGTCACCTCCATCGTATTGAGATCTCGGTGTTTAAGTACACTGATTGCCTTGGTTGGATGGTCATCGCCGAGCAGTTCATTAAACCTAGTCCACCGCTGCCAACCAGTAGGTTCCAATTGAGACTATATACATGGAAGACTTGACGCTCCATGGGTGTGTTGGATGTGTCAAAATATTTCGGATCTCTCTTGGCCCACACATAAAAAGGAACTCCTTCACTACAACGACGCGCGTCAAGTGGCAATACGAACAAGCCCATTAGCAACATTCATCAACTAGACACCATCATGGTCTACATCACGAAGTTCATCGAGGTCATCACGCATGTGATGTATTTCCCAAATCATTACTTGAGGTATTTCCTAGTTGGCCTGTAGCTCCACATTGTGCGCATCTACGTGCCAAAAACCCGTCCAGCCTCTCCTGACTTATGGAGCAAGTATGACACATTAACGAGAAACTCAATGCGGCCACACCGCCTCCCTTTACTCGTCCATCCCAGCAGTTGCTTCCACTTCCCAAACCTCAACCATCACCCCATTGATTGGATCTCCCATCTCCAGTGAGACCTCAGTTGATCGGTCTTCCAACACCTCAGTCAATTTTGTCACCGACAATACCTTCACCACCTCAGCGTTTATCACATCAGAAGTACATTGAGCTCCATCTAAAGGGTGTCTTTGTTTTGTGTCCAGAATCTGCATTTGCCAACCAAGGTTGTCAGGATCAAGATCCTAGAAGAGATTATTTTGAGGTAGGATCAGATCAGATAGTATGGTCGGATCGATGATCGCTTTACAAAATCAGGATTGATTTATAAAATCTGGATTGTAGGATTGTAAGATCCAAGGATCCGGATCGTGATCCTGACAACAATGTTGCCAACACACAAATGAACTCTCAAGGATCCAGGTTTACGGTTTGGCGCCAGAGATGATACCCCGAATTCACAGACTTTGATCCTCTTATGCTCGCGCACGACCCCTTCGGGTCTCGACCTCTAGGACAAGGTATTTTTCGAGATGGGGGTAATGATATGAATACAACTACCCAGGCCATCCACGTGTCCTATTTACCGATGTAGCTCTAGAGGTATTTCCATAATTATATTGTATGGTCACTCCAGCCTATAAAAGGGACTAGATGAGACTTGAGAGCCTCGTTCTTTATCTTGGTCTTTTAGTGGAATTTCCATAATTATGTTATATGACCACTCCCGCCTATATAAGGGATTAATGAGAGCCTTGTTCTTTATCTTGATCTTCTAGGTTTTGTCTCTCATTGGAGAGGGTCTTCAAGGGGGAACCAACACTCAGAGCGCGAGCTTGTCTCGCGAGTCGCGAGATGTATCCTGCAACTTTCTTTTGATTGAAAATCAGATTCAATGGTCATTAACTATCAAAGGTGCATAAATATATAAAATTATCACGTGCTAGAAAACCCCACATGATGAAATAATTACAAGAGTAGGATTATCATGCATCATTATTCCAATTAAAGTTCAAAAAACTGCAATGGTAGAAATCTTCGCATTAAAACAAAATTAGAAACAAATCAAGATAAAAGAACTGAGATGACAAGTTAGAAACAAATCAAGATAAAAGAACTGAGATGACAAGTTAGAAACAAATCAAGATAAAAGAACTGAGATGACGAAATGTTCATGGATACCTCAACTGCTGTTTGATGTGCATGACTGTAGCCCAAGTGAAGAGGTAGCAAACCAGCAAGATGCTGAGCAGTAGCAGCAAGGGCAGGTTTGATAGGCCTCCTAAGCACATACGGACACAGCAAGGACATTAGTGATATAACTTATATTCAACAAGCCTGTCCTAAAAACCTAGATGATGAGAACTGTTACAGTAAGGAAATCCTACTAACATTTAACAAAGTTTAGATCGTGAAATAAGGAATCATTTCTCAAAAATCTGCATTCCATATGGGTTACAAAAGACAAGTTTATGCCCATGTAATCCAGCAATATAACCATCATTAATGCATTCTAAGGCACCAAGCAGTAAATTGACACAAAATCCAACTTAATTTAACCAAATGATAAGCCTATGTTTAGGCCTAAGCATCTCAACTTTCGAAGAATGTTGGTGAAAAGAAAAGGCAGTACAAAACAAGAGGGGAATAAGGGAAAACTAGAAATACAGTCTTTCGCCCATCCCTTTGGTAAAAATACCATTCAAAGTTTGTACGCTAAAAGATATTACAATATCACTAAAATAGAAATACCCACCTCATTGCAATAATTATTCATTCCTAAGGTATTCTACAACTTACTTTTATTCCCACATTAAAATTGCATTTCCCTTCTCATTGCAAATGCTTCTTCCCCAAAAGACTTCTCCTCTTCCACCACATCTAGTCCTTGACATATCAATGCTTTCATCATGAATAATTTTCTTCTCCATCAAGCAGAATGAATGAAAATGATGGGATAACTCCATAGAGTCCATCCAAATATAAGACCACGTGTGCGATTGTTTCCAACATATTGGCCAACACAACTTCTGAAAATATCACCCGCTATTTTATTTTAGGTTATGTTAGCATTATGCATACGATATTTATCGATCTTGAGAAAGCTTATGATAGGGTTCCAAGAGAGATCTTATGGAGAGTCTTAAAAAAGAAATGTGTAAATGTATCATACATTGACATAATCAAAGATATGTATACAAATTCAGTGACGAGGGTGAGGACATCTGGAAGATTAACACAGGAATTCCTTATCACTGTTGATTCACATCAAGGTTCAGCTTAAATCCCTTATCTCTTTACCCTTATCTTAGATGAGCTCACCTGACATATCCAACAAGCAATACCTTGGTGTTTATTGTTTGTGGATGATATCGTTTTGATCGATGAGACACGCGAGGGGCTAAACAGGAAACTTGAATCTTGGAGAAAAACTTTAGAAAAGAAGGGTTTTAGGTTGAGCAGGACAAAGACGGAGTATATGGAGCAGTGCAAGAAGGAAGGATAACTTCGCTATTAAGTTGGGTGATTAACATATTTCCGACAGTGAGTTCTTTAAATATCTTGGATCGATAATTCAAAAAGATAGAAGTGTTGATAAAAATGTGATACATAGTATCCAAGTAGTTTAGTTGAAGTGAAGAGGCGCGTCAGGGATTTCATGTGATCGCAAAGTACCATTAAAACTTAAACACAAGTTTTACAGTACATCAATTAGACCAGCGATGTACTATGGTTCTGAGTGTTGGTCTGTGAATAGTGCACATGAGCAAAAAATGGGAGTTGTGGAGATGAGAATGCTTAGGTGGATGTGTAAACACACGAGATTGGAAAAAATTAGTAATGAATGAATCAAGGATAAGACATGAGTGACACCAATTACAAAGAAGATGCAAGAAGCTCGATTAAGATGATTTGAATGCGTACAAAGGAGGCCATTAGAGGCACTTTTTAGGTGTTGTGAGAGTTTAGTCACAAGGGATATTAAATGGGGGAGGACTAGACCAATAAAGACTTGAAATGAAACTGTAGAGAGAAGTCAAAACTTGTATGTATTGATTGTGTTACTAAATACAAGGAGAGAATACAATTATATAGGAGATGAGAAGAGAGGAAAAAATCCTATACAAGATGTGGGACTAAAGAAGAGAGAGTACAATGGGCCTATTTTGGGCCTTTATACATGGGCTTTTCCAACACTTCCCCGCAAGCTGGAGCATACAAATCGTATGCGCCAAGCTTGGACAGACATTGATAGAAGAGGGTACTAGACAAGGCCTTTGTGAGGACATCCGCAACTTGTTCAGTACCCGGAACATGTCTGAGGTCGATCTTCTTTAGTTGAACCTTTTCCCGGATAAAATGACAGTCGACTTCAATATGTTTAGTTCTCTCGTGAAAGACTGGGTTCTTGGCGATGTGTATAGCAGCTTGACTGTCACAGAGGAGAAGAGCTGGTGAAGGAAGCTTTACACCCAGATCGGTGAGAAGACTTTCAAGCCACGTTAGTTCCGACACCACTGATGCCATAGCCCGGTATTCTGCCTCGGCTGATGATCGAGCAACGACCGCTTGTTTCTTGCTCCGCCAGGCGATCAGATGTCCTCCAAAATACGTGCAGAAGCCACTGGTGGACCTTCGATCATCGAGGGACCCAGCATAGTCAGCATCCGAGTAGGCTACCAGAGTCGGAGTAGAAGAAGATACTTTGTACACCAGTCCTTGTCCAGGAGCCTTTTTGAGGTATCTGAGAATGCGTTCAACCGCCTGAAGATGAGAGCTCCTGGGGGAATGCATATATCGACTGACGATACCAACAGCGAAGGAGATATCTGGTCTGGTTACTGTGAGGTATATCAATTTCCCAACTAGGCGACGGTAATACTCTGGATTATCTAGTAGGGTATCGGAGTCAGAGGCCTGCGCGCATAACTTGTGATTGACATCCATTGGGGTGTCAATTGGCTTACATCCTGAGTAACCCGCGTCATGAAGAAGGTCAGTGCAGTACTTTCGCTGAGAGAGGATCAACCCATCTGACCGTCTGGCGACTTCTAGGCCCAAGAAGTATCGAAGGGGACCCAGATCTTTCGTTTGAAAAACTGTGCTCAGATGAAGTTTGACCGCCAGTATCCCATTCGAGTCGTTCCCAGTAATAATGATGTCGTCCACATAGACGAGTAGAAGGACGGTCCCTGTAGATCGGTGGCGAGTGAAGAGCGAGAAGTCGGCGGAGCTTCGAGTAAAACCAATCTCTCGGAGGGCCTTACTGAACTTGTCAAACCATGCCCGGGGAGACTGTTTGAGACCATAAAGAGCCTTTCGAAGATGGCAGACCTGAGACTCCCCCGTGGTCTCAAACCCGGGAGGTTGTTGCATATAGACGGTTTCCTGGAGATCACCGTTCAGAAACGCATTCTTGACATCCAGTTGGAGTAAGGGCCACTGGCGGTGTACCGCAACAGAGAGGAGAACCCGGACTGTGTTGAGTTTGGCCACCGGGGAAAAAGTCTCCTCGTAGTCGAGGCCCTGCTGCTGGGTAAAGCCACGAGCCACAAGGCGGGCCTTTAGGCGGTCAATAGTGCCGTCAGCAGCATGTTTAATAACAAACACCCATTTACACCCAACGGGTTTCTGACCGGGAGGGAGAGGGACGAGAGTCCAGGTCCGGTTAGTCCAGAGAGCAGCCATTTCCTCCTCCATGGCAGCCCGCCAGCCAGGATGTTGGAGCGCCTCCTGCACAGAATTAGGAACAGAAACCGAGGAAAGAGAAGTAGCAAAAGTGTGAAGAGGGGGAGAGAGGCGATGGAGAGAAACGTAATGAGCCAGAGGATGAGCGGTGGATGTCTGTACCTGATCGTCCGGGCGCGGAGTGACCGTGGTGGAGGCGGACTGCAGTGGGGCCATAGAGCAAGGGGGGCGACGAGTATAGACCCGGATGATGGGAGGTGCGGGTGGTACAGGAGGTAGAGCTGGTGGAACCGGTAGCAACGGCGTCGTAACGGGGAGAACTGGTCGTGGGATGGAGGGAGGTGAAGGAGCCGAAGGGAAAGAAGTAGGGAGAGAATCCGAAAAAAAAGGTTGAGTCTCGCGGAAGGTGACATCCGCAGAGACAGAGAGCTTTCGGGTAGCAGGAGAATAACAGAGATACCCCTTCTGAGTACGAGAATATCCCACAAAGATGTGTTTAGCCGCCCGGGGATCCAGTTTGTCCGAGGGCGGGCCCAGATGGTGGACGTAACAAGTGCTACCAAAGATACGGGGTGGTAGAGGGAAGGGCGGAGTTGAAGGAAACAACAGGCTGAACGGAGTAGCATAGTGGAGAACGGAGGAAGGGAGACGGTTGATGAGAAAACAAGCCGTGGAGACCGCAAAGTTCCAGTAATGCTTGGGCACATGCATTTGAAGCATAAGGGAGCGAGCTACATCAAGTAAGTGACGGTTTTTACGTTCGGCAACGCCGTTTTGTTGAGGCGTGTAGGCACAAGATGTTTGGTGGAGAATCCCGAATTCAGAGCATAAAGTAGTGAAGTCGTGGCCAACGTACTCACGAGCATTATCCGTACGCACAGTTTTGATAGTGGTTTGAAATTGGGTACGAGTTTTAACGATAAATGCACGAAAAATGCGAGGAATCTCGGAGCGATCACGAAGTAAGTATAGCCACGTCAGGCGAGAATAATCATCAATGAAAGTAATAAAGTACCGGAAACCAGATATACTAGTATGTTTATAGGGTCCCCATACATCAGAATGCAACAAATCAAACGGAGCAGAGCTCCGGGTACAATGAGCAGGATAAGATGAACGCGGCTGCTTGCCGAGGATACAAGACTCACACTGAAACGGATGGAGAGATATCTCAGGGAGAGCCCGCTGGAGAACTGGTAGAGGAGCGTGGCCAAGACGGCGATGCCACTCGGTGGAGGAGACGGAGGAGAGTATGGTAGGAGGCGTGTCAAGAAGGTAGAGCCCGTTCCGCAATCCGCCTTTACCAATGGTAGTCTGCGTCCGGCGATCCTGTATGACAAAAGAAGACGAAGTGAATGTCACAGAGCAATCCAGATCAGCAGTAAGGCGACCAACAGAAAGTAAATTGAAGGGGGAACTCGAAACATGAAGAGCCGAGCGGAGAGGAAACGACGGGCTGAGAGAGATGTCCGTCGATCCGGAGACGGGAATAAGAGCGCCATTTGCCACGGTGATAGACAGCGGATGAGGAGAGTCCAAGTATGTGGCAGGCTGCTTGGACGTAATGTGATGAGTGGCACCGGAGTCCATGATCCAGGACGAACCGGTGGAGAGACAAGCCATACCTGCTTGGGAGACGAAGGTGGAGGCCAGGGAAGCAGGAGGCGGGTTGAGCAGGCCCTGGAGGTGCTGGAGCTGGAGCCGGACGGCTTCAAGGTCCGGAGAGGCAGGAGAGGAGGCATCTGCGGCCACCGAAGCCGTCGGGCGAGGAGGATAGCCATTCTTGCGGTAGCAGGTTGCTTCAAAGTGACCGTCCTTGCCACAGTATGAACACTTCAGCCGCCCCCTTCCACCACGTCCGCGGCCCCGAGAGCCAGAGCGGCCACCACGAGCAGAGGGAGGCGAGGGAAGCAGGGGCGGAGACGCCTGTTGAACAAAAGCCGAGGAAGTCGGTGCAGGAGTATCCGGAGGAGGCGTCACGCGGAGGAGCATGGAACAGATCTCAGACAGGGATGGAACGGTGGAAGAGGCCAGAACCTGAGCCCGGATAGACTGAAGGTGAGGCGGAAGACGGGCCATCATAATAGCGATGCAAACCGCCTCCTTCTAAGCGCGCTGGGCAGCATGATCCGTGGTAGAAGGCTGATGCAGAATCCAGGCCTCGGCCAGAGTCTTAGCCCGAGCAACAAAGGACGTCATGTCCGGGGCGCCACCGGTGTCGAGAGAAACGAGATCGGTGATGATGTCGTAGAGGTGCTGAAGGCTGTCCTTGCCGGAGTATAGAGAGTGCAGCTCATCCCAGATAGACTTGGCCGTCTCGTGATACATGGCCATCTGATATGGCTCACCATCCAAGGAGTTGAGAAGCCAAGTCTGCACACGACCATCGTTGCGGAGCCACTCGTCCGTAGGGGGATCCGGGGAAGCCTGGGTGAGGTAAGACAGGAGACCCTTGGCCTGGAGAACCCGACGCACAGAATGCGCCCAAGGGAGAAAATTTTTCTTCCCAGAGAGAGAGATGGTAGTGATGCGTAGTTCATCGCGCAGGTCGGTTGGACAAGCCGGGCGGTCTGCGGGCGGACTAGCCGCCGGGCCAGTGGAGTCAACAGAGGAACTCATGGTTCGGGAAGGGAAGCCGCGCCGACCTGGAAGGAGACCGCAGCGAACTGACCAAAAAACGCAGCGACCAGGGAGGAGGCCGCCGGAGAAGCTGGCCGCAGAGGGAAGCAAGGGCGGACAAGCTGGAAGAACGAACCCGCACGGTCACGATGCGAACACCAGCGGCTATACAGGCCACGACCAGAGCGGGAAGTCTTAGACCGCGAGAAGGCGGCGAGAATGAAGAGACCGCGAGTAGAATATCAGGAGCGGCAAGAGGAAACAAGCCGCAAGAACCTGAGACCGCGCGGATAGGAGGAGAAGCCGCGAGTAGATTAACTCGAGCAGCGAGAAGGAGCAAACCGCAAGGAAAAGACACCGAGCGGATAGGAGGAGAAGCCGCGAGTAGACTAACTCGAGCGGCGAGAAGGAGCAAACCGCACGAACAGGCGCCGAGCGGGTAGGAGGAGAAGCCGCGAGTTGACGAACTCGAGCGGCGAGAAGGAGCCCGCAAGTAGAAGATGTCAAGCGGATAGGAGGGGAATTCGCGCGGGCAGGACGAGAGACCGCGCGAGGAGGATGGAGGGTGGGGTCCACGAGAGAAGGGAGGGAAACTATAAAACGGGGTGGTAGGAGGAGAAAAGAGAGAACCTGGAGCCAAGGGGGGAGAGACAGCGGACTGTCCGACGAGCCTGCGGACAGCGAGCGAGTAGCCGCGGGTAGACACAAAGGGAGACCGCTGGAGAGCCCGCTGGAGACCGGAGACAATCCGCGAAGAGGCCGCCAGAAGGCGGCGGGTAGAAGAGGTTAAGACCAACCTGGCTCTGATACCATGTAGAGAGAAGTCAAAACTTGTATGTATTGATTGTGTTACTAAATACAAGGAGAGAATACAATTATATAGGAGATGAGAAGAGAGGAAAAAATCCTATACAAGATGTGGGACTAAAGAAGAGAGAGTACAATGGGCCTATTTTGGGCCTTTATACATGGGCTTTTCCAACAGAAACTATAAGTAAAGACATGATGTACTTAGGCATTAGTGAGATTATGACTAAAGATAGGGAACACTAGCGACAAATGATCCATATAGCAGACCCCACTATAGTGGGGTAAAGGCTTGAGCGTTGTTGTTGTACTTGTTTTGGACACAAGTTAGTAATTGTAGTATCACTAATATTTATTTGTATTCTCTTGACTTTATTTTGGAATATGCAAGACTTATCACTCGTCTGCTTATTATCCTAATTTTTCACCTTTACAATATATAAATATACTTAATATATATTTTTATTTATAAGATAGTAAAAATCCAATATTTTATAATATCCCCGGCATGTGTCTTATATCAGACATTCAACATTTTAAGACTCAAACTGACATATTGCCAACATCAAATATTTACAACTTTGGCAAATATAGCCTCAAGTTCAAAGAGGAATATCGTATATAAATCTCTAAGTAGTAGTCTTACGTCACCCCCCCCCCCCTCATGGGGTTTTTCTTTGCCCTCCAATATTTACTTATATGGTAACATCCAATACTTCTACATCTTAAATGACACTTCTTTAGTGAGCCTCTTTAGTAAGCCTTGTAGTAAGCCTCTTCTACATCTTTATTCTCCCCTTGTCTACTTCTGAACTCCATGTTTTGTGTATGTGTTTTACTTGCGTAATCATAAGTGAGAGATGAAGCACGGTACTTACAAGAGCCTGCAGAATACAACCAAGATATTAGCTTATCATATACAAAATATGATATGTGCAGTCGCGTTATCTCAAAATAAAGTACGTGAGTCTATCGTCATCATTAATTATATATCGATGAGCGATGCATATCTATGCTAGCCTAGTAATGTGGCCCATACATAATTGTTGTGATGGTGTAGAAATCTTTTAAATTAGAATATACCACAAGTTGTACTGTTTTGTGTGCACACAAAGTGCCGACCCATTATGTAGCGGCTAATATTGGACAGTGAGGACCAAAACAATCATCCCAACTTCGTAGGTTAACTTGATTTTGGTGTGATTCGAGAATCTTACTAAAGCATGCCCTGATTTTCCCTCATGTATTGCAAAACATTGTTGAAATCACAAATAAATAGAACATGTGATGTTAATAATGTTTATTATAAGCCCGCGAAGGACTAAAAAGTTGCACGTAGATTGTTAAATCTGAAAGGCACGACCATAAATCGTAATTTCCATTATGGATAGGAAATGCCATCTTAGATACGTGCTTCAAGCTAACTCAATACGTTAGTAACCATATCACAAGTCAATTCAACTCATAAAGGAATTGTTGGATCATTAGGAAAGGATATTTGCATATTATAGTGACACGATTTAGCTCATTAGCAGTCTACGCAAGATCAACAATTGTCATACTTCTTCCGGGCTAGCGGGACTAGGCTATAAAATTGACTAGATCAGGGTTGGATAATACCGATCAGGAACATCTTGAAGGCTAACTGCTGCATCTCATCCTTTCGTGGGCGGCCTTAACATGGGTGGACTGAGGTGGTCTGAAACCCCTTTGCTAAAGTTGAATACGATGATTGGAAAAGCGGATAGGATATATGACGTCGGATTTTCCAAACTGATCTAACACCTATTATAATAAACTTTTTTAGGTCGTCGAGAGGGAATTGTTTTTGCATGTGACTCAAAATCACTAAAGAATCAAAGCAAAGTAAACCATACGGTCCATACCAATTAGGATTGGTTGTCTTCAAAATTGACTGTAAGACCAGCAGAGTGTGGGCTAGAAAACGTCTCCATGTAGAGTATGCAAGGTTTCTTGCCATTAAAAGATCATGAATGTTTTAAATAATTGTCTTTGGCATCTTCCATTGTCCACAAGATCAACTATTCCTGAAGTGGCGACGATCCCTCCAAATATGGAGACATAAAAATTGGTTTCTCCCATCAAGATAGAGACGTTGGAGCATTTTGTGTTTGTGGGTTACTATTGGATGTCGTCGAGGAAGACTTGGAATACAAGTGTGGGTTCTGTTGAAATATTCAAACTTGCGGTTAACTCGTGTAATAGAAAGTTGTCGTTTGTTCCCACAATCAATCATGACTACCATTGCGGACTGGAGGCCGTTGAGGAGCCGTGGGATGGACAATAGAATGGGTTGGAGGAGCTGGAGCATCTTCAAAAGGAATCTATGGGCCAGCAGAGGGAGTCACAACTATGGTGTTCTGGGGAGCTAACTGTCGGGTAATCACGACAAGCTCTGTGTCGTGGCTTCTATCTGTTGGGCGGTCTCGCGGAGAACCTACTCGAAATGAAGCTCGAGGGATTCTAAGTGTGGGTTTTGCGGAAATATTCAAACTTGCAGTTAACTCGTGTAATAGAAAGTTCTCGTTTGCCCCCACAATCAATCATGACTACCACAAAAGTAACATGAAGCAACCCATGAAACTTCACATGGGTCAGAGATGCCTCCAACAAAGTATAAAGGCAATTCAAGCTGGGTAAGGTGGGAAATAATGTTTTTACTCAACAAGACATAAAAAGTCAATTGTTTGAGACTTTGAGTTATTGAATAATGTATTTTGAGTAAGATGGTTTAGTACCCTAAAATTTTTGAATCTTGGACTAGTTGATGCAGAAAACCTAAAACCAATCAAAAAAAGGTTGGAATGGCGCATGTACCACAAAACATGTGCAAACATAAAAATTTAAAAAACAAACCATCGGTTATTGGCTCGAACAAGCAATATTTATGCTCGTTTCTCATATCATGGCCATATCACCATGGTATATCAAAGTTGAAGTTTTTCCTTATTTCTTTACTTCTCGCCATATCACAATGGCCATATCACCATGGTATCTCAAAGTTGAAGTTTGTCCTTATTTCTTTTAATCAACCATACACCATTAGCTAGATCACAAGATCACCTCTACATCATTGTTAATGTAACTGATCCACCAGAAAGATCGCAAGTCAATGACTATCTTTCAAACCTTGGTCTCTAACGAGACCTGATTTCATTGCTTCTCATACCATGAATTTTTATGTAACATTAACCCAAAACCCACACGATTAGCACATATACCAAGCAATGTTGTTAAAGGTGTATATAGAAAAGAGAGGGGATACCATTTGCCTCACACCCCTTCTAGATGGGCCCTGTTATAAGTCTATGACAGGGGTGACGATGTGTGTTTTAGTTTCCTATATTTTTATTTATCGCACAATATCTTTGCAATTTTCGCACACTCGCATTTTACTCATGCATCTTGTAGTCCGCATAATTGTAATATTTTCACACTATTTAAGTGAGAAAGAGAATTATCGAATGGAAGCAAAAACCTAATTTTAAAACTCCTCATCAGCTTGTTCTTCTTTGTGTCCTAGTAAGTATGTGCCCTCCTTATGGTTGACATGTGTGGGTTGAGCTTGTCTCCATACCGAAAGTAAAATTTCCCTCATCCCACCATCATTATGGAAGATAGATCAAGGAAGAGCCGAGAGGATCCTCACTAGGACATCTAATTTCCCTAATTGCACACCCACTCTCAATCAGAGATTCATACAACTTGGTATCAAAGCCATTGTCACTTGCGTACTCCGATGAACCCCCTTTTCTTTCGAATCCAGCGAACCCATGTGCGCCTAAACAGACGATTCGTCCTCCAATTTCACGCGAATCACTGATCGATCCACTGGAATGTTTCTCTTGTGACTCACCCACGCACGGTTGACTCCCTGCCAACGAATCCACTGCGTCCAACAATTAACAGAAATGCTCACCACGCGCGATCGACTCACCTGCGACTCACCCACACCCGCTCGTCTCTTAGTCGACACCCCTCGTCTCACCTGCACCTGATCCAACCACGACTATTGCATTATAAATCCCTTATTCCACTGACTGCTTCTAGTCGAATGCATTGCCTACAACAATCGACACAATTTACGATGCTCATCCAGCGAGCCAACCGACCACTACATACAATCGGCGAGCTCCCCAAGCCGAAAACAACTAAAACCCTCTCCCCACCCCATCCCACCCAACAGGGTTTCTCTACTCCTATCACTGTGTTTGCCCGCTCTTACCTTGAGAACCGAAGACAAATCAAGTAGCCATAGAAGAAGACGATCTTACCCTTATGTGTCATGGATATTCATCCAAAAGATGATGGTTGACCAAGTAGCCAAAGCGACTTAGCAACAAGCTGCCAATATCAATGCATTCGAGGCCCTAGCCGCCTGCACTGATGGCATGCATCTGCCACCCCAAATGGGACACCAACAACCCTCCATGAGATCTAATTAGGGAGATTGGTACTACATACAAGATTACATGTCGGATGCTGGGTTCATGTCAGTTTGAGTCTGAAATGTCAGATGTCGGATTGCAGAGGATATATCCGAGATAATTTACAATGTAGAAATTTAACATTTAAATTATTTAATTTATACATATACACATTTTTATAAATATGTACAAACAATGTATGTGCAAATGTATTTTTAATATATATATATATATAAGTTACACAATAAACTTAACATAATATGATTATAATGAATAAATAAAATTTTCAATCAACTTAACTACTTAAGGCTTAGAATCCGACACATAAACAAAAGCGTAATAGGCAGCAAACACCAAAAATTAACAATTGATGGGAACAAAATAAAAACCATAGTAGATGTCCAACAGGCACAAAATCAAAAACCCTAGAATAAAAAAGTAAACGAAAAATAGAAATCATAACACCATCAAGGGCCCAGGGATCAACCAATAAACCAACGCATTCACAGAGCAAGGTAACAACACTTAAAAAATCATAGTGCTTATAGAACTGCAGAGGAGAAGCGAGGAAGAAGATAAAAGTGAAGATGATGTCGGAAAGTACTGCAAAAAGCTAGGAAGAAGATAAAAACCAGAATACGAGCTATCAGAGACAACATCACAACAGAAATCGACGACAGAAATAGTCGTCGATTTAAAGGCATAAGATCGAAGTTGCAATCACCTATGACATATAAAGAGGCATTCATGACATAGGAAGAGTCGGTGAAACCAGAGCACAAAATGAGTTGTGACACTATCACACTGATAAGGCTTAATGAAAAAATTACTTTGGTGGAGTTTTACCATTGGAATGCCCCTGCAATTATAGCCAAAGCCGAGGGCAACAAGTCGTCGGACCACCGCCAATTGGTTGCCCTCATCATGGTGAAACTGTTGGTGGTGGTGGCGAGTGTTGGCGATGGTTGGACGGTGGTGGAGGAGCCACAAAAACTCCTTCAAGACGGGATCAATCTCTGTCGTTCGCCAGAGGTTGAAGATGAAATTAGCGTTGTCTGATTACCTTAAAAACGTCGAACAAATGATTGGTTGATCCCCACAGCAGATCGACAACTGATCTGCTTAGTGGAAGGTCACATTATCATATGCCTCCTTCCAGTTCCGTCAGATCTACTTTAAGATTTGTGTTTTATTATTTAAATTCATACATAACTATAGATTCAATTTATTTAATTTTGGCTATATGCACCCCACAATAGAGAATTCAAAATGATTTTTAAGTGTCTTAGTATTTGAACAAGATCAAGTGGTCAACATGAAACTTGCAAGTATTGATTTGGGTTTTTTTTAATTAGGTGGTACATTTTTTGAATATGAGTATATCTCCCTAAGTGAATTTTTTGAATATGTGAACAAAGGCATCCCTGCGCAGTGAGGGTCCGGAGAAGGGTCCCGCCACAGGGGTAAAATGTAGGCAAACCTTACCATGCATTTATATTCCCTGATATATCAGATAAAACTGAAATATCAGGTGATATTTTTGAAAAAGACATTCTAGCCCAAAATAACGATGTCATAACATTTCGTCCACCAATCCTTTATGTTGATCGACAGGTACAACAATAGTTATGTGAAGTTGGTCTTTCCCCTTATTTGATGGCAAGAGCAACCTCCTGGCCAACATCACATGTTATGAGACTTTCTTCACCAACTAGCTGCCGCTCCAACAAGCAGCCGTTTTAGTTTGTCTTACCTACATGAGTGCCTTCCCTTCAGGCACCAAAAATTGAGGTGAAGGCCTTATCTTGCATTGCTAAATGAGTTGTAATAGAGATGAGTTGGAAAATTATTGATATTGTGACAATGAAGAATGGGAAAGAGTATCAATGAATGGGGGGGGGGGGGGGTCAAGAATATGCTCTTGAAAACAAGTTTAGACTAAATGTAGGCGTGTGAGCTTCAAATTTAGAAGTAAATCTAAAGGATGAATAAATGAATCCACAAAAATTACCAAAGAGATAGAGAACGAGTTGTTGATAAAGAAGAGAGAGAGATATGCTTATGAAGATTAAAAAAAAATTTCACTTCTTATGAGTAAAGATAGCCTCAAGGTGACCATCCCGACCGCAATGAGAACATTTAAGAAGGGGTCTTCCAATATGTCCCCGAGAGGTGGTGCGACCTCCACGAATCAAAGGAGTAGGAGCTGTGAAAGGCTGCTGGAGAAGAGTCGGAGATGGATTTCCAGGAACATCAAGTGGCGGTGTAACCCTCAAGAGCATAGAGCAAACATCTGATAGAGAGGGAGTTGTTGATGGAGAAAGAATTTGAGCCCGAACACTGTGAAGATTGCGTGGAACACGGGTCATCATCATGGCAATCCCGACTGCTTTTTTTGTGCTCGTTGCGCAACTAGACCCGTCATGGGAGGCTGATGTTGTATCCAAGCCTCAACAAGAGTTTTGGATTTCACAACAAAAGAGGTTAAGTCACTTGTGGCTCCAGGTTCAAGTGTTAGAAGATTAGTGATGATGTCGAACAGATGCTGGAGGCTATCCTTGCCAGAGGAGAGCGAGTGGAATTCCTCCCACATAGCTTTGGCCATCTCATGATACATTGCCATCCGATATGGCTCGGTGTCCATAGAATTGAGGATCCATGATTGGACACGACCGTCATCACGAATCCACTCCTCAGTGGGTGTGGTAGGAGCGGCCTTTGTCAGAGGATGAAGAAGACTTTTAGTCTGCAAAACACGATGAACGAAATGCACCCACTCAACAAAGTTCTGCTTCCCACTGAGAGAGATGGTGGTGATCCGAAGTTCATCATGAATTTTAGGGAGAGGAGCAGTAGCATTGGCAGGAAGAGAGAAAGCAGTCGTCAAATCCATGCAACAATGTCAATGACAAGAAGAGCAACTTCTGCGGATAGAAGAAGTTGTGGCTAGGAAGGCAATAGCAGTGATAAGAGGAGTTGCGGCAAGGAGAGCAGCACCTGCAGATAGGAAGGGCGGCTAGGAAAGCAGCAACCTGCGGACAAAATAGACGGTTAGGAGGAAAACACCGGCGGGTAGAAGCTGCAGTAAGGACAATTGTGGTAGAAGCTACGGGTAGAAGCTGTGGGTAGAAGCTGAGGTAGAACTGCGAGTAGAATTGCGGGTAGAAGTTGCGGGTAGAAGCTGTGGTAGAACTGCGGCTAGAACATCAGGAGCTGCGAGGTGGAGCCGCGGCAAGGAGACTGCGGCTAGGCAGGTAGCGGGCGACCAAGACAGCAGGAGCATGAAGGCTGCGATCTTAGCTGCGAGAAGGCCAGGCGACCAGAAGCGTGCAACAAAGATGTCGCGGGATATCAGCGATCAGGAGGGCAAGATCTGCGAGTAGAAAGGGAAGTTGTTGGTAGCCACGACAATCCACAGAAGATGCAAGCAGGAGGGATCCGGCTGAAGAAACTATAAAAAGAGATGGAGTGGAGGGAAAGAACGAGGAAAAGGAATTTAGAGGAATTCACAAAAGGATCTGCGATTAGAAAATATCTAGCCGCCCAAGGAGCATGAGAGGAACCAGCCACGGGAAAAATAAAGGGCCGGTTGGCTCCTATATCATGTAGAAATGCACAAATTGAGAGAAATATAAAAAATAATTTTATTAATTTCTCAATTGCCTTATCCAAGAATACATGTATTTGTACACTTATATAAGAAGACAGAGAGGAGATGATTCCCAATCCCAAGATTTGAGACTAAACAAGATTACAAGAGAGCCTAAATTTGGGCTTTTTCATAGTTTCTTTAACAGAAACCAATATAACTTAAATGACAAGATAATGCAACAACCATTGATACAAAATCAAAATGGGAATTTCGGATCTAGACACAGGACAACCAGAAATTGCTATTAAACAGTCTTGGATAGCCTGCTAGGCACTTGGAAACCAAAACACAAAATTATCACGAAGGTAACCAGGCCATGTTTTCCATTAATAGACCAGGAGTTTCATTAATAGGCCAAAAACTGCCAAAAATCACTTCAAACCTCAATAATAGATCTTAGGAACTTCAAGGTGGGTAACCATCATCCATCAAAATAACTAATAGTCCTCCAACTTCAAATAAAAACTACAGCTATAAAGCTCAGACAGCCCACCAAGAAAAATCTGTGAGAAAAAAGAAGAACTAGGCCGGGGATGGAAGATACAAACTCGCCAAAGCCGGAGGATAAAGACACCTGCCACCACCAGAAGATAAGGATCAATTGCGCCGTTGGAGAGAACACCTAACGATAGGAGTAAAGAACGAGGAGAAAATCCACTAGAAAACATGTCGGCTTGCACAGGTAAGACTGAATTTTTGTGAATCCGGGCCTAGTGTCGGTTCCCCCATTCAAGCCATAGCAATTGCACATTGAAAAAGTTCACGTCACAAGCTTCTAAATCTAAATAACAAAGTACCAATTACATTTAAAACCCTCTTCAAATTTTTAAATAAAACAACAAATATTTTAAGACTGATTTTGAAGCCCAGGAACAGCTATTGATACAAGGTTGCATGTCGGAGGTTGCGGTTTGAGATGTCGGATGCCGGACTCATGTCGGTTTGAGTTGTTGCCGGACTATGTCGGTTTGAGTTGATGTCGGATGCCGGATTGCGCGGATATATCAAGGACATTTCAAAATGTCGGATTGTATTGTTATATATATATATATATATATATATATATATGTTTCATAATATTTTCATCTATTAATTAAGTGGTAATTATTTTATCCGATTAAATATAAATTAAAATTGATTACAGAAAATTAAACTACCAACGAGTGTTTAATCGTATTTGATTGGTGTCATTTGGAGTCACATTCTCACAAAATACCCAACATAGATCTCTACATGCTATGAAAGAAGCACTAGGTATCTTGCTAGACCCTTCTGATGAATTCATTCTACAAAAAATTATAATTTTTTTGAACAAAAAAAATCGCAACATTGGGCCGACATTACCCGACATTAGCCGACATTTACTGCAATATTGGCCCGACATATCCGACATGTCGGCCGCAATACTGGAAAACGACAGAATTGTCATATGTGGCGATAACGTGTCGTTTCCCCCTCAAAATGTCGGCTGACATGTTGGACATGTCGGCCGCAATCTACAAGCTTGATTGATACTAAATTGAAAGTGAGGGTAATGTGTTGAGAATTACTCTAGAGGGGGGTGAATAGAAATTTAAAGATTATAAATAACAATCAATCATAGCACATTCACAATTATTTAACTTAAAAGTAGCAGAAAGATTAAAGCACAAAAATTAATAAAGAAAGCTATAGAGATCTATACAAACAGAAAAAACAAGATTTATAGATGTTTCCCTTAAAAACTTAGGTAGATCCTCTCTTCTACCTCATGACATGAATTCTACTAAATAGTGTCGAGTCTTTTGATAAGGAGACTCTTAAAATCAATTTACTGAATATTTTATAAGGATATTCTTAAAAGTAATATAGTAGATCATTTGATAAAAGGTGATCTACACAACCAATTGAATCCTTTGATAAAGGGATTCTTAGAACTAGCTGAATCTTTTGATAAAGAGACTCTTAGAACCAATTAAATCTTTTCAAAAGAGATTCTAAAAACTCTTTTCTGAAATAGTGAATGTAGAAACAGAACTTTCCACAATGTGATCTTTCTTCAACAAAGCTCTAAAGGATCTAGTTATTTAAAGCACTGTGTGGATTCTTATTTGAATAGAAATAGTAGTCAGCAAATTCACTTAAGCAAAGAAGACTGGATTCAATAAAGAGAAGATGAATCTTGTCTTGAGAGTAATCCTGAGGAAGAAGATGAAAACCCACATAGAGGAGGAGCCTTAGATTTGAGAGGAGAGATCTTGTCGGCTAGGGTTCTTGGAGTGATCTTCTTCTAGAGGGAAGGAGAATTCTGAATCTTGAAGAGAAGAGAAATGGGCATAAATACCTTCTTGAAATGAATCAATAATGGTTGGAACTATACCTGAATAGTGCATAAAACTACTCTGAGATTGACGTACGTCAAATTTTTGAGTAGAGAGAATTCGACGTAGGCTGAATACTTGTGCTCCGAGCAGACTTTCCTTTTAAGCGGAACTCAATGTAAGGAACGAACATTGTCATCAGCGTGCGTCGATTACTTCATGACGCATGAAATCAACTTCTCGGCATACGTTCAACACTTCAAGACGTATAGACTTAGTCTTTGTCGACGTGCGTTGAATACTTCTCGACGCACAGAAGTATAATGTAGCTGATTCTTCTTCTTGAGTGCATTCTGAGTCTTTGGCAACATGTACCAGATTACAACTCATACTTATAAAACACGCTTTTCTATACATATTTAGGCATTTACCTATATCACTTAATTAATCTGTTATATCAAATCATAAAGAGTTTTCCCAATATAAATCTCATTGATTAGTATCGTGGATGCTAAATTTCACGTCCTCCGGCCTCGGGGCTGATCTCCATGGATTTCATGAAGCTTTTTTTTGGACGTCAATTCTTATTTTGTTGCACCGAATGTCTTCGATCTCGCTCCTCTCCTTGGAAAAGACTTGTCCTCAAATCAGATGGGACCACCAAAAAATCCAACCCTCTATGGACAATTCAACTAAACATGGTTCCCTCAATGATAGTTTCACAAGCAACCTCCAATGGTTCTACCAGCACTAGTTCCCATGTGGCCAATCGAGAAGACTGCGCAACCACTATTGTCTCAGTTGCGCCACTAACCTCAATAAACATATCATCCAAGAAACTCAAGAACCCTATACAACACCGGGCAAGGTGTATTGTGATACGTTTTTGGAGAGGAATCCAGCGAGAGGAAGGACCGGCGGAAGCAAGGAGAGAAAGAGAGGGGAGGAGATTGAGAGGAGAACTCTAAGGAGCAACCCTAAAACACATTCATTCAAAAATAATGAAAAAAAGTACAATACGACCCCTTATAAGTGAGGGGTGCGGATAATGAAAAGATGATGTTAATAGTAAAGTGTACACATAACATAATATGACATAACATAATGCAAATAAAATAATTATGTCGGTGGCGCGTCTTCAATCTCTCCTCCTCCAGACGGACACGTCAACGTCTTCCTCTGTGTGTAGATCCACCACGACGTCTCGTCGACGTGCACGTCTGTAACAATACCACCGTTTGGAAAATGTGTCTTGTCTACAAGACAATAGTCAACGAATTGGCAGCGGAAGCCATCCTGAGGAAGCCATATGGCATCAGTGTCTGGGTGATTAGCCCAGGCACCCAAGATTTCCTCCAAAGTGGGGTCTCCCGACAAAAGGCAGTGACGATCAAGTATCTTGTCCGGGTAATACGGCGCCTCGCCAGCGAGATCAACATCGGTCGACATTTGATATGTGGTGGCGTGGTTGCCCACCACACGACGTAGCTGAGAAACGTGGAAGACCAGGTGTATGCAGCTCTCGGCGGGGAGGCCAAAGAAACAAGGGATAGCTTCAGGCAAGGCCCGTGGGCCAAAAACAGCTAGCGGTATGGGTGAAATTTGATGAACACCTTCTCCCCAACTTGAGAGGAGAGGTCACGCTGCTTCCTGTTCGCAAAGGAAGACCTCTTCTGTTGGGCCCGTAGTAGGTGATGCTTCAGGTGGTCTAGGATGGTGTCACAGTCCTGCAGGGTGGTGTCCAAACTCTCCCCCGACAGTTGACGGAGAATGGAGGGCGAAGGACGGCAATATACGATCTTGAAAGAGGTGGTACCTGTCGTGTGGTGGCAGGCGGTGTTGTCGGAGAACTCGGCCTAACAGAGCCACTTGGCCCATCCACGAGGCTGCTCCCCCACAAAACAGCAGAGGTATGCCGCCAAGCAGCGGTTCAGGACCATGGACTGGCCACCCGCCTGCGGGTGATAAGCGGTGCTTATGCGGAGGCAAGTACCCTGTAGCCGGAAAAATGTGGTCCAGAAGGTGCTCAAGAAAAGAGAATCACGATCGCTCAAGATCGATCGAGGGAACCCATGAAGGCGCGCGCCGCCGCTGAGGAAGTTGTCCAAGGTGTGGCGGCGGTGTAGGGGCGACAGAGGAAAATAAAATGGCCGCATTTGGACAGTCTGTCCACCACGACAAAGATAAAGTCGGCTGGTAGCTGAGTAATGAATTGCATGGCCATGTACTCCTAAATGCGGTCCGGAATGGGAAGAGACTGAAGGAGGCCAGTCGGAAATATTACTTCGTACTTGGCATTCAGCCTTCAGGCAGACCAGGCAGGCGACCACAAATGTCTTGACCTGTCGGAATAGAAGAAAGAAATTGGGCATGGCCAACATCGACTTTGTACTAGGGCCTGCTGAAGGGCGGCAAAGGCGACGGCGCCCACGACCGTTCACTGAAAAGGGCCCTCCTCCAACTTCTTCAGGAGTTGCATGAGGGGGCGAGCTAGAGCCTCGTACCCCTGGATGACGCGTCGATAGTATCCCGTCAAGCCGAGGAATCCATGAACGTCCGATAGAGATGTAGTAGTCGGACAACGAACGACCGCCGCAATCTTCTCCTCATCCATGACGACCCCCCAGGCCGAGATGGTGTGGCCGAGCTAGCTCACCTCCGACACCCCAAAGGAACACTTCTTCGTTTAGAGCTTTAGGTGATGGCACAGGATGCTGGTCAGAGTGAGGTGGACGTGCCGAAGGTGATCCTTCCAAGAAGAACTGTATACCAAAATGCCATAAAAAATGAGTAACGTGTCGACGAAGTACCGCCCGGAAAATGTCGTTCGTCGTCGCCTGGAAGGTGTACGGAGCGTTGCTCAGGCCGAAGTGCATGACCAAGAACTCATAGTGGTTGTTGTGCGTCCGGAATAAGGTCTTGGCGTTGTCCTCGTGTCGCGCCCAGATTCGGTGATAGCCCACTCAGAGGTGACCTCCGGGTCGAAGTCTCTGATGATGGCATGGAAGTCCTTGATGGAGCACACATGCGTAGGAGAGTAGGGCTGACGATACCAGAAACACTGGCCCTTGCTGCGGAAGTCGTAGGTACTGTTGGAGATGCACTGAGGAATTGTCGGACGGTCAGGTCGCCCCCCCCCCCCCAGGGGGCGGCTTCTGCGGGGCCACGACCATCGAGGGAGGTGGCCGCAAGGACGGCCAAGGCGGGTGGTGACTGGTCGCAAGTGCAGGCGCCTTGGGGGCGAGGTTGGCCTCCACCAGACGCATCATGTCAAGGGCGTCGGAGACCATGTAGGGATGGTTTGTGCGGAGGCGGGAGCGAATATGGGGCAGTAGCCCATGCATAAAGTATCCCAGGTAATGGTTGGGTGGCAATCCGGGGACGTGAGTGACCAATGCGACAAACTTGTCAATATAGTCGTCCAGGTCGGTTGTCTGGCAGACGCCGAATAGAAGTTCGATAGCGGAGGAGCCAGAGTAGCGGGTGTCATACCGCTAAATCATTTCCTGCTTGAGCTCGGGCCAGGAGAGGCACGAGTTAGATTGGCGGAGCCACCGAGCCTAATGGAGGGTCGAACCGTCCAGGCTAAGTTATCAAAGGCGCAAGGCGCACCGAGACGCAAAGGGCCCCTGGAGCCTAGGCGCAGGCGCGCACCTGAGGCACGTGAGGCGCAAAAATTGGGGAAAAAGGATTGGGCGCCCAATTGAGCGAATTGGACGCCCATTTGGTTCGGCGGTGGCGGATTCGCTGGAATTGACGGAGGGGGGAGGTGGCGAAGCTTTTTGGGGCGTTTCTCAAGGCGGGCGGGTGGGCGCCCAATTCGCTGCCCAAAACGGGAATTGTGCGAATTGGGCGCCCAATTCGCTGAAATTGAGCGAATTGGGCGCCCAATTCGCTGAAATTGAGCGAATTCACCGAATTTCAGCGAATTGGGCGCCCAAGTGCGCCGAGGGGTGCCTCGGGTGCGTCTAAGATCATGTTTTTGCCCATATCAAAACATTTTTTAAAAAAAAATACCTTGAAAGGCTCGGGCGCGCCTAGGCGCGCTTGTGGCACATCGCCTGCCTCAGCTGTGCTGAGGCACGGGGGTTGCGCCTGATGCGCCCGGCGCCTCAGGCGTGACTAGGCGCACGCCTTGACAACTATGCATCCAGGCCAACCATAGTCGTAAACAACTTGTCGTGTATCGGTGTGTAGTTCAGGTAAAAATATTGCTCCGCTTTGACGATCCCATCAGTGTTTTCCGACAAAGAGGGAATATTGAGGGAGAGGGCGGACCGGCCCTGAATGGGTGGAGGGGTGTTTCCGGAGGGAATGGGAAGAAGCCCGACCCTGAGGAGAGAGACACCGTCCGCGGGCAAATAGGAGCTGGATGAGGCGGATATAGCGATTGTCGGCGCATGCAGGGAGTCAATCTTGGAGTGGAGGGAGAGGAGAGAGGCGTGCATGGATGCGATAAGTTATTTCTGATCCTCAACGCGATGGCTAAGGGCTTCAGAATGGTGGAATCCATGGGGCTGGAGACGTCAGACGTCGGCCGGGAGTGGGCAGATCTGGTGGAGGTCGACGAAAACATAGGGTCGGGGCCTTCCTGCGTCAGATCGTGCCTCAAAACCGGCAGATCGGCAGATGAATAGAAGTTGGAAGCGACGAACGCACGGACGCAGATGGTAGAGGGCAGATCGGCGGCCCCGACGTCGAAAGTAAGGGATCGAGAGACGTGGCAGGTAGGCAGATGCGCCGCGGCGGAATTGAGCGCTGCAGCGGAATCGGAAATCTCGACGGGATCCCGCGCGGAAACTGAAGTCGCAGACATAGCGCAATCTCGAGCACTGACGACTAGATAATAAAAAAGAGTATAACACCACCCCTTATAAGCGCGGGGTGCGGATAACGAAAAGACGGTGGTAATAGTAAAGCGTACACATAACATAATATGACATAACAGAATGCAAATAAAATAACCATGCCTGCGGTGCATCTTCGGTATCTCCTCCCGACGGATCCATCATTGTCTTCCTCCACATGTAGACCCTCCAACAACGACTAGTCGGCGCGCACATCCGTAACATATTGCCATCCTGCTCTGCTCATCTTGAACCTGCTAAGGAAGTAGAGGTGCCAAAGAAATATGCTTCCCATCTTTGGATAAGTAATGAGTGTTTAGGTAACCATCAAGAACAAACTGTTGCGGGCTTCCGTCGAGAAAACTGGCACCCGAAGCTTCTCCACAACATGGGTCGTGGCCCAACGCACCCAACCCCATTTTCGTGTCTGTTCTCAGCGCGGCGGGGATGTTGATGCCAGGATTCGAGCCCATGTTGTGCAGAAGCTCCGGGCACCAGTTGTCCTGACGAAATCCCGCAACATCAAAATGCGCATTTTGATGTTATGGACCGGCTCATTCACATGCCTAATCCCGCCGGTCGAGCCCACAACATGGGTCACGACCCAGCGCACTCAACCCTTCTCCGCACGTATTCTCGATGCGACGGGTTGTTGAGGCTAGGGCTCGATACCCATACCTCCTTGATATAAGCTCATGATGAGGGAAAGCGTTAAGTGCTTCTTATCAGGGATGTAACGGGTTCGAATCCTGGCCTCAACATCCCCTCCGCGCTGAGAACAGACACAAAAATGGGGTTGGATGCGTTGGGCCGCAGCCCATGTTGTGGAGAAGCTCCAGGTGCCAGTTGTCCCGGCGGAAGCCCGCAACACAAACCTCCAATCAAACAACTAGAGCCTTCTCAAAAGGAGGTGACAAGCACTCATGGGGATGATGTCACACATCATTTCTTCCCGGAATGGTTTCTCAATGGATAAGGATATCAAAGACTGCTTGTACACTCTTACTCTGCCATCTCCATTGAGACACTGCAACTAGTACAAACAAGGATGGGGTGCAGTAGAAAATTCAAGCTTCTCCAAAATGGTGGTAGAAACTGCATTCATGTAATTGTCACCAATAGTAATAAACTCAGAGTTACACCATGCCCCTGGTGTGGAAAAGATTTTACCTTCAATGTTATCTTGCCCCACATATGCATTAAGTTGCCTCCTGATCACAAAGAGAGTAACCCTAGTCAGTATACTATATATTATCACTGCATCCATCAGCTGGGAGTACTTCTTCACTATGATATTTGGGAACCTCAACATTTACAAACCATAAGCAAGCATGGTCCTATAGTTTTGACATTTACAAGTTGTGTAACTCTTAAACGTTCAAAACACTTGATAGTGCTCGAACTAGGCAGTGTCCTCGGAAGGTCAACCTTCTCTATTACTTTCCCCTAATACTCTTTGGGCGGCCCTACTGTAGAGGTGCTACCCCGGGCTGCTTCCATTTTCTACCACATAGGTCTGAAGGTGGTCTCATTGCTCCTAAAAAAAGGATAATAGGTGATTTTGAAGGTAGGGATATCAATTGAAAGTTGAGATCACGTTGATTAGAGTCATGTACTCTTAATTTCGGTTCCAGTGGGCTCAGGACTCATTTCCATGGCTCCACCACCACTAAAAAAGCATTGCAAGCTCTCTTTGAACATCAGTTTCTCTTCCGGTACTCAACGAATGTCTTCGACCTCGCCAAAAATTTTAAACCATAAACTCTAAGTACCCTCGATGCATCAGATATGCATCATCTACAAAATAAAAATATATAAATCACATAAATATTTTATTATCAGTGCCTTATTTCACTTGGGCGAGAGCCGTCACTATGCCTCAGGATTTAAGCAATCTTATCACATTGATAGTTGGATCTTTGGATAATGGCAATATTAAAAAGGTTTCGTATTTGAATTTAACAAGGCTACAACCCAACCTACTATTACAATTTCAAGCGGCGCTTGAACCCGACACTATTACAATTGGTAGCCTCACTGCACGCACAATATAAAGCTCATTGGTTCTACCCTCCATTTCTAGGTGTTGACATAAGCATGTGTTCGCTGAAGTAAACTGGCCATATGAATGGGGGAAGTAAACTTTGTTTTAAGGAAAAGGATGGAGCCCAAACCTCAAATCCCACATAATTGACTTTCCATTGCATTGCAAGTGACTCTCCCATGCAGATCTATTTGATTGAACAACAATTACCATGTCAAAAAGTGACCTTGCTTGATAATGTTTATCAACAAGTAGCGGTTCATTGTGAATAAACCAGAATATCGGAACCTCCAGCGTAGACCTGGCATCTGAATGTGTTCCTATATAACATAGAAAAAATAATTTTCAATATCTCGTTAAATAAAACAAGGGTAGAGTCAACCAAAAATAAAAAAGTATAGTAAGCAATGAGTTAATCAACGAAGAATAAATTGTATTAAGCCCCACTGCACTAAAGGTACTTTGATGATTCATGAGTTCAAACATTCAATAACTAGTGACTAACAATTTCTTTAAGTACAGCATGAGGGCTGTACACTGAATATAGTATGATGCTCATCATTCAAAAAATGGAGATGGATAATTCAATTAGAATTCCATTTTCTGTACTGATATCTCTTTCAGGTAGTTGATTGAGGTAGGTGCGAGCGGGCTTCCCTTCACACAAACATTATATTGGCTCACAGATGATCCTTCTTTTCCTTTGAGGCCTTTACATGATCTAAATCCTTTTCTATTCCTTGGATCCAATTTGGTCCATCCTTTGAGCCTTGAAGCACTCAAAAAGATCTCATCACGAATCCTTTTTATACCAATATGTTAGCTCCCACAAAACATGGATCCTAGGCTGTGGTGTACCTTCATCAACTGGCCCAAGGACCAAGCCAAAAATATACACGGTAAGGTGACGCGGGATGAATCTACAGGCGGCGGAAAGATCGGAGACCTAATCATACATGTTATGCAAAGCCCGACGGATTAAATCACAGATTGAATAATAAATAATAACATCCCACACAGATAATTCAAAACAAGAGAAAATATTTTATTTGGGCAAAACAAGCTTAGGCTTTCCACCGCGTGAAGGCCCAAAGCAAGAGCGTGCGGCGAATAAATCCTGCAAATCACGATAATTAAATAACAATCCACCACAATACAAGATAACCAAACTAATATAGTGATCCAACCCAATATAAAAGTGCTGAAAATAATAAACCAATACAACAAAATCTCACCAAATAGTGGGTTGACCAAGACACTGATGATTTCAGATCCAAATGTGTGGAACGACGATCAAATGTGGGACCGACGGCGGAAAAAGAGGGAGGTGGCTGTCCTCGACGGTGAAGGGTAAGATCGGGCCGGAAATAGATAGATCCAGCCTCGTAGGGGTAGATATGACCGAGGGGTGAATGGATCTGATGTTTGGTGGCGGATTCGGGCTTAGGAATGAGGTATGGGTGGAGGGAATGACGGATCGGGGGCTGAAATTCTCAGATCGTGGCTGATCTTGAGAATATGGGTTGTGGGAAGTGGATCCACAGAAGAGAGGATGGAAGCCAAGGGTGGGAAGATTAGGGTTCGATAGGGGCTACAAGAGAGAGGAATTGGAGGGCGGCGCCTTTGCTGGGAGGAGGGGAGGCGGTAGGTGCCTTTGTGCAGGGAGGAAAGAGGGTGGTCCGTGACTGGGCTGCTGGGAGGGAGAGGGGAGGTAGACGGCTGGTTTGCTGGGAGGAAAAAGGGGGCGGCCTGCAGCAGATTCAGCAGGGAAGGCAGGGGCCGACGACTGTTTCAGGGGGCTCAGGGCTGAGCAAACTTTATAGATGAACAGTTCATTTCATTTATGAACAGTGCAATGAAATAAAAATAGGAATTCTGGACAGCAGGGTGCGAAGGAATTGGGGGGCTGGTAGGTAACTGTAAGGGGGAATTGGAGGGCGAGAAGTGGCCTAGGGTTAGGGCAAACCTTGGGGAGGGAGATACGCACCTGGGAGTCGTCACCTAGGGTTCCACGGAGTCGGCACCATGGCAGGATCGCGGGAATCTAGGAAAAGCTTTCTCCAAATTCTGCAAGGCCTCTTTTCAGCCCATAAGTGATTTATTTATAATAAAGAGGAGGTTAGGGCATCCCACCATCGACGACTATGATTGGTCGGAGGTGAAGCCACCCAAATACATCAAAATAAATGCAAATATAATAAACTAATATATGAAATTGATTCGCAGCGCAAATCCGGATGCATCCGCGGAGTCCGATCGTCGATCCGAGCACGCAATATATGGAAAGTCGCCAATTGACCCCAAACGGGCCCAAACCTCGTCATCCACTGCAAGTATTCGTCTATGCTCCGCATAAATCTCTCCGGCTTGAAAGAATTCATCTCACGATGAATATGGATCAGAATTCTCTCGTTGTATGTCAGGTAAAACTCGAAGAAACCCATCAGAGGTCGCCCAAGTGTCATCGCTGGAAAAGTATCCTCGCCAATCAACTCCCACTAACTGAAAAGTTGTCATCTCCGGTGAATGGAGACGGTTGTACTAAAGTCGAAGTCCAGGGGTGAATCGATCAAGCTCTGTTGCAAGTACCCAGGTGTCATCAATGCCTGTAGTAGGAATGTACTGACAGCGTCTGGCCTCTGTGATGCTCTCAAAGCTCAACACACGAGTGGTGGATCCCGATGCGATCGGCGGGTCCGAAGGTAGAACCAAAGAAGACGAGTCCCCAGGTGGGTAGGTGACAAGAGTGGGTGAGTAGTGGTGTCCATCAGATGTGGGTGGACTATGAAGGTGGTAAGGCAACGAGAGTGGAGGTGTGGGCGGCTGGAAGTCCTCGCTGCTTGGGTCCACATACTCGCGAGGCTCGTAGTACAACGTCATATCTTCAACACTAAATATCGGATGAATGCGTATACTTGCAGGGATATCAGAATCATGTGTTTGCCTCAATCAATCTCATAATTATATAGGGATTCATTCGCCTAATGTTCAAGCTTTTAGCAAGCCTCGCACGGAGTCTCACAACGCAGATTCTCATCATCATCTGCTTGCCTTCATGAAGTACCTACTTTTGGCAGTGAACATCCGCATGTGATTTATAAAATTTATTATCAATATGGATTCTCCGTCGAACCGACTCATGACACACATGCAAATAATGAACAGACAATGAAATAGACTCAAGCAAATGAGGAAGAAACGACTCAACGGACTAGTACAAAAAATGCAAATGATGCAAATGAAACATGACCGACACAACATGCTCTCTATGTGGAAATCTAATAATGACCTGAAAATCTATCAAAAGAGGTGGCCTACAAGGAGACTCTCGGTGGAGTAGAAAAACTAATCCTGCGTGAGATGATTGCTCAAGTGACCATGTGAAACATCTACACTTAAAGGCGAGTTCATGAAGAGCAAAATGTCTCTTAGGGAGTGTAACGCATCAAGGGGCTCAATAGAAGGTGTGTAAGAACAATCATCACGAATGCGACAACCACAAGGAGGTTTCTGAAGGAATGATTAAAAGGGTAGCTGTTTCAGTAAGTGCGGAGGAGTAGCGCTACTCGGAGACTAAAAGACATGAATTCCCTCTTGAGCGTGGTGAGTATCCCCAAAAATAAAGAACTCGGGGGAGGGTCTGGTGGGTCAGCAAGTGGTGCGTCCCAAAACTCATCGAGGGTGAGATGTGAGAGCGGATGGTGCCCTAAATACTTGATGCTACAGAGGAGATGGACACAATATCAGAGGAACATTCTCTGGGGCAAGGATTTCTCTATCACCAGGGATGATAATGGAAGAAAAGTTTCTTTTTCTTTTTTATTCCCATTTTTGTTTCCTAACTCGAAACTTGTAAACAAGCGGAAATATTTTATCTCTCAATTGGATTTTACCTGAATTGCGTAATTAATTTAATCCTCACCAGGATCATTTATGTGGTGGCTCATCGGGTTGTCAGGAGGCTCAACAAGGGGGTCGTCATAAAACTCGTGTGATGGTTACTAGGGCATCAATTCGGGGTTGAAGGTCCTCCAGATGAGTACACCATCGCAAGGCATTAAATCAGGTAGTGCCAAAAAGTGGCTCACGCGCTTCTGAATAGGTGACATAGCCTTTGTATTACTTCATGATATGAGATTAACACCAGGTTCTGCAAGAAGGCCTCTCGGTCGTGATGTGACTCAGACCATAAATTTATACACTCAAGCAATAATTTTATAAAATTCTTTTAAATAATGAATATGTGGGTGTGGTGTCAAGAATTGGGTCGGTGGTGGGGATGCTAACTAATTCGGTGTATGGCAGAAGAAGAGGTGTGGGTGAGGGACACAATACTATAGACTCAATAAGTCGCTTAGGATCCTCCCCTCACTAAGAATGTTCTCAATCGATTAACAAGGTCTATCCATCACAAAGAATGATAAAGAAACGGGTTTTCATTTAAAGACAGAGAAAATATTTAATATAGGTCACTCACTGGACTAAGCACCTCATTGGGTGAGAGCAATCTAAATATGAAATCGCAAGAGAGATGTGTAGTAGTGTTCACAGATATAATTGAAAAAAACTGTCAGGTGGCTGACAGGACAGTGGTAGGTATCATGGTGACCTCAGTACGGGAGGGACTCGTACTGCGGAGGTCAAGGTGAGAATCTCATCAACCAGCTCTTACGGATCTCAAAAACTGTTCATAACAAAGGGCGAGCTGATATGTCTGCTCGAAGGACTTCGAGCTATGATAAGCTACTTTAGTACGTACGTCAAGACAAAATCCAAAATGAAATAGGGGAATGGTCATGGATGTGTCCTCTCGGATATCACTCCTCACAACTAACTCTTTTTAACGGTCTTTGTACACAGCGACAGACATGGATCCTTGCTGAAGGGAAAATAATTGGTCGAGCAAGCGACTCCAATATGACGTAGACAGATACCTCTGACACAATGTACGATTCATGTCCACTCAACTAGTGATGTGGCGAAGAAGGTCTCGCTCGCGGGTCTTCTCAACGCTAGCCCAATATGTCATGTGTTCAGCTTGATCGTCTTCCACTTCTATGACATCCTCAGGCTCAGACAGACTCGGGGTGAGATTCATTAATGTAAACTCCGTACTCAGGCTCACGTCCATCAGTAGAATCGATAATAGCGAAAAAGTGGCATCGCAGACACTCAGATGATTTGTGTCTTGGCTCCATGCACTTGAAGCATCATAATACTCCAGTATTGGGCTTAGCCCCAATAATCTCCTTTCCCTTGGAGGGAATAGTGGATGGGGTCGGATTCCCGACAGTGATGGGAGGGTGAGGGGAATCTGAGATTCCAGCAGAGGTGGTAGTGGTGACGCTCGTTGTACATCTATCAGTAGACCTAGTTCCAAGGTCCGCTTCAGTAAAAATTTCACTCTCCGTGCGCGCCTCGAAATCTCTCCTAAGTGCTTATAATCAAAAAGCTCTAGCTAATCTCTAATAGAATAATGTAACCCGTATAGATAATGGGACACAGTCATGTCATCATACTCTCGGAGGTCGAGGCGAGACTGCAGTACTAGAAACTCATTTGTATACTCATTCACCGATAATTTATCTTGTCGTAGATTGTGGAACCGACGGAAGAGGGTCTGCAAATAATCGAGTGGAACGTATCGTTTCCGAAGTTGCATCTTAAACTCTGCCCATGTAGTGGTAAGAAGCAAGCCTAGATTAAATCTAGAACGCTCTAGTTGCCCCCCACCAAACTAGGGCGGACGCTTTCAGTCTAAGCGTGACATACTCAACTTGCCTAGCATGGGGAAATTGCTTCCAAGCCAGGAAGCGGTCCATCCGATCACACCAATCTCAACAACCTTCGAGTTCTAAGTGTCCCTCAAAATCACCAACGTCTAATTTGAATCCTACATCTTAACAAGGTTGATTACTGGGTTCAGGTTCGGGATATGCAAGTCCTAGAGGTCTAGTGTTAGGGTCTATTTTGACCACTAGGGCAGGTGCTTGGTTTATGTGCATGGTGGCTTTGATATTATTAACCGATGTACACAATCTTTCATAACGCGTGTGACACTACCCATATTAGTGGTGAAAGTTTTGACCGCTTTTATCAAATCGCTCATACGCTATTTTCTAAATAATCGACTCGCTTTTCCATTTTAAAATAATTTATTTTCATTATCTCATAAAATTTTATAAATAATAATTTAAAATTCCTAGTTTTAAAATTTATTTAAAACGAGAGAGTACCCGAGTGGGTAGGAAAAAAATATTTTGTAATTTCATTTTTAAAATGAAGTTAAAATAAAATTTGAAAAAAAAATTGTAGATACAAATTTAAATGAAGAGTAACTTTAATAAAACAATTTTGTTTTTTAAATAGATTTAAAGACTCTTGTAAAACCCTTAATTAATTAGATTTTTATTAATATAATTTTTTTAAAATTGGGTCGTTTGATTCACAATAAGAGCAAATCGAACACGCTCTGATACGAAATTGAAGAAAACGAAAAATAGGGTTTTGAAAATAAAATATTTTTAATGCGAATTAATTTTATTTGTTGTAGGCCGAGCGGCCAAATAAAAATTTTCGTGCGTAAAGCTACTCTTGACAAAAAACTTTGGCAAACCTGTTAATCATTATTCGAAGGTATCCCCTCGAGCGGCTAACGAGTTGGAACAAAGCGAAATCCGCACAACATAAGCAAAAGTTACAAGTAATAATTTATGGATAAACGACAAATTTAAACAGCGCTAACGTTCAAGGCAAGATTAGATTAATTTAAAGTGTTGCATAAAATTACACCAATAATGAAGCAAAGATAGGGTGGAGTTACCCACGCATATGTGAAACTACAACGAGGTTGAATTCACTCCTAAGCCAGTTGCATGGTCCAAAATATCTGTTATAACTCCAAGGAGGTTGCTTTGAGGGAGACTAATTAAACATAGTTGTTGTTTGCAGTAAGCAGGCGGAGGAGTACGTTGAACGGCAGGAACAAGAGGATATATGGGATGAATCAACAGGAATCCCCCCGTGGAGCTGGAGTAGAACGCTGAGGTCGACAGTGATCTACCGGGGAGAGAACTTCTTGGCAGGCTGGACGATGGAAGTAAGGGCCTCGAAGACGTGCCCTGCAGTCGTCGTGGACGCTGGAGACAGTCGACAGCTAAGCGATCGCAGAAATTGGTGGACTTGCAGATGACAGAGGAGATGCATCAATTGACGGGGCTAGGTCGCCGGGCTAAAAAGAGGAATGACTTTTTCGTCGTTCTCTGTCTTCCTGGACGAGTTTCTCTGTCACCGTAGGAGGCTTCATATAGGAGGAATAAAAACAAAGTTTCCTTTTTCTCTTTTGTTTCTTCTTTCTGTTTCTTCAGATATTTGTTTCCTAAAAACTAATCTCCATTAAAGCTTCTTGATTAGAAACATTTTATGTCTCAATTGGATTTTATTCTCCTTTGATTTTATGCTGCCATAATTAATTTAAGCTTTCCCCTTTCGCCCTAGCTATTCAAATTGTCGAATCATTAATTTAGGGTCTCATCGGGTGATCAAACCAATGAGCCGGAATTCAAAATAACATCAGTGCATAAGAAAATTGAGACGAAATACAATAACAAATAATAAACAGCACGTGATGGTATGACGCATCCTCGGATGTGGCATTGGATGCATCAAAGACTCACTCCAAAATATTTCTAACTTCTTAGTTGTCTTCACTCTGATCTTTTCTTGAGAATCTTTTCTTAGATCATTGTCAGCTTAAAGGCATAATCATGGGAGCACGCATTAAGTTTTTTGGCTTTGATCTTCAGACAATTTGTAGTTAAGAATAGATTTTAATCTTGCAAGTAGCTGTACATAAATAGCTATTTCCCATTGTAACATTTGAAAGTTTTGGAACTTATATTTGATCTGCCATTTTTTACATTAGTCAATGTTGGTTGTATTAGTCTCATTATGTGTAATGTTGTATGTGTGGTTTTCTCCTACTCTATATAAAAAAACTCTTGTGACTCTACTGAGGTATCAAGTCTTCAAAATCCATCTAACATGGTATCAAAGCACGATTCGGGCTTAATTCCTCATGTGCATTTGGTAAGACGCTTCCGCCTCCCGCTTCTCTCGCCTTTGCTGCTCGGCTGACGACAAAAGCCGTTGATGAAGCCCTTCCCTGGAGTCGGTGAAGCCTTCATGAGAAGGATCAACGAAGCCCTCACTGAAGTAGACGGCTCCACCGCCTCTCTGATTGGCAATTGAAGCCGCCATTCAGATCGACGATCGTCGCCATTTCTGCTTGAACTTGAAGACGTCGTTCCCGATTCTCCCCGCTCTGTGTGGAGGCGTAGCCTATTCCAGATCCTTCCTATCTGATTGGTGACGTCTTTTCTCCGTTTGATCCCGCTTGTTGCTGCTGCCATGAACTGCTATCATGAACTGTTGTTCTCGTCTGCCTGAATACAATAGCTAGCCCTCACGTCCTCTCTATCATCTTGTTGTCGAACAACTAGGTCATGGGTTCTTCAGTTACAAGCACTGCTCTGACAACTGTTCCCTTAAACGATTCTACCAATACATTTCCTCCTAATGCGAGGCTTGCAACTACTATCCTTACCTCCTCATACTTCCAGTTGTGGAAAAAGGGGTTACTATGTCCCTATCGGGTATACAACATACGCATTACCTTACTCGACTCCTAACTCATGAAGTGGGTAGTTCAAAATATGAGGATTCGTACAGTGATGACTGCTGCATTTTTACTCTCCTACTGAGTTCCATGGACCCCTCCATTCAACAAATAGGCAAGAATTGTGTCAGCACTAAGGAACTATGGCATACTTTACCTATGATATCCCAGGAGAACAACCTCACTTGTCTTGGTGAACTCTTTCCCAAGATGGTGGAAGTAAGACAGGGGGCACATTCAATTACCGAGTACATTGCCGAACGGAAGGTCCTTGATGATGAGATCTTGAATTTATGGGAAACACCTTCTACCAAGGAGGAGCAACAAGCTCATTATGAGCACCTCATATTACTACATCTATTGAATGACCTTGTTCCAAACTTCTCGACAACAAATACTGAAATGCTAGCGAGTCCCTCTACCACTGAATACTGCTAATGTGTACCATCGTCTGACCAAAGTTGGAACAGGCAGTACCCCAGCCCTATCTACTTTACATATTTCCTCTGGAGACCCTATGACACTTGCTTCTCATGGAAGGGGGAGTAACAGTGGAGGCCACTCTCGTCGTGACACCGACACAAGTCATTGCTCCCATTACAGGTGTCGGGTCCACAAAGGATACTTGGTGGGTTGTTCACGGGAAGCCTGATTTGGGCCTCCAAACGTCCTACATCTTCTCGCTCTGCGCACCTTGCTGACTCCACTTCTATATCAGGGACTCTGAGAGTAGTGGAAATATCTGAGAAGTATCGTCGTCTACAATCGTTTCAAATTGATTCTCCGACTCATAGTGTTGTTGCTGACACCATTCAGCCAGTGTGCGCTTCTCAGCATCCTATTCGGGGGGGGTGCAGATTCAGGTGATTCTAATCACCTGACTAGTACCTCGAGTATCTTACACTCATACAAACCTCATAGTGGGTCTTCGATTTTGGTTGCAGATGTATCAACCCATTATAAGGTTTGGTAGATGTGACGTGACACCAAACATGATTATCTTTGGTTGCTTAATTTCCCCAATCTGCTTACAACTTATTGTTGATTAATAAGCTTACTCGCAATTTAAATTGTATTGCTACTTTCACATCTTTTGGTTGTATTTCTCGAGAACAATCGAAGAGCTGTATTATTGGTAGAGGGAAGTTGAGTGGTGGCATGTATGTTTTGGATGAAGTCACACCTCTTGCTTGTTCTATCGCCTCCACATAGTTTTTGGATCTCCATTGTCGTCATGGTCACCAGTCTGTGCATGTTATGCATCATTTGTATCTTGAGTTTGGGAAGGTTTCCCATCTCAAATATGAGTCTTGTTTTTTTCAAAACTCCACAGAGTTAGCTATGCCCCTAGTCTTGATGTTCGTACTACTACAATGTTTGATTTACTTCATTCTAATGTCTGGGGACCATGTCATGTCCCTACTTTGTTAGGACAAAAATATTATGTTACTTTAATTAATGATTCCTCTCGTATGATTTAGGTGTACTTAATGAAAAATCGTTCTGACCTACCTTCTATTTTTCAAAACATGTGGAATGAAATAATTACTCAATTCTATGTTCGTCCTAAGTGTCATCGTACAGATAATGTTAGAGAATACTAATCGCAGTTTATACCTAACTATCTCTCAGATAAAGACATTCTGCATCGAACAAGTTGTCATGATATCCCCCAACAAAACGATGTGGTCGAAAGAAAAGAAAAAATGCCCTCTCGTTGAGGTCACACAGGCCATTCTTCATCATAAACATGTACTGATGTACCCAAATACTTCTGTGGTGATGTAGTTATTACTGATGTATATCTTACCAACCGTCTTCCGACTCACATCCTTCAAGGGGAAACACCCTACCATACCCTTTATTCTGACCACTTTGGTCTCTTCCTTTACACGTCTTTGGGTGTGTTTGCTATGTTTGGGATGCACGTTCTTTGTCACCAAACTTGACCCTCGCTCCTTCAAAATGTATGTTCCTCAGGTATTCACGTACTACTAAGGATATCGTTGTTATTCTCCTGACTTGCACGGATACATTATATCAATGAATGTTATCTTTCTTGAATCTAACTCTTACCTTCCTCGTGGATCCACACCTCTTGACCATTCACTTGATTCCATCTTGGTTCCTCATCCCCAACCTGTTGTACTTTCTCCGGATGATCTCTCGACTCCTCTTTGGGGATAGATTTACACTCGTCGCCCAGGTTCACCTCATGAGTCTTTTGATAGTACATTAGCACAACCACCTCAACTAGAATGCATATGGAGCCTTGCCTGTTAGCCAGGAACTTCCCATTGCAATACGAAAAGGAATCTGAGCCTGTCGGAACAAAACTCTATTTTTAACTCTTACCAGGGATTATCGGCTTCTCATGCCGCTCCACACTCCACTCTGGATCAATATTAACTTCCATCTACCGTCGTTGAGGCTAAATCTGTAACGCCCTGGTCTGCTACGGGTGTGTCATTGGTCTGCAGACCAGTGACCCCAACCCATCTCCATGGATCTAATTGGTTGTGGCCTCTAATTCCAGTGGCGGGCTGTTGAGGCTGGGATTTGAACCCTTGACCTCCTAGATAAGGGATCTATAAACTGGTCCTTATCATCAACTGAGCTCAGCTGATGATAAGGATAGGTTTAGAGATCCCGTATCTAGGAGGTCAGGGGTTCAAATCCGACACACCCATAGCAGACCGAGGCGTAACAAAAGCTCATCCTGGCTTGGCAACTGCTATGCAAGATGAGTTGAAGGCCCTTCAACTTAATCACACGTGGGACTTGGTCCCTTTGCCCTCTGACAAGCGGATATTGGATGAAAAAGGATTTACTCCATTAAGGTCAATGCAGATGGTTACCTTGATCGCGTGAAGGCCCGCTCAGTTGTCAAAGGGTATGCTCGAACTTATAGAGTGGATTGTGATGAAACTTTTGCCTCAGCCGAGAAAATGTCCTCCATTGTATCCTCATATCACTTGTAGCCTCTCATTGGTGTCCCTTGCACTAATTGGACATCAAGAATGTCTTTCTTCATGGTTCCTTGGACAAAGACGTGTATATAGAACAACCACTTGGGTTCGTTGCTGCGAGGGAGAGAACCAAGTCGTGTCACCTCAAGAAGTCGTTATATGGATTGAAGCAATCCCCCCCAGAGCAAGGTTTGCTCGTTTCCAATCCGTCGTCAACCAGTTTGGTCTTACCAAGAGTACAAAAGACTAGTCTCTCTTTTATCAGAATTCTCCGATAGGCGGCAAGTACTGTTCTATTAGTGGTATATTATGATATTGCCATCACAGGTAGTGAATTTGAAAGGATATTAAATATCAAAACATTTTTACACTCCAACTTCCAAACCAAGAATCTGGGCTCATTGTGAAACTTTCTATGAATTGAAGTTGCCGACTATGCTAACATCACCTTTATTTGTCAACGAAAATATTCCCTCAATCATTTATCTGACATTGGGATGTCTAACTATGGTCCTATGGACTCTCCACTTGAAACAGGGGAAAACGTTCTTCATGTTGAAAGCAAATAATTTGATTCACCAGAAAAGTATCGAAGAGTAGTTAGAAAACTGAACTACCTTACCATAACTCGTCCTGACGTTGCATGTGCAGTATGTAAGATCACTCAGTTCATGGCCGCTCCAACTATCTCTAGGTGGGAATTTGTGCTCTGAATTGTTAGATATATAAAGAAAGATCTTGGAATCGAGATATCGTACAAGAATCGAGGTCATTCCAATATAGAAGTGAATTATGACTCGAATTGGGCAAGGTGCTCGGCCACTCGGAAGTCAACCACAAGGCTCACTATCTTTATCGGGGGAAATTTTGTCTCCTGGAAGAGCAAACAAACCAGGGTTGTGAGGTTTAGTGTTGAAGAGTGTTGAAAGAGCTCAAAACTTGTATATACTGTTTGTGTATGTAAATACAATGAGAGAATACAAATATATAGGAGAGAGAAGGAGAGAAGAAATCTTATACAAGATGTGGGACTAAAGAAAAGAAGAAAGAAGAACAATAAACCATGGGCTCAATAATGGGCCCTTTAGATGGGCTTTTCTAATACTCCCCCGCAAGTTGGAGCGTACAAATCGTATACACCAAGCTTGGACAAGCACTGATAGAAGAGGGTACTGGAAAGAGCCTTTGTGAGGACATCCGCAACTTGTTCTGTCCCTAGAACATGCTTCAGGTCGATCTTCTTCATTTGAACCTTTTCTCTGATGAAGTGACAATCAACTTCGATATGTTTTGTTCTCTCGTGGAAGACCGGGTTCTTGGCTATGTGTATAGCAGCTTGGCTGTCACGGAGGAGAAGAGTTGGGGAGGGGAGCCTTACACCCAGATCGGTAAGAAGGCTTTCAAGCCAAGTTAGTTCTGAAACTACCGAAGTCATTGCCCAGTATTCTGCCTCAGCTGATGATCGAGCAACAACCGCTTGTTTCTTACTTCGCAAGGTAATCAAATGACCTCCAAAGTATGTGCAAAAACCACTAGTTGATCGCCGATCATCAAGAGATCCAGCATAATCAGCATCAGAATAAGCCATTAATGTTGGAGCAGAAGATAAGGTTTTATATACCAATCCTTGACCAGGAGCCGTTTTAAGATATCTGAGAATGCGTTCAACGGCCTGAAGATGAGATCTTCGAGGGGAATGCATATACCGGCTGACAATACCAACAGCGAAAGAAATATCTGGTCTGGAAACCGTGAGGTAGATTAATTTTCCAGCTAATCATCTATAATATTCAGGGTTCTCGAGTAAAAGATCTGAGTCCAAAGCCTTAGCGCATAACTTGTGATTAACATCCATCGGGTATTAATCGGCTTACAACCTGAATACCCCGCATCATGAAGGAGGTCGAGGCAAAACTTCCGTTGGGAGAGAACGAGGCCATCTGGCCGTCTAGCAATCTCAAGACCCAGAAAGTACCGAAGGGGCCCCAGATCCTTTGTTTGAAAAACAGTGCCTAGATGTTGTTTGACCTCCTGTATTCCTTTCGAGTCATCTCCTGTAATGATGATATCGTCAGCATAGACTAATAGAAGAACCGTTCCTGTTGTCCGGTGACGAGTGAACAGCGATAAGTCTGTCGAGCTGCGAGTGAAACCAACTTCCCGAAGGGCCTTACTGAACCTGTCAAACCATGCTCGTGGGGATTGTTTGAGGCCATACATAGCCTTCATGAGGCGACACACCTGAGACTCCTCCGTGGTCTCAAACCCGGGAGGTTGCAACATATAGACTGTTTCCTGTAGGTCGTCATTCAAAAAAACATTCTTAATATCCAGTTGGAGCAAGGGCCACCGACGATGTACAAAGACGGAGATGAGAACCCGAACGGTGTTGAGTTTAGCCACTGGTGAGAAAGTTTCTTCATAGTCCAACCCCTGTTGTTGTGCGAAGCCCCGGGCGACCAGTCGAGCTTTCAACAGATCAATCGTTCCATCAGCGGCATGTTTGACGACAAAGACCCACTTACACCCAACTGGTGTCTGACCCGGAGGAAGTGGTACGAGAGTCAAGGTCTGATTGGGCCAAAGAGAAGCCATTTCCTCCTCCATGGCGGCTCGCCAGCCAGGATGTCGTAGCGCCTCCTGCACAGAGTTAGGAACCGAAATGGAGGAAAGAGAAGTAGCAAAAGTGTGTAGTTGGGGAGAGAGGCGATGTAAGGAGACACAATTCGCCAGAGGATGAGCAGTAGAGGCAGATACCTGATCAGCAAGGCGCGGAGTAGCCGAGTTCGAGGCCGACTGCAGAGGGGCAACAGAAGGAGGAGGTTGGCGGCGAGTGTAGACACGGATAACTGGGGGCTTGGAGGGAGCAGGAGCAGGGTCGGAAAGAACCGAGAAAAGAGGCGTAGTAGCGAGAATGACAGGGCGAGGTAGGAGAGGTGGTGGAGATGTCAGTAGGGAAGGAGTGTCTAGAACGGATGAGAAGAAAGGTTGATCCTCCCGAAAGGTAACATCAGCGGAGACGGTGACCTTCCGGGTAGCGGGAGAGTAACAAACGTAGCCCTTCTGAGTACGAGAGTAGCCGACGAAAATATGTTTGGTCGCCCGGGGATCCAGCTTATCCGAGGACGGACCGAGAAGGTGGACGAATCAGGTGCAGCCAAAGACCCTGGGTGTCAGAGGGAAGGCTGGTGCTGAGGGAAATAGGAGGTTGAACGGAGTGGCATAGTTGAGGACCGAGGAAGGGAGACGGTTTATGAGGAAACAGGCGGTGGAGACCGCAAAGTTCCAGTAGATTTTCGGAACATGCATTTGAAGCATGAGAAAGTGGGCGGCGTCAAGGAGGTAGCGATTCTTTCGTTCGGCAATGCCATTTTGTTGGGGTGTGCATGCACAGGATGTTTGATGAATAATACCGAACTCTGCACAAAGATGGGCAAAGTCGTTGCTTGAGTACTCGAGCATTATCGGTGCGCAATGTTTTAATGGTTGTGGAGAATTGCGTTTGAGTCTCTAGTATAAAGTTGTGAAACACGCGACGAAGCTCGGAGCGATCACGAATTAAGTAAAGTCACGTTGTGCGAGAATAATCATCAATAAAGATGATGCAACAGCGATAGCCAAATATAGTAACTTTGAAAGGACCTCAAACATCTGAGTGCAGTAAATCAAAAGGAGCAGAGCTCCGAGTACAATGAGCGGGAAAGGAAGAACGCGGTTGTTTGCCGTACACACAAGAATCACACTGAAATACAGGGAGAGATAAATCAGGAAGCGCCTTCTGGAGGACGGGCAGAGGGGCATACCCAAGACGGCGGTGCCAATCTACGGAGGAGACGGAGGAGAGGACGGTAGGAGAGGTGTCGAGAAGGTAGAGCCCGTTTTGCAATCGACCCTTACCAATGGTAATCCGCGTCTGTCGATCATGTATCAAAAAAGAAGACGGAGTGAATATGACAGAGCAATTCATATCATGAGTAAGACGACCAACAGAAAGCAAGTTAAACAGAGAGCCCGAAACATAAAGAGTCGAGCGAAGAGATGTCGGCGCAACCAGAGACCGGAACAATCGCCCCATTAGCAACCGTAATAGAATTCGGATGAGGAGCATCCAAGTACTGGGGAGGCTTCATCGAAGTGATGTGATGAGTGGCACCCGAGTCCAAGATCCAACGCGGACTGGAGGAAAAACAAGCACTACCTGCAGTGGAAGTGGAGGCAACAGAAGCCGAAGGAGGGCTAAGAAGCCCCTGGAGGCGCTGTAGCTGGAGGCGAGCGGCCTCAAGTTCGGCACAAGTGGTGGAGTCGGTAGTGGCAACAGTCGCAGTCGGGCGAGGAGGGTAGCAATTTTTTTGTAGCACACTGCCCCAGTGTGACCGTCCCGGCCACAATACGAGCCCTTCGGGCGGCCGCGATCCCCACGTCCCCGTCCGCGAGAGGCTGAGCGTCCACCACGAGCAGAAGGCGGGGAGGAAAGCAAGGGGGGAAGGGTCTGCTGAAGAAGTGCCGGAGATGACGAGCCAGGAGTATCCAGGGGCGGTGGCACGCGAAGGAGCATAGAGCACACATCAGAGAGAGAAGGAGTAGTGGCCGAAGCAAGGACATGAGCCCGGATACTATGAAGATGTGGCAGAACACGAGCCATCATCATAGCAACGCATACGGCTTCCTTTTGGGCCCGTTGTGCAGCAAGATCAGGAGTAGCGGGTTGATGCTGAATCCAGGCTTCCGCAAGATTCTTGACCCGAGCGACAAACGACGTCATATCCGCAGCCCCGCCAGCATCGAGAGCCTGAAGGTCGGTAATAATATTATAGAGGTGTTGGAGGCTATCCTTACCGGAGTATAAGAAGTGAAGCTCCGTCCACATAGCGTTGGTCGTCTCATGGTACATGACCATCTGGTAGGGCTCACCTTCCAGGGAATTGAGTAGCCAAGTCTGAACGCGACCGTCGTTGCGTATCCAGTCGTCGGTAAGAGGGGACGGAGGTCCCTGAGTGAGATGAAGAGCAAGGCCTTTGGCCTGTAGAACTCGGCGAACCGAGTGCACCCATGGGATGAAGTTCTCTTTTCGGAGAGGGAAATATTAGTAATCCGCAGTTCATCACAGAGCTCAGGAGGAGGTTCCATGCGGTCAGCAGAGGTGTTAGCCGCCTGGTCGGTAGAATCCAAAGAAGAACCCATGAAGGCCGAAGAAGCCGTTGAGGTTAGAAAAAGGAAACCGCTGGAAGAGAGCTGGCGGGAAGACTTCCCTCGCACGACAAGCCCACACGGTTACAGAAGAGGCAGCGGCGAGTAGTCACAGCGACAAGGGCAGGCGAGAAGGAGAGGGAGGCTGCGACCCGAGTGCGGAAGAACAATCCACACGGTCACAGTGTAAACACTAACGGCCAGAGAGAGGGAGAGACCGGAGAGGTCAGCTCAAACACTAGGAGAGAGGCCGCAGCTGTTAGAGAAAAAAAGCCGTGCGGGAAGGGGAACAAGAAGCAGACCGCGCGGTTTGAGATGAAACCGTGCGGGGAGAAAAAGAAAGGGAAGAAGAGACGGTCGCACGGTCAGAGTGAAAACACCAGCGGCAGGGGAAGAAGCCATGATTAAGTGCGGACAGCGCCACGGAAAGAGAGAGGCCGCGGGAATAGAAGAGTAGAGGAAGCCGCGCGGAGAGAAGCCGCAAGAAGAGAGGAATCCGCGCGGTAAGCAAGGAAGCCGCGCGGAGAGAGGAGAAGGGAGGAGAGTGCGAGCGAAGAGGAGAGCTCGCGCGGAGAGAGACCGCGGAAAAGAATAGAAGAATTCGCACGGGAAAGACCGAACCCGCAACGGATAGAGAGAGGAGAACCCGAGAATGGGTCCCACGGAACTGAGAGAGAGTGGCTATAAGAGAAAGGGGAAGAAAGGTGGAGCCACGGGAGAGAGGGAGAGGGGGCGGTTAGAAAAAGAGAGACCGCAGTGAGACCGGCGAGAAGAGCCGGGGAAGGCAAACTCGCGGCAAAAAGCGAGTAGAGGAGAGAGGCCGCGGAAGAGCCGGCGGGTAGGAAGGCGGATGATCGAGGAGGTTAGAAACGAGGAAACCGCTCGGATCGGACCGCTCCCTCTGATACCATGTTGAAAGAGCTCAAAACTTGTATATACTATTTGTGTATGTAAATACAATGAGAGAATACAAATATATAGGAGAGAGAAGGAGAGAAGAAATCATATACAAGATGTGGGACTAAAGAAAAAAAGAAGAACAATAAACCATGGGCTCAATAATGGGCCCTTTACATGGGCTTTTCTAACAAAGAGGAATATCGAGCCATGTCCCACAATGTTGCTAAGATCATGCGAATTAGACAGACTTTTTTGTGAAATTGGCTATCCAGTTCAAGATCTGTTACGGACTTGCACGACGACGAGACGTCGTGACGGGTCTACATGTGGAGGAAGACGACGGCGGGTTCGCGATGGCGGTGTGACTATTTTATTTATTTCGCACATTATTATTTCATATTATGTTGTGTATGCATTTATTTTACTCGCACGTGTTATTCAAACCTCGTGCCTATAAGGGGTGGAGTTGTACTCCTTTTTAATTATTCTTGGATGAAAGAGAATTAGGGTTATTCCTTAAGGTTTTCCTCACAACCCTAATCCCACACTTCTTCCTCACTTCCGTCAGCCCTTCCCCTCGCTGGGTTACTCTCCCAGTTCGTATCAATTTGGTCTCACCTGCCTCACCGCCTACCATCTCGCAGCCAGTCCTTGCGATCATCCGTGAGAACTCCGACACAAAGCCGATTCGTCTAGTTTCCGCTCTGCTACAGTGCGGCTTCGTCCATTTCTGCTTACGTCGTTCGCACGTAGTCGACTGGGTTGCGTCCCGATTTGGCCTGCGATGCTAGTTCGAGGCCTGTTTCCCGATCCACCCAACTCCTAGCGTCCGACCTCCGTTTCCGCTTCCTTCCACGCCGCATCCCATGATCCGTGGCTCTCGGAGCCTGTGCGATTGCTGATCGGCAGTGCCAGCCGATCTGTCGCAAAAAGCTTGTAGGACCGCTGCTTCCACCGATTTCAAACACATGTTGGCTTCCTCGTTGTCTTCTGAACCTGAACCACTTGAACCTTCAGATGACAAATTGTCCCAAGTTTCTGCCTTCAAAACCTTCTTCTTATTCTTTTTGTCGTGCCTCTTCTCTTTTTGTTCTTTTAGATACTTTGGGCACTTGCTTCTAATATAACCAATCCTTCTACAATAATAGCATTCTGGTGGTGGACGCTCTTAATCTTCCTCAGTATTGACTTTTCCCCTACTTTTCTTAATTCCAGATTCCTTCTTGTTAAAGTATTTTTTGAACGAATTTCTTCTCTCAGGATTCCTCATAAATCTCTTAAATTTTCTCACAAACAACGCCTTCTTTTCCTTAGGTTTCATCATCTTCTTCATCATCTTCATCTGTTTCACTCTCCACTTATTTCTTAGACTTCAACACCAACGCCATCTTTTTCGGCTCTAAGTTACACTCTTGTTATTGAATTTTCAATTCTACTTCATGGGTTTTCAGATTTTCAATGAGACTCTCAATTTGAAGAGTTTTAAGATCATGTGATTCTGAGATGGCGATCACCTTCAGATTGAACTTTGGGGGAAGTCATCTTAAAATCCTTCTTACCCAATCTCCGTTTGAGAAATTCTTTCCAAGGACTTTATAATCGCTGATGATTTTTGTAAATCTTGTGTACATTGAATCAACATCTCCGTCAACCTCCATCCTGAACTTTTCAAATTCTGACTCCAATAGAAACAACTTCGAGTCATTCACCAGCGATGTACCTTCATGTGTAACTTCAAGTAAATTCCAAATATCATAAGCAGTTTCACATACGCAAACTCTATTAAATTCAGTTCTATTTAACGCACAAAATGAAGCGTTCATGGCCTCGGATGGCGTGGTGGACACCGCCTTGCCTACTTTTCACCTCTTAGAGCTACCTTGTTTCTCGGTGGGCGACATTTCAGGCACGCAGACCATGGAGTTGGAAGACACGTTGAGTGATCGTTCCATTGTGGTCATTGTGGACAATGGTGTGAGCCACAACTTCCACTCAACCCATTTGGCGCACCAGCTTCACCTTCCCTTGGTTCCCTCCCCTGACTTTACAGTCTGTCCGAGCGATGGGCGTTGTCGTCCGACCCACGGGTGTTGCACCGCTCTCTCCCTGACGGTGGGGTCCTGCCCGGTGACCGCAGACTTCTACACCTACAGGCTCGGCAGTATTGACACCATTCTGGGAGTGGCCTGGCTCCGCACATTGGGCGAAGTGCGGGTAAACTGGGAGAGTAGGATTATGCAGTTCCTACAGGAGGGCCTGACGTGCCACTTGGTGGGCGACTCCGTTCTGTTTCACTCCTCGGTCTCAACTAGTGTGATTCAGCGGACCGTCGACGTCAACTTTTCTGCTTAACTTTGCCCGCTCTCTGCTCCGACACCGCCACCTCCTTCACACCCGGGCGACCTTCAGGCATTACTCGCCGAGTTCGACGACATTTTTGAGTCCCCGACCGGCCTCCCGCTGGCTCGCCCGACAGATCACGTCATTCCCCTCCAGCCCGGTGTTGGGGCGGTGTCGTCCCGCCCTTTTTCTACGGTCATATGTAGAAGGGCGAGATCGAGCGGCGGGCCTGTGAGATATTGATGGGGGGGCCTCATTCGCCCCAGTGCAAACCATTTCTCCAGCTCGATCCTCTTGGTCTGGAAGGACGGTAGCTGGCGTTTCTGCGTCGACTTCTGGGAGCTCAACAAGGTCATCATGTCGGACAGGTACCTGATCCCGGTTATTTAGGAGCTTATGGACGAGCTCCATTGCGCCATATTCATAACCAAGCTTGACCTCTGAGCGGGTTAGCACCAGATCCTGGTAGGACCCAAGAAAATCCCCAAGAGCGCTTTCAGGACGCATGCCGGTCACTACGAGTTCTTGGTCATGGCTTTCGGCCAGACCAACGCATAGACCACCTTCAGGGTGATGATGAACAATATTTTTAGGGCGGTACTTCGTCAACACGTTCTCGTTTTTTTGATGACATTTTGGTATACAGTTCTTCCTGGCAGGAACACCTTCAACACATTCGCCTCACTCTGACTACCTTCCGGCACCATCACCTCAAGCTCCATCCGAAGTCCTTTTTGGGGCGTCAGAAGTAAGCTTCCTCGACCACACCATCTCGACCCGGGGGGTCTCTATGGACGAGGAGAAGATCACGGCGATTCTTCATTGGCCGACTCCTACATCCCTGCGGGACGTCTGAGGACTCCTCAGTTTGACGGGATACTATGGCCGCTTCATCAAAGGGTACGAGGCTCGAGCTCGACCACTTACACAGCTCCTGAAGAAGTCGGAGGAGGGTCCCTTTTAGTGGACGGACGCAGCCGCCGCCTTTCAATAGGCCCTAATATGTGGGTCGGTGATGTCCATGCCAGATTTCTCTCTGCCATTCTGAGTTGAGTGTGACCCATCGGGCTCTGGGGTGGGAGTTGTACTCATGCAGGTCAGACGACCGATAGCCTACTTCAGTCAGGCTTTCTCCATCACTGTCTGCAGCAGCTCCGCGTATAAGAATGAGCTCATGGGCCACATTCTCGTCGTTCGGCATTACCTCCCATATCTGCTGGGTCGCCCCTTCGTGCTCCGCACCGACCACCATAGCCACTGCTACCTCTTCCAACAGAAAATCACAATGCCCGACCAGCAAGTGTGGGTGGCCAAACTCTTGAGCTCTGACTTCACCATCGAGTTCCTCCCGGGGAGGGCAAATGGGGCAGTCAATGCCCTCTCTCGGCAGAGTCAGTTGCTAGAGCTCATGACTATCTCTCAGCTGATGTGGGAAGACGCGGCGATTATCCAGCACGAGGTCGAGGCCAACCCCGTTTTATCCGAGATCCAGACGGCGTTCAACGCGGACGCCTCCTCCCACCCACCATACTCACTTGTAAGGGATCGCTTGTACTTCAAGGGCCGCCATGCTCTAGCTCCCTCTTCTCCAAGAATCACCCGCCTCCTCGTCAAGTTTTATGCTTCGCCCTCTGGAGGACATGTCAGGACCTTCCGTACCTACCGCTATTTAATGGCGCTCTCTACTAGCCCCACATGTTCCGACAGGTCCAAGCATTCGTGGCCGCCTGTTTGGTCTGCCAGAAGCCCAAGAACGAGGCAGTGTTTCCAGCAAGCCTCCTTCAACCTCTTCCCATTCCGAACCGCATTTGGGAGGGTGTGGCCATGGAATTCATTACACGGCTACCGCACTTCCAGGGATTCGATCGTATCTTGGCCGTGGTGGGAAGACTGTCCAAATACAGTCATTTCATACCCCTTCGTCACCCTACACAGCCACCACAGTCGCGAACAGCTTCATCAGTGGCGTCGTACGCCTTTGTGGGTTTCCTCGGTCGATCGTGAGCGATCGTGATCCGCTTTCTTGAGCACCTTCTAGACCACACTTTTCCGGCAACGGGGGACTCGTCTCCGCATGAGTACTACTTATCACCTGCAGACGGATGGCCAGTCTGAGGTCCTCAACCACTGTTTGGAGACGTAGCTCCGCTTCTTCGCGGGGGAGCAACCACGCAGATTGGCCAAGTGGCTCTGTTGGGCCGAGTAATCCTACAACACTGCCTACCACAACGCAGCAGGTGTCATCCCGTTTGAGGATTTATATGTCCGGCCGCCACCCTCCATTCTTCGTCATCTGCTGGGAGAGTGTCAGGTCGAGAGTTTGGCCACTGCCCTGGAGGACCGTGACACCATCCTGGATCACCTGAAGCATCAGCTCATACAGATCCAGCAGAAGATGTCCTTTGCAAACAAGAAGCGGCGCGACCTTTCCTTCCAGGTGGTGGAGAAGGTATTCATCAAATTGCACCCATATCGCCAACTGTCTATGGCTCGAAGGCCCTGCCCGAAGATAGACCCACGGTTCTTTGGACCATTCGAGGTACTAGCGCGTATCGGTGCGGTCGCATATCGCCTACGCCTCCCCGCCGAGAGCCGCATACACCCGGTCTTCCACGTTTCTCAGCCGCATCCTGTGATGGTCAACCATGCCACCACAGACCACATTCCGGCCGACGCCGATCTCGTTGGTGAGGCACTGTACTACCCGGCCAAGATACTCGATTATCGCTTCCTTCTGTCGAGAGACCCCACTTTGGAGGAAATTTTGGTTGGCTGGGCAAATCACCTGAACTCTGATGCTACATGGCCCCCTTAGGATAACTTCTACCTCCAGTTCGCTAACTACTGCCTTGAGGACAAGACACATTTTCCATACGGTGGTATTGTTACGGACTTGCACGACGACGAGACGTTGTGGTGGGTCTACACACGGAGGAAGATGACGACGGCTCTGTCTGGAGGAGGAAAAACCGTAGACGTTACGCCTACATGACCATTTTATGTATTTTGCCCTTTGTTATTTCATATTATGTTTTGTACGCATTTATTTTACTCGCACTTGCAATTCGCACTCCACGACTATAAGGGGTGTTGTACTCAATTTTTATTATTCTTGGATGAATGAAAATTATGGATGCTCCTTAAGGTTTTCCTTTCAACCTTAATCCCCCTCTTCTTCCACACCTCAGGCGGCCCTTTCCCTCGTCGAGTTCCTCTCCCAGGTCGTATCAAGATCTCACTCCTCTATAGTGCGATAATCAAGCTGTGATACAGATAACTACTAATCCTTTGTTTCAAAAAAGCACAAAACACATCGAGCTTGATTGTCACTTTGTGAGAGAAAAATATGACAAGGACTTATTTATCTGAGTCATGTGAAAACCGGGGATCAAGTTGCAGATACTCTTACTAAGGGAGTTACCTTATATTATTCTAATAGAAAGTTCATTTGGAACCTTGTATGTAAGTTTGTTAGGAATAATAATTAGCTATGTTAAAAATATTAAGGATCTTCTTGAGCTGAAAGACATGAATGGGTCACGTGAGTCACCCAGCATAATGCACTTACCAAAGAGGGACATGGAGAGGGTGTGTAGCCACATTTAGAAGCCAAACCAATTTAAATTGATTGTTCTCATTCTTGGAATTATTATATTTGTTATACCCTCTACTCATGCCCACATAAATTAAAAACGCCATTGGGGAGTGCTTATGGGCCAAAAAAATAGTCATCCAACTAAGTAATATGGTATTTTTTTCAGTGATCCAGACTAATCCAGAATTCAGAATTGTTACTATACCCAAAAATAGTCATGCAATAAAACTTTGATCAATTAATGTCAGATAAAATTAGATTGTCGATAACACACCAGATAATAGTACAAGATAAAAGGTTATGAATGAAAGTATACCTTTCAGCGAACCATGATCCTTCAGCTTCTGTAACTGCAGTTGCAAAATGGAGGAATCAAGATATGCACGGGTGGTCAATCTATATGTCCCGTTAACTAGCAAAAGTGGAACTGTAGCAGCACGTCGAGCAACTGAGAAGGCCATAGCAAGAGCAGGATCTTCTGAAAGTGACAGCCTAGAATTTATCGGCTAATTAGGTCATTAATTATGAGGGAATAATTTGACATAATGAGTAAGTTTAGGAAACCAACAAAGGATCCAGAAAGCATCTTGGTTATTGAGAAAGATCAATACAATTTCTAGCATGAGAAATAGATACTGAATGCTTACAGGTGCTGACTAAACATAATCTTTTGAGAAGCAACGGCCAAAGAAGATAGGCCATTAGTAACTGACTTTAGATTTACTGGCAGCTTCTTCATATTCCAGACTTTCTGCAAAAATATTAAGTGTGAAAAATGCAGCAAGTCAAACGACCAACCAATAATGCCAAAAATAATTACCTCCTGTGTGATGAAATATAACTGAAATGATATCTTGTCATAGTAATGGTATGCACCATCAGCCATTGATGGAGCAACTACATGTCTCATAGAACCCCACAATGTAGCCCCAAGTTGAGCCAATAATGTATCATGTGCAACAGTATAGCTTTGGTATTCCTGCAACAGAATACAATTACAGGGACATGATCAGAACTACAAAAACTATCTCAAGTTATGCATATCAAATATCTAATATAAAGCAACTTATTCATGAAATCAAGTGATAAAATTTGCTATTACTGATTCAAATATTAAGTTGTAAGCTAAGAAGCAGGCATACAAAGGTAAACCTCAGGAGTATCACTGAACAAATTCCATTTCTCCATCCGTTGTAATGCATCGAGAGCCTTCTTTTTATGGCTTTCATCAGAGTCATCACTGTTGTATCCCTCCAGTTCACCTTTCAAATCATGCATCCTTTCTTCTAGCTCTGAATTGCCATTTAAATTATCAATATGTTAGGGACATGGTTACAAGTTAATGTGCTAGATTTCAGGTGAAATTGCACTTTTCAACCCTCTTTATTATAATAGGTGCATATGTCGGGAATTAAATCATGTCATGTCATGAGTACATAAAAATTTATCAAATTAATTTTCGAGGGATAAACTCTGCATTCCAACCTCAAGGCTTACAACCAACACAAACAAAAAAAACACATTTTTAATGAGGATGAGATACACAAGTCAATTATAAAAAAAACTATTATTACCAATCCCATCAACATCCAAACAAGAGTCAACATGAGCGAATACCTAAGTCATTTTCCAAATCATTTTGAGCAACATCTATCCGTTCAACCTTAAGTAAACCCTTTTTCTTTCTTAGCCTGGCACTAAATTTTATGATTTTTTCTACCCTATAAATGGATTCATTTTCTGCTCACTCGTTGTGCATGTCCAAACCACCTAAACTTTTTAAAATTGTATTGCCAAAAGGAAATAATAAAACTAACTTTGAATAATGACCTTTGCTCATATTCACGGGGAGATACTTCTCCAAAAGAAATACACAACAATTGGGACTTCGAGAAGTGTATGGCTCAAAAGAAAGAGGCATACCTTCACAGAGAGCAATCTTTGTTCTTCTCCCTTTGCAATGTTTAAATGCAAAAAGTTCATAAATATCAATCTCTGCTACAAGAATATCAATGGCTTGGTGATCCTGCAGTAGAGTTTCAAAATGCATAGCAATTAACAAACAATTGTGTAAATCACAGCGCAAAATAAATAAACAAGAAATTTTGATGAAATAAATAAAGTATTTTGAACACAAAACCATGGTATTTAAAATGATTAAGGAGACAACTGGGAGAGATAAATGCACTCAAAGGATCACATTCATTAAAAGAATCCTTTTAATGATGGACATTTGAAGTAACCCTTCAGTTAATGCTAGTGTATAGATGTGAACATAACTTGAGTAAATGCTGCATTTGTTATAAACATGAAATGCCACGAGAGGTATTTTGCCCTAATAGAATGCAAGTATCAGGTAAGAAAGAAGTCATTGACAGACAATTTGAGGGTGTTTGAGATGAGAATGTTGAAATAAAAGCGTGCTAAGACTAAAAAATAGAATTAAAAATAATATAGTAGAAAGGGAATGCAAGTAATACCAACTGAAGTTAATGATTGGCAATATCTATGTGATTTTAAAATGTGCAGGGAAGAAGATGCGCCCAAATCATAAAGTAGAATTTGAGTGTGTTTTGAAGGATTACGTGGGGAAAAGGTAGATCAGTAAGAAGCAGCATCAGAATTATGTAGGAGCATAAATCAGTAAGAAGCAGTAAGACAACATAATAACAAATCTGCTGAGGTATTCGTTGGACGCCCTATTCAGGAGAGCCATAAAAGCAGCAGGAACCGCAACCTCTTGCTCTTGAATTATATGCATATTGCTCTTAACCCCTTATGTTTGCATATATAGTGGTTAAGGAGGTAAAATCTTACCAAGTCTCTACGGGTAACCCATTGTATTCTAATTTTTAAGGGTCTCTGTAGTATAAAGCCAGATACTAATAAGAAACTCTTCGAAGAGAAAAGAAAAGAGCAATATATGCTCTGGGTAAAACGTTGAGTAAGAATAACAAAAGTGGTCGAGGAGCATGGAAAGTGGCGTCAAGATCCGCAGTATCCCGCTTGCATGCAGACGAACTAGATTATATAGTATATGAAGTCTGTGATATAGTTGTATGTCTGAGTCTAGTTGTATGTCCATAATATAGTTGCTTAGTATATCTTAAATGTATATGCATGAGTCGATATGGGACATGGCCATGTACAATTACGCTTGTAATGAAATGAAAATTTTTTATTTTGTACATTTTGGTACTCATTGTGATTATATTTTACGGTGCTGTGATAAAATAAAAACTCAAAACTCTACTATGTGATGTGCACTGTAAATTATGGCAGTTTGTGGGTCGTAACAATTAAGTGTCAGCACTGAGATACCATCATGAAATTTTCAAAAAAAGGACGACATTTTTACGAAACAATTTTGTTTTATGATAATTTTTTATGTCTATGTTTCCTTTGATTTTTCTTATGCTTGGCTTCAATGTTGGTTGGGTCATATGGAGATCACACACACGCCTAGGTGACAGTGGCCTAGCATGATGGTGTTCCCACCATTCGCGGCCCCCAGGAGCGCATTAGAAAATTGAGTGACGGCTGGAGTACTACGCTCTGGGGGCGGCGAGCAGGGCGAGCGACTTCACGTCGATTTTCCAACGCGGCCGCACAGGAGGCCTTGTGAACTTTCACTCGTGTGTGTGAGTATATATATATATATATATATATATATAGTTTAATTTGTAATTTGTAGTACAATATAATCGTCCTTTAATTGAATTAAAAATAATTGTAGAGAAAAACTCAACCTTGTATATACTATCTCAATAATGAAATACAATGTATGAATACACATTTATAGGAGGGAGAAAGAGAGAAGAGAGTCCTATACAAGATGTGTGACTAAACGAGAGAAAAGTAGAAATCCAAAAATGGGCATATTTACATGGGCTTTTCCAACACTCCCCCGCAAGCTGGAGCGTACAAGTCGTATGCACCAAGCTTGGATAGGCACTGGTAGAATAGGGTGCTAGGTAGAGCCTTTGTGAGGATATACGCCGCTTGTTCAGTACCAGGAACATGCTTCAATTCTATCTTCTTCATTTGGACTTTCTCCCGAATAAAGTGACAGTCTACTTCAATATGTTTCGTTCTTTCATGAAAGACTGCATTCTTCGCAATACGCATAGTCGCTTGACTGTCGCATAACAGGATGGCAGGTGAGGGAAGTTTTACCCCTAGATCGACCAGGAGACTCTCAAGCCAGGTAAGCTCAGAGAAAACAGATGCCTTCGATCGGTATTATGCTTCAGCTGATGATCGAGAAACCACTGCTTGTTTCTTACTTCGCTAGGTAACGAGATAACCACCAAAATAGGTGCAAAAACCACTGGTTGACCGACGATCATCCAAGGAACCGGCATAGTCAGCATCAGAGTACGCTACCAATATTGGAGTAGAGGATGAGGTTTTGTATATCAATCCCTGACCCGGGGCTGTTTTCAGGTATCGAAGATGCGCTCAACAGCTTGAAGGTGAGATGTTCGCGGAGCATGCATAAACCTGTTGACCACCCCAACAGCGAAGGAAATATCCGGTCTTGTGACCGTTAGATTAATTTTCCAACCAGTCGTCGATAATATTCCGGATTTTGAAGAGGAAGGTCTGTATCAGAAGAATGTGCACACAACTTACGATTTGCATCCACTGGAGGAGTAGTAGGCTTGCATCCCGAGTAGCCAGCATCTTGAAGGAGATCCAGGCAGTACTTCCTTTGGGAGATGACGAGTCCATCTGGTCGTCTTGCGACCTAAAGACCAAGGAAGTAACGAAGATGTCTCAGATCCTTTGTTTGAAAGACGGAGCTGAGGTGATGTTTGACTGCTTGGATGCCATTTGAATCGTCTCCGGTGATTAAGATATCATCAACATAAACTAACAAAAGAACAGTTCTCGTTGCCTGATGACGAGTGAACAGTGAGAAGTTAGCTGAACTCCGAGTAAAGCCGACTTGTCGGACGGCCTTACTGAACTTGTCAAACCATACTCGAAGTTATTGTTTGAGACCATAGATGGACTTCTTAAGATGACAAACTCGGGATTCCCCCGTGGTCTCAAACACGGGCGGTTGCTGCATGAAAACTGTTTCCTGGAGATCGCCGTTGAGAAAGGCATTTTTGATATCCAGTTGGTGTAATGGTCATTGACGATGCACAGCCACCGAAAGAAGAACACGAACGGTGTTCACCTTGGCCACAGGGGAGAATGTTTTCTCATAATCGACGTCTTGTTGTTGGGTGAAGCCACGAGCCACCAGGCGGGCCTTCAGACAGCCAAGTTCCAGGTCTGGTTAGCCCAGAGAGCCGTCATTTCTTCTTTCATGGCTGCCCGCCAGCCAGGATATTGGAGAGCCTCCTGCACAGAGTTAGGTACAAAAATCGAGGATAATGAAGTAGCAAAGGTCTGAAGTTGTGGAGATTGGCGATGTATGGATTACATAATTCATCATGGGATGAACTGTAGATTCTGGTATCGGATCAGCGGGACTCGGAGCATCAGAGGGAAAGGCAGACTGCAGTGGGGCACTGGAGGCAGGATGGCGACGAGTGTATACATGGATAACAGGAGGCTTGGCAAATGGGTGCCTGGCCTGGAGGTCTTGGTGGTGGAGGAGTGGTAACGAGAATGATAGGACGTAAAACAGTTGGTAGAGGAGGTGTAGGATCTGAAGCACAAAAGAAAGGAAGATCCTTCCAAAAGGTAACATCAGCCGAAACCATCACCTTTCGGGTAGCCGGTGAGTAGTAGACGTAGCCTTTCTGTGTCCAAGAGTAGCCAACAAAGATGTGTTTGGTTGTCCGGGGGTCTAATTTATCCAAGGATGGACCAAGGGTGTGAACGTAGCAAGTGCACCCAAAGATGCGGGGTGTGAGAGAAAATGCTAGAGTAGACGGGAACATGCGACTGAAAGGAGTGGCATTGTGGAGGATGAGGGAACGAAGACGGTTTATCAGATAGTAAGCCGTCGAAAGAGCAAAGTTCCAATAAGGTTTGGGAACGTGCATTTGGAGCATGATGGAGCGGGCCACATCGAGAAGATGTCGATTCTTCCGCTCAGCGACTCCGTTTTGTTGGGGGGAATAGGCACATGAAGTTTGGTGAATAATCTCAAAGTAAGAGCAAAGAGTCGCAAATTCGTGACTAGTGTATTCGCGAGCATTATCCGTGCGGATACTTTTGATGGTCGTGGAGAATTGTGTTTGGGTCTCAAGAAGGAATGTCTGAAAGACCCGAGGAAGCTCGGAGCGATCATGAAGTAGGTATAGCTACGTCATTCGCGAATAATCATCAATAAAGGTTAGAAAATAACGATAACCAGATATGCTAGTAACTTTGTACGGACCCCAAATATCAGAGTGTACTAAAATAAAAGGAACAGTGCTCCGAGTACAATGAGATGAAAAAGAGGAACGAGCCTGCTTGCCTAACACACATGATTCACACTGAAAAAAAAGGTAAGATACATCTGGGAGAGCTTTCTGAAGGACTGGTAAAGAGGCATGGCCAAGGCGCCGATGCCAATCGACGGAGGAGACTGAAGAGAGAATAGCTGGAGAGTCATCAAGGAGGTAGAGCCTATTCTGCAGTCGCCCCTTACCAATAATAGTCCGCGTCATGTGATCCTGTATCAGAAAAGAAGAAGAGGTGAATGTTACAGAGCAATTCAAATCATTAGTCAGGCGACCAACAGAAAGCAAATTAAACGGGGAGCCCGGAACATGAAGAGCAAAGCGTAGAGAGAGAAGAAGTGCGAGGGATGTCAGCCGAGCCAGAGACAGGAACAGTGTCCCCATTGGCCACTGTGATACACTTAGGATGAGGAGAATCCAGGTATTGATGTGACCACAGGGAGGTGATGTGATGGGTGGCACCTGAGTCCATTATCCAGCGTGGACTAGTGGAGAGACAAGTGATACCTTCTTGGGAGATGGAAGCAGCAGAGGCAACGGAGGCAGGTGGGCGACTGAGCAGACCATGAAGTTGTTGGAGCTGAAGGCGGACCTCTTCAAGGTCAGTATGAGCAGCGGAGTCGGTAGCAGCAATAGTGGCATGTGGATGAGGAGGAAGCCCATGCTTGCGATAGCATGTGGCTTCAAGGTGGTCATCCTTTCCGCAGAAGGAACACTTTGGGCGAGGCCGACCTCCCCGCCCGCGGCCCCAAGAGCCAGAACGCCCCCCGCGAGGAGGAGGGGGCAAGGCAGCATGGGAGCAGAAGTCTGCTGCAGGAGAGCTGGGGACGGAGGAGCAGAACTATCAGGAGGCGGTGAGACCTTGAGCAGCATAGAACACACATCTGATAGTGAGGGGGTAGCAACCGAGGAGAGGATCTGGGCCCGAACGCTGTGAAGATGAGGCGGAACACGAGCCATTATCATGGCCACCCCGACGGCTTCTTTCTGAGCTCGTTGTGCAGTAAGGTCCAACGTAGGGGGTTGATGTTAGATCCATGCTTCAACAAGAGTTTTGGCCCGAGCAACAAATGCGGTGAGGTCGGTGGCCCCGCCAACATCAAGAGACTGGAGATCAGTAATAATGTTATAGAGATGTTGGAGACTATTTTTTCCGGAATATAGCAACTGAACCTCATCCCACATTGCCTTGGCCGTTTCGTGATACATGGCCATGCGGTAGTGTTCAGTATCAAGGGAGTTGAGGAGCCATGTCTGAAACAGAATTTCATTGCGCAACCAATCATTAGTAAAAGCAGCAGGAGGCGCTTGGGTCAAGTGATGGAGAAAACCTTTGGACTGTAGTACTCGCCACTCGGCGAACAGAATGTACCCACTCCATGAAGTTCTTCCCGGCTAATGAAATGATAGTAATCCGCAACTCATCACGGAGTTCAGGGGCAAAGGCTGGGCGGTCTGCAGAGGAAGACGCCGTCTGTCCGGTTGATTCTGGAGAGGTTGCCATGACTAGGCAGGCAGGAGACTAGGTCGGCGGACATGAAAAGAAACAGCGACCAGTCAGGAGACCGCACGGTTTGGGTGGCAGTCCACCTGCGGCAAGGCAATGAGGCCGCCGCGACCAGAATGCGGAGCGGAAAGCTGGTATAAGCCGCACGGTCACGGTGATAACACCAGCGGCAAGGTGAATGTCACGACCAGTATGCGGAGTCCGCAGCGAAAGGGAGAAACCGCTAGCGACAAGACAGGTCGCAGTGACTAGGCAGAAATCCACACGGTCAAGGTGAGTACACAAGCGGTAAGGAGAGATGCCACGACCTAGATGCGGAGCTTGTCGAGAAGAGGAGAAACCGCTAGCGACACGACAAGTCGCAGCGACTAGGCAGGAATCCGCACGGTCAAGGTGAGTACACCAACGACAAGGAGAGATGTCACGACCTAGATGCTGAGCTTGCCGAGAAGAGGAGAAGCCTCTAGCGACAAGACAGGCAAAGCGCGGCGAGAAGAGAAGCCGCGGAGACTGAGGCAAGCCGCGGTGAGCAGGGAGCAGAGGCGCGGCGAGCAGGGAGCAGAGGCGCGGCAAGAAGAGAAGTCGCGATGACTAAGGCAAGCCGCGGCGAGCAGAGAGCAGAGCAGCGGGAGGAAGATCGCGGCGGGTAGACAATAAGACCCCAGCGAGTAAGAGAAGAGAGACCACGGCGACAAAATCAAGTCGCGGCGACTTTAGACAGGTCGCGGCGACTATAGACAAGTCGCGACTAGCGGGAAGACGGAAGGCGGTTAGAGTTGTGGTGAGAAGCGAGAGGGAGACCGCGCGGATAGAAAGGGAGGACGCGCGAGCAGAGGAAACAGAGGGGAGGTCCCCGCCTGTGAGAAAGTATACAAAAGGAGGAGGAGGAGGAGAGGTGGAAGCCACGAGAGAGACAGAGCAGAAGAAGCGGTTAGAAAGACCTTGTCCGCGCGGGAAGCCGCGGTTACGGAGACTGTGCGACTAGAAAGAGGCAGGCCGCACTAGACCGCGGCTAAGCAGGAGAGGAAGCTGCCCGGTAAGCCGGAAGAACAGGCGGTTTCAAAAAACGACAGGTCGGACCGTTGCCTCTAATACCATGTAGAGAAAAACTCAACCTTGTATATACTATCTCAATAATGAAATACAATGTATGAATACACATTTAAAGGAGGGAGAAAGAGAGAAGAGAGTCTTATACAAAATGTGGGACTAAAGGAGAGAAAAGTAGAAATCCAAAAATGGGCTTATTTACATGGGTTTTTCCAACAATAATAATAATAAATTATTTCAGTTCAGATCCCAGGGCTCGCTTTTGGATCAAACAGCTCAACCAGGGAAACAATCCTAATCATTACACCACCTGGGCGGCAGGGCCCTACTCAGGTCCTCATAATTACAATTATACCCATCTAAATTGCAGAATATCCTCATTTTCCGTGAAAACTGGAAACATGGCAAAAAATACGGTGGTCGACATTGGACCTATTCACCTGATGTATGTATATGCCCTTGTTTTTTGAATTTTTTTGAAATGAATTAGAAAATATGAAGTCATTAAATTAAAAAGGAGGGATAATATTGGTATTATGAATGTTTCACGAAAGGCAACTTTTCCTTTTTAATAAAGTCTAGATATATATACAAACACGGTGAGTCGTGACTGCTTATAGATGTATATTTATAATCTAAGGCTGGTTTGATTAAAGCAGGCTTATCAAAAATATCATATCATATGGCTGGGTCAAGTGTCGCCGGTTGTATTTATTTCCTGATGGTTATGGACTCAAATGGTAAAATGGCTTTGTGGAATGAGTAGATTTCTTATTTTCCCCTAAATGGACGGCTACAAAGCACGGATACTTAAAAATGCTCTACGTATCGGTTAGGTCGCGTATTGGATACGGAAAACACCCGGAAATGCATTTCCGAAACTATCGGAAACGTAATTTTAAACAAAAAAAAGAATTTAATTTCGGAATCGCGTATCCCGCAAGAGGGATACGCGATTTTGTGGGATATAATCTCGATGCTTCAATCCCGCTCCAGATCCCATTTCATTTTACGCGTCTAGGTCTCCCGCTCCATTACCTGCGACGTTTAGGTCTCTCGGTCCAAAATCCCATAAGCCGCTCCAGATCCTGTCTCTTCTTCTTCTCCTCCTCTGACTGATATAATCCCACTGCTCCAAGATATCATAATCCCACTGCTCCAGATCCAGATCATCCAAATAAGCTTCGGCGCTCCAGATCTAGATCCTCCCTGTAAGCGACCTTCTCCTCCTCTTTCTTTGATTGTTATATGATCTGTAATATGATGATATCCGTTGATTGACTGTTATACTTTTTACATGTTGGTTGTTATATGATGATATCTGTTGATATTCGTTGATTGACTGTCATACTCTTTACATGTTGGCTGTTGTAGAAATATATTGAGTCGAAACTTGTAGACTGTATTTTCCCTATACACTGTAAAGTATGAGTACATATATATAGGAAGAGAGAGAGAGATGAGTCCCAAAACAAACAATGTGGGACTAAAACTAGAGACCTAAATGAGCCTATAAATGGACTATTTACATATTCTTCATACTATTCTCTAACACTCCCCCACAAGCTGGAGCATACAAACCGTAAGCAACAATCTTGGATAGAAACTGCTGATACATTGGTCCTGGTAAAGCCTTGGTCAAGATGTCGGCAACTTGCTCATGCTCCAATTCAAGTTTCTTCAGTTGAACCTTTTCCCGGACAAACTGAAAATCAACTTCAATGTGTTTTGTTCGCTCATGGAATACAGGGTTCTTGACAATATGTATAACAGCCTGACTGTCGTAGAGCAAAGTTGCAGGTGAGGATAGTTTGACTCCTAAATCATCAAGCAGACTTTCCAACCAGGTGAGTTCAGATACAACAGTTGTCATTGCACGATACTCAGCTTCAGCAAAAGAACAAGCAACCACTGATTGTTTCTTACTCTGCCATGTGATAAGATTTACTCCAAAATAAGTACAAAATCCAGTAGTGGACCGTCGATCATCAAGAGAGCCCGCATAATCCGCATCTGAGTACGCGACAAGAGAAAGAGAGGTCGATGTCTTATAGACAAGCCCCAGTCCCGGAGCAATCTACAAGTACCTGAGGATGCGTTTGACTGCCTGTAGATGAGAAATTTGTGGTGAATGCATAAAGCGACTGATCACCCCAACAACAAATGAGATATTGGGTCTCGTGACCGTCAAGTATATCAGTATACAAGGCGCCGATAATATTCTGGATTTGTAAGCAGTGAATCAGAGTTAGGTCCATTAGCACATAACTTGTGGTTGACATTGATAGAAGTTTCCGCAGATTTGCACCCAGAGTAGCCAACATCCTGAAGGAGATCGAGACAATACTTCCTTTGTGATAAGACAAGGTCATCAGGTCGTCTTGTTATCTCCAGACCAAGAAAATATCGAAGATTTCCCAGATATTTTGTTTGGAAAACCGAGTTTAAGTGTTTTTTGATCTGATGTATCCCGTTGAAGTCATCACATGTTATCAAAATATCATCAACATAGACCAGGAGAATGACAGTCTCAGTTGATTGATGACGAGTGAAAAAAGAGAAGTCGGTCGAGCTCCGCTTGAATCGAACTTCGCGAACAGCCTTACTGAATTTCTCAAACCAAGCTCGAGGAGACTGTTTGAGACCATAAATAACTTTTCGAAGAAGGCACAAACGAGACTCTCCTGAGGTCTCAAACCCGGGAAGTTGGCACATGTAGACAGTCTCTTGGAGATCACCATTCAGAAAAGCATTTTTAATGTCCAGCTAATGAAGGGACCAGTGGCGGTGGACAGCGAGGGAAATTAGAACCCGGGCAGAGTTCAGTTTGGCAGCCGGCGAGAATGTTTCCTCGTAGTCCAGGACCTTGTAGTTGGGTGAACCCTCGTGCCACAAGTCGAGCTTTGAGTCGATCGATAGTCCCGTCCGGCGCATGTTTAATGGAAAAAACTCATTTACAGCTAACACAGGACTGGTCTGGAGGAAGGGGAACCAGATCTCAGGTATGATTCGCCCAAAGGGCAGACATCTCAGCATCCATTGCCGCACATCACCCAGGATGTTAAAGAGTCTCATGCACAGAGTTAGGGATAGAAATAGAGGATAGAGCAAGAGCAAATTTGAGGAGAGGGGGTGATAATCGATGTAAAGAAATGTAGTTTGCCAGTGGATGAGCCGTAGAGGTGGAGGCAGGATCGTCCGGCCGCGAGATAGCATTGGTAGAGGGTAGCTGTGGATGCGCCTCAGAGTGTGAAGCACGGCGAGTGTAGACACAAAGGAGATGTGGTTAGGTGGTGGTGGTCCGGGTTGTGGAGTTGGAAGGAGAGGTGGTAAAGGAGTCATGACTGGAACGGTAGGATGAGACAAGGGAGGAGGGAGAGGAGAAGTAGAAGGGGAAGTGTAAAACGGTTTGTCTTCAAGGAAGGTGACATTAGCCGAGACAACCACTTTGTCATCAACGGGAGAATAGCAGACGTAGCCCTTTTAAGTGCGAGAGTACACTAAATCGATAAAAAAATATTATGTTATTTATTACTTTTTTATTATTTTTTGAAGAAAAAATTTACAACAAAAATCTCACGCAGGTACATCTTTTATATTCTACAGGCGCAAATAAGGCGCACGGAGGCCCAAACCTCTGAGCCTGATAAACCTGGAGCCTTAGGCACGCCTTTAATAACATAGCCTCTCAGTCTGCTCCTGCACCTCGCTCCGCTCATGTGCGTACCTCCATCAGTCACTTCGCTCGAGCATCCCGCTCCGTTTCGCATCTCCATTCACAGCTCCAGTCACCGCTCAGTTATCCTCCAACAGTTTGTTGTCGGTTCCTGTTTGACACCTGAAATGTTGTCCTAATTTGAAGGCATTTTTTGTGTCAGTCTCTATTGGAGATTCTCCATGGATTTTGTTTTGTTCCTCTTTCTATAAGCAAACCCTGAGGGTTTTTTTCTTAGTGGATGTGGTGTTTTTTCCCTTGATTTCTTGATTTTTATTCTTGGATTATCATATTGGGGAATGGTGAGACGCATGCAATCTCTTTCGGTCACAGAGTTTTCTCCATTACTTTGCTATCTGGTGGACCTACTCAGCCAAGTCATGACCATAATACTCCTCAAATCCCGACTATACGTCTAGATGACTCCAATTTTCACTTGTGGTCTCGGGTTATCACCCTTGCCTTGAAAATCCAGCGCCTGTTTGGCCATGTTCTGGGGACTATATCAGCATCTGTCCATAATTCCCCTGAATGGTTGCAATGGGAGTATGAGAATTCTTTAGTTATGTCCTGGCTGACTAATTCAATGGTGGAATCCATTTCCTGGAATTACATGTTCTTAGATACCGCTGCCGATATTTTAAAGAGGGTTGAGGCTACGCACTCATACAGGGGGAATGCTGCTCGGATTTTTCAACTGAGATAGAAGATCTTTCTAATATGACAGGGTGATCGTCCCCCTTCGGTCTACTAAATGGAGTCCACTCAGTTTTATCAAGAGTACGATCACTTTGACTCTCTCACTCTTATGTCTTCTGAGGATGAGATTCTTGTTCGGCCTCGGGAAGAAAGGAATAAAGTTTTGTGTTTCTTCATGGTCTGCATCGGGACTTCGATCAGATCAGTGTTCAGATCCTTGGGCGCTCTGTCGCGCCATCTTCCAAAGGTTCATATTCTTGTACAACAAGAACTTAATAGGCAACATCTTGGATTCCTGACTCTGCTCCGGAAGGTGCTGCCCCGACTGCTTAGTTTGGTACTCCTCGTGATGCTAGATCCAAGTTCACTGACAAAGACCATTTAATAGTTAATATTGCGGGAAGTCATGTCATACCCGGGACACTTGCTTTCGGCTTCATGGATTTTCCACACCATGAGGTGGTTTTGCTCCACGGGGAGGTCGTGGTTCTGGTTTCTCTCACGGTCGCTCATCTCAGTCAAGGTCTACTCATTTGTCTGATGCCTTCGAGGAGATCTTACCTTTATCTAATATTATGGGTCCTCCAATGGCTTTGTTGGGCGAAGAGATCCATGTGTTTCGCCGCTTGATGAAGGGACAATTTACTGAGACATCCGCTTCATCATCCTCATATGTTCATCAGGGTCCCTCAGGTACTCATGTTGCGTCTTCTCGTGCATCTACCGACTGGATTATTGATTCTGGAGCAACGGATCATATGACTGGTTCTGCTACAAATTTTGTGTCTTATCATCCCTTGTCTGGCCGACAGGACAAGGTGAGCATTGCAGATGGCTCCTTCTCCCTGCTGGGAAAGGATCCATCTTCTTCTCCTCTCTTGCCTTTCTTCTGTTCTTCATGTACCAAAGTTTACTCGGAATCTTCTCTGCATTAGTCATCTGACCAATTCTATGAACTATATTGTGACCTTCTTTCATTTTTCTTGTGTTTTTCAGGACCTGAAGATGGGAAAGGTGATTGGCTTTGGTAGCCTATTGGATGGTCTCTACCAAGGTTGTCAGGATCAAGATCCTAGATGAGATCGTTTTAAGGTAGGATCGGATCTGATATTAGGGTTGGATCGAGGATCGATTTACAAAATCAGGATCGATTTACAAAATATGGATCGTAAGATCGTAAGATCTTATGATCTGGATCGCGATCCTGACAACCTTGGTCTCTACGTGTCCGACTCTTCCGGTTCTCCTCCACAGTCTCTTCATTCTGATTAGTCGGCCACTTTGGATTCCTGACATTGTCACCTAGGACATCCCTCCATCTTGTCTTTGAAACAATTATCTTCTATTATATCATTTGTGTTATTATAGTTTTCATTGTGATGCCTGTGCCTTTGGCAAACACCATAATACTTCCTTTAATTATGTTTTGTCTACTATTTTTGCACAATTTGATATAATACATAGTGATCTTTGAGAGTCTTGCTCTATTGCGATAATTTTTGGGCATTTGCAATTTCCATTGGATGTTTTTCTCGCACAACATGGGTTTATTTAATGCAAGATAAAAATGAAGTTTTTTCATTATTTCAATGATTTCACAACATGATTTCTATACAATTCAGCATCACTATCAAAATTCTTCGTACTGACAATGGTCAAGAGTGCATTTGATGCGGAGCAGAGACGAGGACAAGCTTTGGGCTCATTCGGGGCTGATTTGGAGACTTGCCATATATGGCGTGCCCGGATTGATGATCAGACTCCGTGGATGCGTCCGGATTCGCGTTGCGAATCAATTTCATATATAGCTTTGTATTTTTTAGATTTTATTTCATGTAGTTTTGGCTCCGAGACCAATGACCGATTACATAGCCGTTGATTCTAGGTGCCCTAATTTGTATTTCTTATAAATAGATGGTTTAGGGCTGCCATCATTTCTCATTGCTGAATGTTTGGAGAGTCTTCTTCTTTCATTCCGGTGATCTCCTTCGCGGTGCCGACTCCGTGGAGCCCCCTTGGTGACGAATCCTTGGGTAAGTGTGTATCCTTTGTTACTTTCATCCCTCCATGTTTTTCCCTTTGCTGTCCAGCCACCGTTCTCCTCTGAAACCCTCATCCGCAGCTCATACAACCCACAGAATAGTCGGTCGTTTTGCTGTTCAAAAAGCACACTGTTCACGGTACTGTTCACTAATATCATTTACTGTTCATTGCATATAGTTTTTTCATTCCTGTAGCCTTCCAGAGCCGTCGGCCACCTTCCGGACCCCCTCTAACCGCCTGTCCAGCAGGCTATCCAGCCGCCGCCGCCCCTCCTGCCGCCAACCAACAGGCTGCCCAGCCTCCTCCACCCCTCCAGCCGCCCACCAGTGAGCCGTCGCCCTCCCTCTGCCCAACCCCATCCCACACACACCCTCTCTATCTCCGTACAACAGCCGTCAGGCTATTTTCAGCCCCCAAACAAGTCCAGATCTGGGCATTCCAGCCCAGATCCAGCCACCCCGCCCTTTCCTTTTGTTGCCCTCACTCCCTCATCACGCGGAACCACCTCCAAACAGCCACCCACTGTCGGATCTGCTCTGATCCGGGAAATCCAGCCCAGATCCAGCCCCCCCATCCCCCGATCCAGGCCTCGCAACACCAATCAGTCATCCCCCTTACCCGTTCCGCCCTCCCCATCACCGGAACCCTTCTCCAAGCCCTCCAACGTTCACACCTCTCTTATTGGAAGCATCTCACGACCTTGCATTCATGGGGTTAACTTCTGGAGATTTCTAGAGAAATCTAGGATCTTGAAGGATATTCTTGTACATAGAGATTAGACTAAAACATTCTTGAAAGATGTAGATACACAGATGATGGTAGAGTAATATAGATTCTTCCATCCTTTGGAGGGAAAACCCTTTGGGGGCCTATATAAGGGGGAGACTCCCTCATTTGTAACTCACCAAGCAATTCAAGCAATAAAGCTCTATTACACACTCTTGCTCTCTCGTTCACTTTTATTAAATGTTCTCTTACTTATCTTTCCACGATCAAGTGTTGAAGGAGACTGACCTAGCTAACTGCGAAGGTGCGCAGGAAGGAGCTAAGGCCGCACGCGACGTTGTCAAGGGGACAAGTCCGTGACAAGCAGCCCTAATATTTGTGTGGTGTATGTGTATTGGTATTTGGTTGTAAGACAAGAATATGATGTGATTATTACATGTTTGTTTGGTATTTCAGCTTGTTATAGTTATTTGCACATGGACTAATCTCTAACTGCAGGAAGAAATTATTTATCGCGCGCTCGTGCTTTGTCCCTCCACGCGGAGGAAAGACTAAGTCTGTCCACTTAATTAATTTATTTTGCCTTGCTGTGGAATTGTCTGCGTGGGAGGTTGTATTTATTATTCAATTGTGATCTAACCGTCAGACATTTGCATAGCATATAGGGTTAGCTCGCAGAGTTCCCGCCGCCTATAGATTCGCCCTGCATCAATTGGCATCAGAGTCAGGTTGCGCGCACTTCTCGATACGCAGTTGTAGAGTCTATAGGTTTCATAATCTCTATGTACCACTTTTATTCCGAGTCCACTTACACGCGCTCTCATAGAGCCTTTTCAGAGAGACCCTCATGTTACAACGACAATTATTCTCGATCGCAGCACACCACTTTTAGAGATCGTGTTGACCCACCGACATGACCCCACTACACTAGTGACGATCAGTATAATGATTGTCACGTTCATATCCTTGCACGGATCTGCCACCAAACATCAGATCCATTCACCCCTCGCCCGGATCTAGCCCTACGAGGCCAGATCTATCTATTTTTGGTCTGATCCCACCCTTCACCGTCGAGAGCAGCCACCTCCCTCTTTTTTCGCCGTCAGTCCCACATTTGATCGTTGTTCCATGCATTCGGATCTGAAATCTTCAATGTCTTGGTCAGCCCACTATTTGGTGAGATTTTGTTATATTGGTTTATTATTTTCAGCACTTTTATATTGGGTTGGATCACTATATTAGTTTGGATACCTTGTATTGTCGTGGATTGTTAGCTAATTATCGTGATTTGCAGGATTTATTCGTCGTGCGCTCTTTCTTTGGCCCTTCACGCGGAGGAAAGCCTAAACTTGTTTTGCCTAAATAAAATATTTTGTTTTGTTTTGAATTATCTACGTGGGATGTTATTATTTATTATTGAATCTGTGATTTAATCTGGCGGGCTTTGCATAACATGTAGGATTAAGTCACTGATCTTTTCGCCGTATGTAGATTCGTCCTGCGTCAATTGGTATCAGAGGGAGGTTGCGCGCACTTTTCGATAACCATTCGTAGTCTATAGGTTTTCATTATGTCTAGGTGTCACAATTATTCCTCCCCTCACTTTGGAGGTCTCGAGTCCACTTACACCCACTCTTACAGAGCCCCGTCAGGGAGATCTTCACGTCACAGCGATGATTATTCGCGATCGCAACACACCACTCCCAGAAATCGTGTTGACCCACTGACACGACCTCACTATGCTAGAGACGATCAGTATGATGATTGTCATTGTTCTTATCCGTACACGTGAGCGGATCGTGTTGATCCTTCGACACAACTCGGTTACCTTAGGGATGGTTTTTATGATGATCGTCGTTCCAAGAGAGATCTTGAGAGTCAGTTTTGTACTTTTGTCCCTTCCTTTAACAGCTCATCGAGCCTCGAGTCTTTCAGTTATTGGCTCGTGGATATGGAGTATTATCTTGATCATTTTGAGATATTTGGTGAGCGTTGCGTCAAGTTTGCAAAGCTTAGACTTTTATATCAGGCAAGGGCATATTGAGCTAGCGTTGAGAAGAACCGCAAGCGGGACCGTCTTCGTCGCATCACTAGTTGGGTAGACATGAAGCGTACATTATGTCATAGGTATCTGCCTACGTAGTATCGGAGTTGCTTGCTCGACCAATTATTTTCCCTTCAGCAAGGATCCATGTCTTTCGCTGAGTATAAAGACCGTTTTGATGAATTAGTGGTGAGGAGTGATATCCGAGAGAACCCAGCCATGACCATTCCCCGATTTCGGTTTGGACTTTGGTCTGACATACATACTAAGGTAGTTTATCATAGCTCGGAGTCCCTCGAGCAGACATATCAGCTCACCCTTCATTATGAACAGTCATTGAGATCCCCAAGAGCTGTTCGATGGGATTCTCACCTTGACCTCCGCAATACGAGTCCCTTCCATACTGAGGTCACCACGACGCCTACCACTGTCTTGTCAGCCACGGCAGAAGTGGTACCTCATGCGGATTACGCTCGCCCCAGTGAGGTGCTTGGCCCAATGAGTGACATATCTCTTGTTTCTGGTCTGGCTCTTGTGACCCCGACTGAGAGCAAGCCTGAGCGACCTACTGAGTCTGTATTGTTGTGTCCCTCACCCACACCTCCTCCTCTGTCATACAACGGATTAGTTAGGACCTCAAACACACACCCATTTCCTGACACCGCACCCAGGTCTGCGTCGTTCTCCCATTGTCATTACCCGGAATCACATCATGATTGAGAGCCCAGAGCCTGGTGTTGATCTCGTAGTGACCATGTCACCCATTCACGGTGACACTACCCCTCACGATGGTACTCATATGACCCAAGTGACGAGTTTTACGATGATCCCCTTGTTGAGCATCCTGATGAGCCACCACATCATAGTGAGGATGCCACTCTGGAGAGATGTTTGTTTATGAGTTTTGAGTTATTGGCGTCTCTTTCGCTATCATCTATAGTCTTGCCCCGGAGAATTGATCTTGCGTGGGGCATAACGTATGTAGGACTTTCCTTGAGTACGTTTGAGCATACGCATATTTTGAGGGTCTACCTTATGGCGCATTGCATCATCGATGAGTTTTGGGGCGCACCACCTGTTGACCCACCAGACGAGCTTTTCTTTTTGGGAACACGTACCATACTCGAGAGTCACGTCTTCTAGTCAGTGTACACGACTTTCACTCAGGTGATCGTCTTAGACGGCTCCTAATGTATGTTCATATCAAGCTTGTAGATTGTAGCCGACATGTCCAAATTGTCGGTCGACATGTCATTTTTTGGGGGGGGCCACGATGTTACCGCTGCAAGTGCCAAAGTTTGTGTTTCCAAAATTGCAGCAGACAAGTCGACCTAGTATTGCGGTTATGGCGGCTTTTGCGGCTTGTGGCATTTTTAAATACTTTTCTATTATTTATATTTAATTTACTTGTTTCATTAGTTTATTACTTATATAATTATATACTATCACTTATTTTACTTCTCCCCAGCGCCCGACTCCTCACTTTCCGTCTGCCTTCCCCTAATCTCCTCTCTCGTGATTTCTTACTCTCTCCGCAGACAGCTCCAGTCTTCTTCCTAGCTCTCTGGTTTAGTGGTTCTCTGGTCATTCTCACACCTGGGTTGTGTTCTTCTGGTTGTTTGGACTTTGTCGTCGGCCATCTTCCATCTGCGTCTTTTTATCGGTGCTAGTTTTTGATAATTTCTCATCTCCTCTCGCTTACTTTTTTGTGGGTCATACCTTCGGCACTGTGAGTTTTATCTTTATCTTTTAAGTTATATTTTTTAATTTACCGCATCTGGTTTTCGGCACTGTGAGTTATATTTGTTGCATCTTCTTGACTGGCTTTTTCCTCATGTTATTTCCTCTATTTCACCCCTTCCTCTATTTTGTTGATCTCTTTTCCTCTATTTCCTTCTTCCTTTTTCTCGGATGGCATTGTGGCACCTTCTCGGCCAGCTATTTCCCACTTCCTTCTTCCTCTACTTCTTTGATCTCTCTTCTTCTATTTCTCTCTTCCTTCTTCTCGGTTGGTATTGTGGCATTGTTGGTGTGGGTTGTGAGACATTGTTGGTGTGGCAAATGACAGTGGGTTGGCATTGTGGAATTGCAGTTGTGGCCAATCCAGCAGTCAGCTGGCATTCTGTCATTTTAGTTTACACCTGATTAGATAAAATAATTACCATTTAATTAATAAATGAAAAATATTATGAAATATATATATGTATATATATAATATTATAATCCGACATTTTGAAATATCTCTGATATATCCTCCGCAATCCGACATCTGACATAAAAAAACCCAAGACAACATGAGTCTGACATCTGACATCTGCAACCTTGGTTCATATTGATTGGGATCAACACGAAATAAACAAACGGATACATGATATACTATTAAAACGACCATCCGGACACATCCGTAAACTCGGATCATTCAGATGGATATTAAATGAGCGCCTCCTACGGCCGTCCACGTGAGTCGGATATCGGGACCATCGATCTCCAGCATATTTCCTTTTGGGGTTTCATACAGAATCAAAAAATATAAATCCTTCATTCACTCAGCTTAAACTGCACCAAAAGTCTGAAGCCTTCATTGAGTCAACTATTGATGATTGTAACAACATATCATGATCATGATCCTTATCCAACTTCATTGGAAGTAAGAGTCATCTTATAGTAATCACTGATCACGACATATGAGACCCAAATGGGTTCCTTATAATCTAAAGACAAGGAAAAATTTGTCTAACCCAAGTTTCTTAAGTTTCTTACAAAATGCAAAAGATGACTATTTCATCATACAGGGCTTCTTAACAATACTTGATCCACAAACCTGTAACATACCAAAAGTAAGGAGCAGCAGCAGCCAACTACTTTTGGGTTTGTTTATGAACCAGTCGTTATTCATACATTAATACTGCGTATTTGTTATTGTTTATTTAACCTTTCTTTGTTTATTTAACTTTTCTGAGTGATCATCAAACCATGTTATAGTTGTAAGACAACCAAGTTAGTCTGAAAGCATGAATCAATGCCTCTTATCGCAGAGATCTATTCTAGTCGCGGCAGTCTCGCCTTAACCGTTGCAATCTTCACTTGTCACTACGGTCTAACCTTAACCGATGCGATCTTCCCTTGTCCGTTGTGCCTCTTGTCGCTGCGTTCTAATCTAGTCGCGACGGTCTCACCTTAACCGCTACGATCTTCTCTTGTCATTGCAGTCTCCTATTTCTCTGCAGTATTTTCAAACCGCTGAGGCCATGTCTAGCCACGTGCTCTCCTAGCCGCAACTCCTCTCTTCGGTCCGCTGCCTTTATCCGCCTGTTCTATCCACCCTGTCCGCTTCCACATGGATCCCGCTGATGTTTCCATCCTACTAGCTCGTGTTGCTACTCACACGCTTGAACTTCGTGATGAACTCCTGATTACCACCATCTCTCATAGCGAGAAGAACTTTGTGGAAAGGGCGCACTCTGTTCGCAGGGTGTTGCAGATGAAAGACCTACATCATCTGACACGTGGTACTCCTACTGCTCCCACCGATGAGTGGATTCGTGATGATGGTCGGGTCCAGTCATGGTTTCTAAACTCAGACTGCATTTGGTTAGGCGTTTTTGGTCCGTGCGTTTTGGCAAAACGCAACCGCCCGGTTTTTTTTTGTTTGCCGTAAAACCGAGCGGGACGAAACCCTGGGCAAGAACTCCAGTTCGTCGCGTTGGAGGAGGAAAATATCGCGATGCCCTGAACCCGTCGTCGTGACAATCCATCCTGCCGTCTCTCCCGTCGCCGATCAATCCAGCCATATCTGCAAGTTTGCAAGTCCCGATCATGGAGAAGAAGCTTCGTGCCCTGTGCTCCGTGCCCCGGCGATCTCCAGCCCCGATAGGCTCGTTCCAGCCCCGACAAGCTCATTTCCAGCCTCCGACGAGCTCGTTCCATCCCCGGCGAGCCCCGACAAGATCGTTCCTGCACCAGCGAGCCCCGACAAGCTCGTTTTCGTGCCCCGGCAAAGCTCGTTTCCCTACTCCTCCATGAGCGGCATGGCGGAGGGAGACGTTCTGGCATGCCGTCGACGGTGGTATAGCATAAGCATGGCGGAGGGAGGGGCGGAATGGTAGCACAGGGCGGCGGAGGAGTGATTTTTTTGCACAAACAATTTTAAAATTACAAATAAAAACAATTCTATAGTATGAACAATATTTAAAATTACAAACAATTATATATATATATGAAAAATAGAATATATATACATATAAAAAAATTATTTTCAACAATTTATTTTAAAAATTGCGTAAACGCCGCCGCTGTTTTACTAAACAGTTCTCAGTTTTGAACAGCTCTGCAAACACAGACTATCCAAACAGATCTCAATTTTCAGCATCCAGTTTCCAACAGCTCCTTTTACAAACCTGTCTTTACAACAGCTCATTTGACAACCGCAACCGCTCTACCAAATGAAGCATCAATGGACACCGAACCATACACCGGCCCCGGATGCTCTAGTGCCTCTCTCTCCAGCTCTTCAACAGCAACCTACACTTGTTCCAATAGCTTGAGGTTCATCGGCCCGTGAGGGTCGCAACACGTCTCGGGGATGAGGACGTACTGGGCGGTCTTCCTTTAAAAGCACGTATTGCGGACGAGATGGTCACATTGAGGCTACCTACTATCGCAAACATGGTCTATATCCACATCTTGTTACCTCTGCTAAAGTCGAGCCTCCCACTTCTCCCGCAACGGACTTTGTCTCTTCCACTCGTGAAAACATCAATGCTCTACGCACTCAGCTCCAACATCTCCAAGGGGAGATTACTCGCTCATCTGGATCAGTTGCGTCAATTTCCAATGAAGGTATATCTTGTCTCTCTCAGGGCTCTCAATAGATTGTGGATTCAGGAGCCACGCACCATATCACTTCGCAGCGACCTCAATACTTGTTAACTGCCCATCCCAAGTTTATCATTGTGGCAAATGGTGATACCACCCCAGTGTCTGGCACTGCTGAAATCTCTCTCACAATCACTCTCTCTCTGTTTTCGGCCCTTCATGTTCCGGGATCACCATTTAATTTGTCCTTGTCAGTCGTCTTCCTCGAGATCTTAATTGTTGTGTTACATTCTCACCCTCTACCTTTATTGTGTAGGATCGAAAAACGCAGAATATCATTGGTAATGGTCGTTTGTCTATCAGGCTCTACCTTCTGGATATTCCACCTTCTGCTATCTTCGTCGTCTCATTTGTCGACTGACATCGTCGTCTTGAGCATGTTCTCCATATTCTCAAGAAAGCTCTTACGGATGTATCTCTGCATGAGTTTACTTGTGAATCTTATATTTTTGGCAAACAACATCGTACTTCTTTTCATCATACTTGTGCTCGGAGTGATACTCCCCTGTCTTTAGTACATTCTGATATTTGGGGACGACATAAAACCCCTAGTATATTTGTTTATCGTTACTTTGTCACTTTTATTGATGATTACTCTCAGTTGACCTGGTTATACTTACTACGTGATCGTGCTGAACTGACCTCTACATTTCAAGCATTTATTACGGAAACTCGTACTCAGTTCTCCTCACCCTTAAAAATAATTCGTACTGATAATGCTCGCGAATACACTAGTCGGACATTCTCTAATTTATGCACTGAGTTTGACATTATACATCAAACATCGTGTACGCATACGCCTCAACAGAAAGGGGTGGCCGAGAGAAAGAATCGTCATCTTCTTGATGTTTATCGGTCACTCGTGATTCAAATGCAGGTACCCACCCTATACTGGAACTTTGTTGTGTCCGCAGCATGTCACCTCATCAATCGCACGCCCTCCTCCATGCTCGATTTTGCCACTCCGTTTAGTCTTTTGTTTCCTTCCAAATTCTTGTTTACCCTCACGCCTCGTGTGTTTGGATGTACTTGTTACGTCTATAATCTTGGTCCATCCACAAATAAGTTTGCCCCTCGTGCCAGCAAGTGTATATTTGTGGGGTACTCTCGGACTCAAAAAGGATATAGGTGTTATTCTCCCATCACTGACAAAGTGGTAGTCTCCGCCGATGTCACCTTTCTTGAAGATCAACCATTTCATGCTTCATCTTTAGCTCCTCTTCTCTCTCCTCTCATACCTTGTCCTACCGTTCCGGTCACGTCTTCACTACCTCCCGTCCTTCCCACTCCACTCCCGGTACCAGTTCAATCTAAACCACCTCTTCGTGTATACACTCGTCGTATTCCGCCCTCTGGAGCCCTACAGCAGTTACCTTCTACCAGTGCTATCTCGCGGCCTGACGATCCAGCATCAACATCTACAGCTCATCTCCTGGCAAATTATGTATCTTTGCATCGCCTATCTCCACCTCTCCCCAAGTTTTCACTATTACTATCTTTCATCTCTCTACCTAACTCAGTGCAGGAGGCTCTTCTTCACCCAGGGTGGCGTGCAACTATGGAAAAGGAAATGGCAGCCCTTTGGTCCAACCAGAACTGGGATCTGGTCTCTCTTCCTCCGGGACAACCTTGCGTCTGTTGTAAGTGGGTCTTTGTAGTCAAACATGCTCCGGACGGGATAGTTGAACGCCTCAAAGCTCGTCTTGTGGTCTGGGGGTTCACTCAACAACAAGGTCTTGATTATGATGAAACTTTCTCCCTCATCCCCAAGTTAAACTTTGTTCGGGTCCTAATCACCTTAGTTGTTCATCGTAACTGGCCTCTCTATCAGCTGGATATCAAAATTGCATTTCTGAATTGCGACCTTCTCGAGACGGTATACATGCACCAACCTCCCGGGTTTGAGACCACGGGGAGTCTTGTGTATGTCAACTCCGAAAATCTATTTATGGCCTCAAACAGTCTCCCAGAGCTTGGTTGACAAATTTAGTTAGGTCGTTCGCAAAGTTGGATTCAAGAGGAGTTTGGTTGACTTCTCTCTTTTCACTCGTCATCAATCAACCGGGACTGTCATTCTCCTGGTTTATGTGAATGATATGTTGATTACTGGAGAGGATTCCACAGGGATACAACAAATCAAGCAACACTTAAACTTTGTTTTCCAAACAAAAGATCTGGGGACTCTTCGGTACTTCCTTAGGCTTGAGGTTACAAGACAACCTGATAGACTTGTTCTTTCACAACGGAAGTACTGTCTTGACCTCCTTCAAGATGGAGGCTACTCAGGGTGCAAACCCGTGGAAACTCTGATGGATGTCAATCACAAGTTATGTGCTCATGGGTTTGACTCAGATTCTCTGCTTACGAATCTTGAGTACTATCGGCGTCTTGTAGGAAAACTGATATATCTAACGGTTACAATACCTGATATCTCATTTGATGTTGGAGTAGTCAGGCGGTTTATGCATGCTCCTCAGATCTCTCATCTACAGGCAGTAGAACGCATCCCCAGATACTTAAAGACAACTCCTTGACAAGGGCATGTATATAAGTTATCCTCCTCTCTATTTTTTATTGCATATTCAGATACGGACTATGTGGGCCCTCTTGATGATCGGCGTTCAACTACGGGTTTCTGCACTTACTTTGGAGGTAACCATATCGCCTGGCATAGCAAGAGGCAATCTGTGGTTGCTCATTCTTCTGCTGAAGTCGAGTATCGTGCAATGGCAGTCGTTGTATCTGAACTTACCTGGCTTGAGAGTCTTCTTGGTGACTTGTGAGTCACTTTATCCTCACCAACAATTTTGTTTTATGATAGTCAGGCAGCGATCCATATTGCAAAGAATCATGTGTTCAATGAACAGACCAAACACATCGAAGTTGACTGTCACTTTGTTCAGGAAAAGGTTCAATTGAAGAAGTTAGAGCTAGAGCATGTTCCGACTTCTGGGCAAGTTGTTGACGTTCTCACCAAGGCATTACCAAGGCAAATGTACCATCAGTTCTTGTCCAAGCTTGATTCCTACGACTTGTATGTTCCAGTTTGCGGGGGAGTGTTAGATAATATTAAGGAAAAAGATGTAAAGGCTCATTTATAAGCTCACTTGACTCTCTTGCTTAGTCCCACATCCTTTATATAGGATTCTTTCTCTCCCTTCTCTCATATATATTTGTATTCATACTTGTATTTTGGGAATTAAGAAGTATATACAAGGTTTGCACCATTTCTCTATAGTTTTAAAATGTACTGTTTTACTTTCCACCTATCACCTGCCACCCGCACCTGTTTGAAAATGTAAGACATTTAATTGTACTTTGGTCCTATATATAGTGGACCAATAATTTTTCTTGAGTTGCAGTAAAAAACCATATCGTAAAACCAGTTTAAAGTAAAAACTCAGTTACGTTCTTGAGTTTTGTTATTCTGATCCTAACAGTGGTATCAGAGCACTGGTTGGGGCAAATCTCATTGCGGTTTGCTAACCCTCATGGCTTCATCACCTACCAACAATATCCACAGTCGTGCCTTCTCATCCGTTCCAGTCTTCACCGGTGAGCTATATGAGTTCTGGTGATAAGATGCAAACTCTGCTTCAATCCCAAGATCTCTGGGATGTGGTGAGACATGGCATTCCACCCGGCAAGATCTCGGCAAACAGCAAGATGGAACCCATCTCTAAGGAGCAGACAATGATGGACTCACAAACCCCAAAACCATCCATGACAGTCTACCGCAAGAACCAGAGTAAGATGACTCTGATTTCTCACTGCCCCGTAAAACTCGACTATTAGAAGGCATTTATCGTGAAGAGGACCTTGCCCTCATAGCTTCTTGCCAACCCACATTCAAAAAGCCCTTTAATTCAAACAATGGCAGCAAGCAATGGAGGAAGAAATGTTGTCTATTGAAAAACATAAAACCTGGACTCTGGTGCCCAAACCTACACATAAAGAAGTAATTGGACTTAAGTGGGTGTACAAGGCAAAACAAAATGAAGGAGACATAGTAAGATACAAGGCACGGATAGTGGCAAAGGGGTACTCACAACGAGTGGGAGAAGATTATGATGAAACCCTTGCTCATGATGCGAGAATGACCACAATTCGCCTACTACTTGTCATTGCTGCACAACATCACTATCCTATTTTCCAGTTGGATGTAAAATCAGCGTTTCTCAATGGAGTAATCAAGAAGAAGTATATGTCACTCAGCCACCAGGATATGACAAGAAGGGTGAAGAGAAGAAAGTTTGCATAAAGCCTTATACAGACTTAAACAAGCCCCAAGGACTTGGCATGAAAATATTGATGCATTTTTTACTAACCAAGGTTTTCTTTGCAGCAAGAATGAGTCGACCCTCTATCTGAAGAAAGAAAACAAAGCAATGACAATAATCTGCCTCTATGTTGATGATCTCTCAGTGATTGAGTCCCTAAAAAGTAAAATGATGAAAACATGCCATGTCAGACCTGGGACAGCTCAAATTTTTCCTTGGGCTACATATCAAATATGTTCCAGGCAAGCTTCTGATCTCACAAGAGCGCTACATTTGCAACCTACTTCACGAGTTCAACATGGAGCAATGCAATCCTGCCCTAACACACATGTCTACCACAGAGAAGTTGTGCGCCAGGACAGAGGGAGAAGGAGCATCACAGGAAGAATACCGCAGTTTGGTTGGTTCCCTAATTTATCTGACCAACACCCGGCAAGACATAGAAAATGCAGTGAACATCATCGCTCGCTTCGTCGGCAACCCTAGCAGAGCTCATCTAGCCGTAGGAAAGCGTATTTTACACTACCTTCAGGGAACGAAGGATCAGGGTATCCTCTACCAGAGAGAAGCAGAGAACTCCCTAATTGGGTATACAGACTCAGACTGGGCCGGAAACATCGAAGATCGAAAGAGCGCCGGAGGTTTTATCTTTTTTCTTGGTACAAAACCCATCTCCTGGTCATCCAGGAAACAGCAGACGGTGTCCTTGTCTACCACCGAAGAGGAGTATATGGCCCTCAACTCTGTCGCCTGTAAAGCCGTCTGGCTACAACAAGTTCTAAGTGAAACATATGGTGAAGAGGAGGAAGATGAAGAAGGAAAGAGCAATGGTGTGAAGATCTACTGTGATAATCTTTCTGCAATTGAGCTTTCCAAAAATCTCATCTACCACAAAAGAAGCAAGCATATCGAAATTCGCTACCACTATATCAGAGAACTGGCGGAGAAGAAGAAGATTGGTCTAAGCTTCATGCCAACTAAAACCCAGCTAGCAGACATGTTGACTAAGCAGCTGCCGCGAGAGCGCTTTTTGGAGTTGAAGACGAAGATAGGGTTAAGAAGAGGCCTCAATTCAGGAGGAATGAAAGCGTGAATCAATGCCTTTGTCTGTCGTTTTAATTACTGCAGTCGGCAGCCTATCGCATTTCCCATAAATTAGCTTTTAATATGTAACGTTTTAAAATGTATTGTTTTACTTTCCACCAGTCACCTACCACCGACACATGTTTGAAAATGTAAGGGTGGAAATTGTACTTTGGTCCTATATATAGTGGACCAATAATTTTGCTTAAGTTGCAGTAAAAACCATATCGTAAAACCAGTTTAGTAAAAACTATGTTACTTCTCTTGAGTTTTGCTATTCCAATCCTAACATAGTCATCCTCCACTGACACATAAAAATATGAACCGAATTGCACATATAGGTCGTACAACACCTGAACTTACAAGCTACATGTCTAAGGCTTGTTGATTCTATAGTTGATGATTTGTGCAGGTTGATGTAACGAAATTATGCAGTCTTAAACATGGGAAAACAACAAATTTGTAGAAGAGCACAACAATGAGAAAAAAAAACTAAGGTTTTGGGTTGGTAAATGCAAGGCATAACCCTATAAATTTTGATAATACTCTTGCAAGTAAAGTCTATATGACAGGAACCTCAAAACACTTCAAACAGAAGAGGAATCAATAAACAGCAAGGCAAACAAATATTTAAATTTGATCCACAAAACACGCCATTTATACAATTAAAAAATTAGCAAGTATGAAAGATCAATAACTTACAAATTATAATCTGCACAACAACGCAAATAAATTAAACATCTCTTACTTCAAGCATAAAGCGAAAATGGCATACGAATTAATAGTTGGGAAAAGGTGATTAATCAAAAAACACACTGCATCAAGAACATAAACATGAACATTTCCCGGGTGTCAGATGATGCATACATCACCGAATGATGAGAACTTCTCCCGGATTACATCTTGAAGTTTATCTTCAGCTTCATCTTCACTTATTTCTGATAACAGAACAGGAACCAAGAACAGTTGTAGATAGAGAGTGATATGAAGGGATATGATTAAATAAATACAGAATAAAATATAATAATCTGCAATGTACCATGGTTAATATTTCCTCTATTTCTAGGAGTAGAACAAGTACGTAGCTAAAGTGAACATGAAAATAACTGAAGGTGAATCAAGTACATACTTTACTAAACCAAGACATTGTCAACAACAACACTCAAGCCTTTATCCCACTATAGTGGGGTTGGCTATATGAATCCTTTGTCGCCATTGTGCCCTATCTTGTGTCATAATCTCATTAATGTTTAAGCACATCATGTATGTCCTTATAGTTTCATTCCAAGTCATATTGGTCTACCCCTCTCTCGTTTAACATGCCTAGTGACTAGACTCTCACAACGCCTAACATGTGCCTCTAATGGTCTCCTTTGTCTGTGTCCAAACCATCTTAGTCGTGCTTCTCATATCTTCTCTGCAATTGGTGTTATTCATGTCTTATCCATGATACATTCATTCCTAATTCTATCCAGTCTTGTGTGTCCACACGTCCACCTAAGCATTCTCATCTCCGCAACTCTCATTTTTCGCACATGTCCACAATTCACTGCACAACACTCAGAACCATAGAGCATCGCTAGTCTAATCGCAGTACGGTAGAACTTGCCCTTAAGTTTTAATGGTACTTTACGATCACAAAAGATCCCTAACGCGGCTCTCCACTTCAACCAACCCGCTTGGATTCTATGTGTCACATCTTTATCAATATTTACGTCTTTTTGGACTATCGATCCAAGATATTTAAAACATTCACTACGGGAAATATCTTGATCACCCAACTTAATAACGAAGTCATCTGTCCTTCTTGCACTGCTAAATTTAAGCTCCATATACTTTGTCTTTGTCCTGCTCAATCTAAAACCCTTCTTTTCTAAAGTGTCTCGTCAAGATTCAAGATTGGACGTATGTTCAGGAGCGTTTGCGTACTCAGTTGAAGTTTAGCACAACTTTCCATCCCCAGACTGAAGAACAGACAGAGCGTACTGATAGAACAATGGAAGACATGCTTCGCATGTGTATCTTGGACTTTGGTGGCAAATGGGAGAAGTATGTCACTTTAGAGGTATTCTCCTATAATAATAGTTTTCAGGCGAGTATCAGCATGGCACCATTCGAGGCTTTGGAAGACATTGTAGGACACTTTTATGTTAGGCAGAAAGTGAAGATAGAGCTTCTAGTAAGGAATCATGGATAGATAAGACCACAGCCCGTATCAGACTCATCCAAGAGCGAATGAAGAAGTTGAGTCTCAGATTTGTTGGACCATTCGAGATACTAGAGCGCATCGAAGAGGTTACATACAGGTTGACCTTTCCTGAGGATATGAGTGGATTGCATGATTTATTTCAAGTCTCATATCTGAGGAGAGCAGTCAGAGATCCTAATCAGGTGAATAGTACTTTGGAGGCGCCGATTGAATCAAATATGAGTATCAATAATTTGTCGGTCAAGATTGTGGACTCGAGGATTGAGAAGCTCAGAAACAGAGAGATCTGTAAGGTTAAGGTCCTTTGGATGAATTGTGGTCGTCCTGAATTTACTCGGGAAAAAGAAGATGAACTTCGGAGTAATGAGGATTATGTGTTTCTCTTCGAATTGGGTAAGTTGTAATTTTTGAGGACAAAAATTTTATAAGGAGGGGAGATTTGTAACGCCATAAAGTTTAACGTCGCAATCAATTTAAAATTTCAGGGTCCGGTCGCGAGCAAATTTAATCAAGCCGACGACTTGTGCAGGTAATAACCAATTTTAATTATTTTATTACACATGACAATCAGATAATAAAGAGATGGTGTGTCATAATTAATAATCTCAAGTGGGCGCGACGATTTGATTTTGTGTGCGAGTGTGCATCGCAAAAATTCAACCCTCAAGGTCCAAGACAAGTTAGTAATATTAGTATAATAGCATAATAATAATAATAAATCAGAATTTTCCCCGACTTAAACCAATTTTCTTCCCTTAGACGAATCACGGTTACAGCAACCGTAAGGACCGCTCATTTTGTAAGCCGCACCCCCTAGTGCAAGTCTTATTTCTTCCTCAAGCCATGTGGAAAGATCCCGCACTTCTTTTATCGCTTGTTCCACTCGCCGACTCCCGTAGCCGCATCGACCACTTTTTTTCCTCGTCTGAATCATGCGTCAGTCTCTCTCTTCCCCCTGCAGACTCCAGCAACCTCTCTCCTCTTTTCCAGTGCAGTGGAAATTTTGTTTGCAACCCTAGCAGGAGGAGGAAATCCCCCAATTGCATTGTTTTTGGTTCCTGCGAGTATTGTTCCTCGCTATTCTCCATAACTTAGTGGAAATCGTTTTAGTTGCCAATTTTGTTTATCTTTTTGTTTTCACTTGCCCTAATTTAGAATCGAAGTACTCGGTCTTCCGCAATCAGAAATCGGTCCCTTATTTTGGAATCTAATAGTTGTTAGATCGAGGTAACGCCTTTATTTGTGTTCTCACTTTCAATAAATAATCAATTGTCACCACTTAGAATAATTTCCACTGAAACCCTAGAAGTGGAGAAGTGGCTAAATTGGGTTTTCAATTGAATTTCAGATTTTGGGAAGAAAAGTTTGAGTTACGGATTTGTGAAACATGTCACATCGCCGTGTGTACGAGCGTCGGAACACCGCTGTAAGAAACTCGACTCATTTTAGTATAACAGTTCAGACTATTATTAATTCATGTATTAACTATGTTGGTATATGCACTTAGAAATTAAGAGTCCCTAAAATCAGAACCAAGTCAAAGGGGTAGGTAAACGCTTAGATTAAATTAGAAGATTCAGTGTCATGAAAATCCTAAGCCCGGTGTAATTAACTAGAGCGCTACTTCGTATTTAATTCACTGAACGCTAGTATGAATTTATTCATAAAAGTAGCAAGGAAGGTTCACCCTTGTGTTTCTGGTGGAGGCACACCACCGTGTTCTCAGGGCCAGTAGGCCACCACTCGAACTTCAAGCTCATGGTCGATGACCTTTGTTACAGATATGGAACTCCTCAGATATGAGTCTGTGTTCCACTTGAGGGACACCTAGTTCAGGGCACCATCAGGTTTGCCACTTGGATTGTAGTTTCTAGTTGTGCACAGTCGTCCTTAGTGGCATGAGCTATTAAGAAATTAATCAAATTGGTTGAAACCTACAACGAACATAACTCCAAAACTTCAGAAATCAATGATTGATACAGTTAAGAAAGGAGTGTGTCAGATCACACAATAGATCGGTTATATGTCAGACCATGATCTCAGGTTCCACGTATAACGTTAGAAAAATTATGCAAATATTTTATTCAGGTAATATGCACTTATAATATTTAAAAAAAAAGTGTTGCTGGATGGAGTAGTTTTTCTTACTCTCCAGTGGGTCTGACCCATTTGGAACTTGTTTTTACTGGAGGTTAAAGTCAGGGGATTCGCTTAGGATAGGCGGCGTAGTCTTCACAGTCGTCAGTTTTGTTCAGTTGTACCACTGTTGTTGTACTTGTTTTTATTTGCAGACATTATGTATATGTTGTATTTCACTCATGTTTTGTTGTATCTGTTTATTTCAGACTGACAGTATATCAGTTTCATAGTGTTGTTTTTTGTTCTACTTGGCTCTGTGAATTCAACATTGTGAAGTACACTTTACCCGAAGTTAATATTTCTTACTATACTTCCGTTGTATGTTTCCTTTTAGCACTTTTAATTTACCTATTTTATACCAATTTATATATCGTTACTTAGTTTACTTTTTATCGGGGCCCCGGCCCGACTGTTGATTTCCTATTAAACTACGTTGGGGTGTCATAGCTCTGATACCATGTTAAATTAACCACCGCACTCATTTTTCATTCCAAAACCGGGGTCAAGAATTAGAGAGGCGGAGCCTATTATAAGCACGAGTAGACCGTCTAGGTAGGCAGTGTGGGACTAATCTTGTCATGCCTTTTTTTGATTTATGTTGGACCGCACAACACTTTTATTATCCCCGCGAAAGTAATAAGAAAATTTATTGCAAGATGCTAAATGCATGGATTGCATGCCAGCTAAACTACACCCACATTTGTAAATCTCCTTGCTGAAAGTCTCCAGTATCCTGAATCCATGATTCGAGGCAGTTATTCCTCGCATTCCTGTACTCTAAAATACTCCCACCCCTCAAGAAGCCAAACTGAATCTAATTTTCTCATTCCAGGAACCCGCCTAAGTCCAACCTCTCATTCCCTGTTTTACAGCACCCTGAAATTCTAATTCCTGTAGCCATTGATTGTTCCCCGCCTTGATAACCCTCCACTCCACTAATTCCACATTGTGACCCCTGCCAGCGCTCACCTGGGAATGAAATCCCAATATCACCTCCCGGCACCAACTGAAACCAATTCCAGTAACCCCTGCCCCAGTGCAAGTGTCCAGAAACTCCTCCATCGACCCCCATCTCCAACCCAGCAGTCCTTAGACCATTCCTCATCCCCCCAACATACCATGGCACGTGTTGCCTTCAATGACAACATAATGTTTTCCCATTGTTCTGAAACCAATGCAGAATACAATAATTCTGTCGTCCAGTCCTCGACACAGCCTCCCTCCACCTCCTTGGACTCATATTGCTTATGTAAGTTCATGTTTGAAATCAATATTATTTATTATTGTGTACTTGGTTAACAAATATATCATTTGGAATATTAGTCCGTACATATTTGCCCATTAGTTGTTCTACTTGTAAGGTTTATTTGCCTAGATTTTGATTAAAGCACTTAAGTTCTAATTAAACAAGAATTTGTCTGCTTACTTATCCTTCTAGTCTCAAATTTGATTACTTGTGGATGCCTTTGTTAATTTCAGCACTTATCATAAGTAATTGTAGGATACATTTTCTTATGCATCACATCAATTTAAACCCCCGCAATACATCACTAACATATGTTCGTTAGACTCTTCTTAGATCACGATTACACGCTCTCTACATTCGTTCTGCGTCAATTTGGTATCAGTGGCTCAGGTTTGGGTTTACTCTAGAATACGTAGGAATAGAGTCTATATATCATGCATGGCATATCATAGTAGTCGTCTATCTCGTTGTGATTATGGACGGGATGATATTGTCTAGGTTATCGGCATTACTCCTCTCTTCAATTCCAGGACTGAACGCATGTTTATGCTCGGCCAAAGGAACTCATCAAGAGAAACGTTCGTACTAATACAAGGGCTGTCATTATTATTCATTTCATATGTTTTGAGGATATCGAGCCTCCTTAAGTTCAACATCAAAAAGCGGCTCATAAAAAGTCATCATATTATTATGATGATGATCACCCACACCGACAACCCCTGAGAATAGAGATCATTATGTGTTACACTTTGATGCCTTTATTAATTTCAGAACTTAGCACAACTAATCATCTGATACATTTGCTTGTGCATCGCATTATTTTAAACCCCCACAAGACATCGGTGACATTTATTCTTTAGAATCCTCTTAGGGCACAATTACAGACTCCCTACATTCCTGCAGCAATACTCGTGTTCAATCGGTAAAGCAAGATGCTCTTGTTTCATCTAGGAACCATCTGGTATCATGAATTAAGTGAGATCCCTTCACTAGTAAAGGAAATCATGTTTATACAAGGTCAACATGATATCAAGAATGTTTAGGATTACTCGTACAAAAGTTGATTGTAAAAATAAGAAAATAACGACCATAAAATAAATGGTAGCCAATAATTAGCACAAAGGCCAATAATATATTTCTCGGTAATATTATGGATATGGCAAATTTCTGCATGCTGCAATGTGTGTTCCAACAATAGTAAAGATATCTAAAACTAAACATTTGCATCTGAGTAGGAAAATAATACTGGTTCTACATTTCATAACCTAGTAGATCCACTGGACAAAGACAAAAACAATCAAATTGTAAACCACAACACCTGAGAAATGAAATAGTAGAGATCAGATAATATTCTCATACCTGCAACAGCACCTATAGTTTTGCCAACATTTGGCAGGCTATGCTCTGTTCGAACACCTTCTCCGCCAACAGCAGGACCCCAGAAGAAAGGTCCAGCGCTCAAATCAATAAATGCCCATCTACAAGATTACACACACAAAATTCAGTGAGCAAGGCCATACAGATTGATGATGCAGATTTGAAATTGATCTAGAGAATATACCTATTTGCTCCAATCCAGGTATCTGTAAGACACTCGGTCTGCAGACCTGTGAAATCCCCTGACTTCAACCCTTCTCCCAATATATCACTCAAATCATCCTTCTTACCATACAACATCTACACTGTGCAAGGAAGTAAGAAACTATACCATCTAAAATTGATTGCACGTGCAATTGAAAGAAGAAAATACCTGAACAACTTTGTTGGAGAGAAGTTCTGCGTTATCTTTTCCTTCATTTGACAACAAAACATGGGTCAATACATCAGAGCACTTTTTTGACCATTCAACCTGATCAAGAAATGACAAAGAAAATCAAATATAACAGAAAATAAAGAAACAATTTAGACAAATATCAAAAGAGCTACTTGTTGTATCATCATTAGCCTTATCTGGCTAAATATTTGGGTAGACTTTATTAATCCTAGTTTTACATTCTCACATCAGATTTTCATCAAGGACTTAATAACCTACGTATAAGGCTTGTTTGGGTGTTTTTGTTGCGTAATTCAAAATTGCAAAGCTATTTTTTGCAAGTTTGAAAAACCTCCATTTGGAACCACCAATCCCTCAATACGTTGGTTTATGCCTGACTCCAACCATAGGGAGGGAAGCCCATTAAAGAATGTTGTTTTATCTTCTTCTCTATCTGTCACCACCCACCCGAACAAACCCTAATTGTATTTCTAGTAAATTCAAACAAAATTTAGACTAATAAACATTTAACAAAAAATAAATGAAGTATTCACATATCTTTAATTAATTAAACACGGTATTATTCAACCAAAACAATCATCAAGCATAGAAGTTAGTTGTATATAAAGTCAATCAAGAGAAGGATTGATTGTTAATTAATAAAATCCAAGAACTTACAGTGTCAACTTCTTCAGTGGTAGTCCAGACAAAAGTAGATGCAGGACGGTTCACATACAAAGGCCTCGGATCAGCCTTATCAATATCTGTAAAAGAAAGATAAATAACGGCGCCATTATTATCAAAAATTTCTTATTCTGATAAACAATTATAACTGTAGAAGCTTAGGGCCAAACCTTGTATATACATTGTCATCCGCAAAATACAAGAGAGAGTACAAATATATAGGACAAGAGAAGGAGAAAGAATCATATACAAGAGATGTGGGACTAATAGAAGAAAGAATATAGATGGGCCTTATACATGGGCGTTTACATCGTTTTCCCTCATATTCTCTAACACTCCCCCGCAAGCTGGAGCGTACAAGTCGTAGGCACCAAGATTGAACAGGAACTGATGGTACAATTTCCGAGGTAATACCTTGGTAAGAATGTCAGCAACTTGCCCGGAAGCAGGAACATGCTCAAGCTTTAGCAACTTTGATTGGACCTTTTCTCGAACGAAGTGACAGTCAACTTCAATATATTTGGTCCGCTCATGGAACACAGGATTCTTTGCAATATAGATTGCAGCCTGACTGTCACAGAACAAAATTGAAGGTGAGGATATTTTAACTCTCAAATCCGTAGGAAGACTTTCAAGACAGATTAGTTCTGATACAACAGCCGCCATCGCACAGTACTCAGCCTCAGCAGACGGGCGAGCAACCACCGACTGCTTCGTACTCCGCCATGTGATAAGATTTCCTCCAAAGTACAGAAACCAGTTGTAGATCGTTGATCGTTCAGCGAGCCCGCATAATCCGCATCAAAGTAAGCAATAAGAGAAAGCTCCGAAGTTGGTTCATACACAAGTCCTTGTCCAGGAGCAGTCTTCAGATATCTGAGAATGCATTCCACTGTCTGAAGATGAGAAACTCGTGGAGTGTGCATAAAGCGATTGACCACTCCAACCGCAAATGAGATATATGGTCTTGTAACTATTAGGTATATCAGTTTTCCCACAAGACGCCGATAGTATTCCGGATTTGGAAGTAGAGAGACAGACTCAGATCCCTGAGCACATAACTTGTGGTTGACTTCCAACGGGGTCTCCGCAGGTTTGCACCCTGAGAGACCAGTATCTTGCAGAAGGTCAATGCAATACTTGTGTTGGGATAAGACAAGGTCATCAGGTCATCGTGCAATCTCTAGTCCAAGAAAATACCGAAGGTTTCCCGGATCTTTAATTTAAAAGATAGAATTTTAATGTTGTTTAACATGTATCCCAGTGGAGACATCACCCGTGATCAAAATATCGTCAACATAAACCAGTAGTATTACAGTCCCGGTTGATTGGTGACGAGTGAAAAGAGAGAAATCTGCAGAGCTTCGTTTGAAACCAACCTCACGAACGGCCTTGCTGAATTTCTCAAATCACGCCCGAGGAGACTGTTTGAGACCATAATAGAATTTCGAAGCAAACATACACGAGACTCCCCCGTGGTCTCAATCCCGGGCAGTTGATGCATGTAAACAGTCCCAAGAAGATCACCATTCAAAAAGGCATTTTTCACGTCCAGCTGATGGAGGGGTCACTGGCGATGAACAGCTAAGGAGAGCAGAACCCGAACCGAATTTAATTTTGCACCACCGATCCCTCAATACGTCATATTATAAATAGGTTGTTATTGGGTTGTTTTAGGTTATTGCAGATTTTGGAGAATTGAATCCCGGAATCCCGCGATCCTCCAGCGGTGCCGACTCCATGGAACTAGGGCTGATATCGAGTCGAGTTCGAGCGATTTTGGCTCGCCTCGAAATCGAAATTTTCGACTCGAAATCGAAATTGATTTCGAGTCGAGTCAGTTCGACTCGAAATGACTCGATTCCGAGTCGGCTCGAAATTGTATCGAGTCGGCTCGAAATCGTATCGAGTCGGCTCGAAATCGTATCTAGTTGGCTCGAAATCGAATCGGGTCGACTCGAAATCGAATCAAGTCGGCTCGAAATTGCGCAATTTTTCGTTTTATACCTAGTTTGCTCAAAATTAAATTGGGCAACCTATAAATTTAGCAAATGAAATACTTAAAGTCTTCATTCTTTTTATTTAGGTTTAAATTTTGTTATTTTTAATCTTAAAATAAGAATATATTAATAAATACATAATTTTTTTAATTAATTCGAGTTGATTCGAATCATATTTCGAGCGATTCAGGGCTAGCTCGAAATCAGATTCAAGTCAAATTGAATCGACTCAAATTGAGTCGAATTAATTTTAACTGATTCCGATCTGGCTCAATTTTCGAACGATTTTCGAGCGACTTTCGAGTTTCGAATAATATCCTCAGCCCTACATGGAACCCTAGGTGACGACTCCTAGGCATGTATCTCCCTCCCCAAGGTATTTCTAAACCCTAAGCACCATCTCCCATCATTCAAACCCCCTAACCACCGCCCAAAATCCCTTCTAGCTGCTGGCCGAACATTATTTATGTCCCCCCCAACAGCCGACCCCTCCTCTCCAGCAATCTCCTTGTCACCTCCCTCTAAAACACCTTCCCAATAGCCTCCGGTCTACCCCCCTACCCCCATCAGTCGTTGTCTCCCCCTTTCCACCCCTCTACAGCAGCCGGCGGCCCCTTATGGCTCCTCCATAGTAGCCGCCCCCCAAGCAACAGCCCCCATGCTTTGCCACCGCCCCCATCCATCCAGTGGAGCCATCTCACAGCCCCTATCCCCAAACCTGACAAGATCTGGGCAGTTCAACCAAAATCCAGTCTTCCCCCTTGTTCACCCCACATCACATAGCCCTAATCAGCTTCTAAACACTGAATCCATCCTCCTGACGTCCGGATCCACCCCCACCTAGCCGGATCTATTCATTTCCGGACCGATCCCACCTTCCACCGCCGGATTCAGCCGCCTAAGTCGTTTTCACTCCTTCGGTTCCACCTCGGATCGTCGTCAACGCATTTCTGACTCTGAAATTTCCATTGCCTTGAACAGGCCCACTACTGGTGTGTCTTTGTTGTATTTGACTATTATTTTCAACATATTTATATTGGATTTGGTGTCATATTTGCTTGGAAATTTTGCCCATGGAAAGGTCGCCTCGAATTGCTTGTGACTTGCAGGTGGGATCCATTCGCCACGCGTTTCGCCTTGGTCCTCCAAGCAGAGGAAAGTCATTAAATGTTTGTTTATTGAATGCTTATTTTGGTTTTCAAATATTTTACGTGGGTTAAAATATTAAATGCTCGTATTAATTTGTCGCCATCATCGACTGACGCATTGCATATAGATTAGGGATTAGCGTGTTGTGTCCTCATTCCCCTCCCTAGTAGTCTTGGATTTGTGCACCCCTTAGCCTACCCTACATCAACACTGCCTCTCCCTTTATGGCTGACCTCATCTATCAATTCACAGATTTGGAGGTTTTTTGTAGCAATCTCCCTTTACATGTATCAATCAAGGAGTTCAAATTGAAGAACTACTAATACAGGCACTGTATCATTGTCATCATCTAATCCTCACAATGACCAATGCATTCAGAATAATCATCTCAATTTTGCATCCCATCATTTGGTATCAAAGCCAAATAATCTAATAGTCATGGAGAATCACCAAGATAAGTTCTCCAGCACAAAGAAATTAAATCAGGGCATCCATGGAGTTCATAATGGTATGTGCTTCCCACAATCCTTTCCTCATTCGTTGTCCACCAAGATGCTGCTTCTACATCTACACCATCATGGTTCACATAAACTCTCGCAATTATAAAGGGCCTATTTGGGCAGTGGAGTCGGCAACCCCAAATCTGCAAACGTCGAACATCGGCAATTATACGGCGCCAGATGTTGAAATTTATAGCATTTCTGTCGATTTCCCTCATGCTCGGAGGAACGCCTAACCGCAGCGAACCCAGATATCTGTAAACTCGTGGTGGAGATTTACTGGATCTGTACTTTAGGCAATTACATTGCTCACAACATACCCCAAATCCTAAACATTAGCTTTAACTCTAGCAAAAATCATGCAAAGAATTTAAAATCACATCTTGTGTAAACTCAATCCCCTTCATATTACACATAAGTATCTTATGTTTGCCTCATTTTTCATCAAGATTATACATTTTTGTCTGTGTTTTCAGCACTCAATCTTTAAGCATTACTTCTACTGTAAATGAAACACAGTTACTGGCCTAAAAACAGTGCCTAAACAACTCCCCTCCATTGGAAGGTTTTTAGTGATAACGCCTAAATAAAACTGCATCAACAATTTCCAAAATTTTCTTTCCATATCATATGCTCAAATATGCATTCCCTTTGTATTTCTAAGCATAAATCTTTCTAAATTTATGCTATCCACTATTTCTTAACATACATAATTACAACTTGCTTAAATACCCCATGTATCATATTTCAAACCCACTACAGGCCAACTCAAACTCCAAACCGACAAACCTAGTTAACCCAATCCTAACATAAACTCAACTTGAACTACGAGACGTGTATGAAGGGAAAAAATGAAATATGGAATATTCTACTAGAATTAACTGTCCGATATCTTATATCAGCTCTTTCCTAAAAAATGAAAATATCAACTCCTATAATCAGCTTTAAATTTCTAGATGTCAAATGTTTTCTTCTGGAGTTCTTTGACTGTTTCAAGTGGATTTACAATGAGAAGCGTCTATAGTTGAGATACAATCATTGTGAATTTTTCCCTTCATTCTCTCCATATCATAATGTGGTCAATTCAGTTACACCAGAAGACCATCTAAGTCTATCTAAACTGCATAGAAACTATCTAGAATAGAGATTTATGTAGTGCAAGAATGTTGATAGAGAACTATCAAAGTTTGCTTACCATAGATGACGACAGGTAATTGACACAAAGAAGATCGCCCCACCATCAGGATAACATATCGCCAGAGTCTCCCACAAGATAATACTTGATTTTTTCTAAGGATGTTTTGTCTAGTAAATTTCTCATAAAAGAAATATATGTATAAAAGATATAATTTTATTCCAGCTATGTTTTAAATGCTTCCGTTTATTAACAAAGATGCACATAAAAGAACATCAATGATAACAATTCAGGAATATTTGTAAGCAAGCATTATTTGCAATCTCTCCCTATGTAAGTGCAGTCCATCACATTTTTCACTTGTCACTTCTCAGCCATCTTGTCTATCCCTCTCGCTTCATCTAACATGTTTGACTTCCTCTTCTCATTCCATTTTTGCAAAAATAAAATGTAAATCATCTTTATCAATCAAGAAGTCGGATTGGACTTCTAATACAAACTTCCTATAATTATCATCTTCATCAAACAATCACAAACACTTTTGGCATCAAGAAGAACAATCATGTTTCAGCATCTCCCTCAACTACAAAGACTCGAAAGATTACAGAATTGTTGAATGTAAAATTGACATAAGATATTTTCATACTATAATGGATAAACACAATCCATCCTAGGAAATAAGAAATATTAAAGTTTATTACAACATCTGAATGTTGAAACAAATTTCAGAAAAAAGCAATTAAAGTTGATCAAGGTAAGTGAGTATTCATCAAAAACACCTAAAAGAAGTTTCTTGGCATAGGAGATTAATATGTCTGTTTAGGTTTTTGTGTGTATTAATTGAAATTATATTATACCTTTCCTCAAGCTTTTGAGAATGTTCTCTAAAGAATTTTCAACATAAATATCAAAATGGGATTACATTGTGTAACATCAACTTAAAACTGGTAAAATATATACAAGTTTGTCCGCTTCCTGGTTCAACAAGTGTTTGGGATACTTTCTCACATCATTATTAAGGATTTGGAGCTCCTTTATTATGAATCCTATAATCTTCTATTGTTTTAGATCCATTATTATGATTTATTTTGCAGGATGGGTTATTTTGGTTGTTTGTTATAACTTTTGGGCGACGGTATGGGGCAGTTTTGGCCTTTTGGATGATTTCGGTCCTTTTTAAAATTAGTATATGTATTATCATAAGTATAATAAATTGTGCTAAAGTATAGTGTTATAGATCGAAGTTGCAGACTGTTATGATTAACAACAAAAACTTTATAGACAGATGTATGGTGTAAAAGATATTCTGCTACTTACCAAGACTTTGCTCTGTGGCATGATCTGACTGAAGAATTTTGTCCTGTAATGTCTTGTTCTGGGAAATAAAATTTCACTACTAAATTTCTGAAGAAAATGATTCAAAAAATTCATGAAAGTTTAAAAGACTAAAACAAACACATAATGAATGGAACCGATTAAATAATGCAGGACTTATTGAAAAAGTTATCTATAATGCAGGACTTATTGAAAAAGTTATCAAAAATCTTATGTTTAAAATTCTAATTCTCTCTACTAAACAAAAACTGGTTTACTTATTTCTCAATTACTTGGGGCCACCAAGAAGTGACAAGTACATTAACTTCTTTTTTTCCTTTTGTACAACATGAGTCAACAGCTTTTTTGGCTGCCAAATTTTCCATTTTCTACCAGGAAAACAGGATAATACTTTGTGATAAAGGTAAGTAAAGGATGAAGGGGTTCTTCGAGACACTAAGACCTCGTTTGGCGGGGTTGATCCGCCGTGGACGGCACCGTCCCGATGAAGTTCCGTGTCGTTTGGTGGAGCAGAGGTCAAGCGGCGGCGATCAACCCCGCCTCTATTTTGCGTGGATTTCTCGTGGATTTCATCAGCACCGCGGGAACTGCGGTTGCGCGGTGTGGATGAAATCCGCGCGGATGATAATCCGCGCCAAACGAGGCCTAAGCTTTTATTTATACCCTCTCAAATCCTTCTTCTGATTAGTCATTTCAGAATAGCAAAAAGAAAAAAACTCTCATTTTTTCATACCATTCGGTCTAAATGAAAGGAAGATGGATATTAATAAATACTGCTAAAACAGGAAGCAACAAAAAAAGAGTATTTGAGAACTATAACGCTAGATTTACAGAGAAATATTGTACAAGCAGACGCTAGAGTTTATGTATTTTCATTTACAATTTTTAATGTATTTTCTTTTAATATTTTTAATGTATGTCCTTTAACGGCATTTAGTAATATTAGGCATGTTGGTATTCCACTCTTGATGTAAGGGAGTGAGTTGTGAGTCTTAGGGTAGTGAGGAGTCTTGTAATTTGCACTCATTTGAAGATGATCTCTACCCTCAGGAATTTGGTGTGAACATGTCTCAAGAGTTTCTATCCTTTTTCTTGCTTTAGTGCAATCTTTTGTTCATGTTCTTATTAAATATAGTGAATAAACAAATATGACAAGTTTAGGAAAAAAAGAAATCTATTGTGACAACATGATCTTATCGGTTCACCCAGTTCACAATTCACAAAATTTCCCTCTATAAATATGCAATAGCCGGATGTGCATCTCCTATCAATGACTAACAGCCATGTCCGTGATTGTTCTTCGTAAATGAATGTCCCTCCCCAAGTGTTGAACCCAGAAAGATGGGTTCAAGAGGAGTTCGGACCAACTGGGTGTAGCTTGCGCTTACTTCTTCCGAGTGGGAACGCTAAGCCGGGCACTCCGAACAATGAACCTCGCTCACAAAGGTGGGTAACTAGAAAAAGATCATGTGAGCTGCAAGGAGGTCCCGCCACAAAGCCGGAAGATACAAGAGAGCTTTCCCTCCAACCCAAAGCTGAGCTGGGCACCCCGAAGGGCACTTGAGAGCACCTAAATGCCAACCCGAAAACCTGAGTGAACAAAGTGCAGAAGCTTTCGCCATCCAAAACGAGCCTTCGGAAAAGTCCCTTCTCCAAAGATGCCTTTGGGGGTCTATTTATAGTTTCTGAAAAATGGTCTGTGGATAGCAAAATGCCGCCTTTTGGAATTACTATCGGCAGCCCAAATTGGCCTGCAAATAGCGGAATCCCGTTGTTTGGTATGGCTAATCGCAGACCAAAATGAAATCCCCTGGAAAAACAGAATACCCCCTAGGGGGCAAGTACGCACAGCTTGAGGCGTGCTCCCCTGGGGGTGGCGAGTCCCCATGGTGGGCGAGTGCACTAGTCCCCATGGCTGCACTTGCCCCTCCAAAATGTTGTGTCGACTAGATGCTCTACCAGGCGATATGAGCAGTGTCTGCTAGAGATGCCCCCTTCCTGTGATGTCGTCTTGATGCTAGCGCGAGCGGTGGGGATACCGCTGGCGGTAGGTGAGTCTCTCCCCTTCTACATGCTGATCTGATGGGTCCACTCGACAAATAAATTTGTACACCAAGTATGCTTTTTATGTCCTTATAGTCTAAAATATGACTTCAAGATGCAGAGTGCATAAACTAAGCTCATGGGAAAACTTACATCAAGCAAAATAGGAGACAAATATATAAATTCAGAGACCAGATGTTGATACATTTCTCTGTTAACTTCAATATTTACATATAATTTAAGTTTTTGCATTCAGTTCTACTGAAGCATTAGCATGCTAACATTTAATTACTATATTCATTTTTTTCAAAGATCAAGAACATATTTCTTCTAAAAAAATCCATGTTTTGTTTCTGGAAACATTTATCCCTAATAGGCCATCCAAGACCCAAGGGCCTTAGTTAAAACTCTTTGGACAGATACTTCTTCAAAGTATTGATTTCTTCGGAATGATCGTATGTCACAATGATATTGTTACCAAAAAGATTTTTTTGCGATCACGGGCAAGCATGAACATTCAATGTGGAGAGACACTCGAGCTAATGAAATTCCATTGCATGAAAATATGTGTTGAATTTACGTTATTTACATTATTGCTCATTTTGTATCTCCCTCCTATATAATAGGAGAGAGCTCCTTTTCATAAAATTAACCTCTCATTTTTTCTATTCTCCAACATTCAACATGGTATCAGAGCTACCGAGAAAATCCTAATCACGTGTCCCGCCACTTCTTCCGCCGCTTCCCTCGCTCCGCTTCCTCCAATCACTCCTCTTGTTGAGCCTACTACCTGGTGTTTACCCAACTTTACCAAGAGTATGATCATTTCAGTTCGCTTACTCTTGTCTCCCCTGAGGATGAGGTGTAGGTCCGTGCCCGGGAGGAACGCAATCGGATCTTCAAGTTTCTACATGGTCTCCACCATGACCTTGATCCCATCAGTGTTCAAATTTTTGGCCGCTCTCCTTTGCCTTCCTTACCTGAGGTGTATAGTTTGGTTCAGAAGGAATATGATCATCAGCAGATTCGTCTGCCAGACTGTTGCTAAGGGCTCTGCCCTTGACGCTCGGTTCAGTCCCGGTGGCCGCTCTATCCGTGACACTAGGTCCAAGTCTATGGACAATGACGATTTGACGTGTGATTATTGTGGGAAAGCCCGTCATACTCGTGACACTTGCTTCAAGATTCATGGCTTACCTCCTCGTGGGGGTCCTGCTACTCGTGGCGGCCGTGGTTTTGGTTGTGCTCTGGGGCTCCCTTCTCCGTCTCGCTCGGCTTATCTCTTTGATATTGTTGATGATACTGCTCCTTATGGAAAAGGTGTTGCCCCTGAGGTTCCTTCTGCCCTTAATGCTAAGGAGATTCACGCCTTTCGCCGCTTCATGCTTGGACACTCATCTGAGTCTACCAACACTTCTTATGCCCACCAGGGGATTCCAAGTGCTCACTCAGCCACCGCCTGCTCTTCCACGCAGTGGATCATTTATTCTGACACCACAGACCACATGACTGGTTCTGTTACAGGTTTTGTCTCTTATATTCCTTTGTTTGGTAGGGACAAAGTGAGCATTATTGATGGATCCTTGTCTCTCATTGTCGGGAAAGGGTCCATTCCTTGCTCCTCCCTCACCCTCTCTTTGGTGATTCATGTTCCTAAGTTTACTCGCAACCTGCTTTTTATTCGTCACCTTACTAATTCTATGAATTGCTCTGCAACCTTTTTTCTCTCCTCGTGTGTCTTTCAGGACCTGAAGATGGGGAAGGTGATTGGCTCTAGTAGACTGTGTAATGGCTTCTACCTATTTGACCTCTTCAGCTCTGCCTCTTCTCCGAAGGCTCTTTCTGTTGCTCAGACGTCTGTGGACTCCTGGCACTGCCGCCTGGGCCATCCTTCTCTAACAACTATGCATCTTTAATTTTTGTATATGTCAACTGTATCTTTGAATACTTTTAAATATGATGTGTGTGCTCTTTGTAAACATCATCGCGCTTCTCTTAATCATGTGTTTACTCCTGGTGATTCTCCTTTTGTTATGGTTCATACTGATGTTTAAGGTCCTTGTCATGTTGCTTCTATTTCCGGTTTCAACTGATTTGTTAAGTTTATCGATTGTTTTTTTTGTTGTACGTGTGTCTACTTAATGAAAAACAAAAATGATGTCTTTCCCTTATTCCAATTTTTCATAAGATAGTGGTTACTCAGTTTAACACATTCATTAAAGTTTTGCACAATGATAATGGTTGTGAGTATGTTGACACCTCCATTGAGTGTTATCTTAGTGATCAGGGCATTATAAATCCGACATTTTGTGTATAAACTCCGGATCAGAATGGGGTCGTCGAGTGCAAAAATAGTCATCTTCTAGAGGTCGTTTGATGCCTTCTCCTAAAGATACACCTCCCTAAGTATTATTGGGGTGATGTGGTTCTTACTGCAGCGTACCTTATTAATCGATTGTCAACTCATGTTCATGGCCACAAATCCCCACTTGAGGTTCTTTTTGTCTCTCCCACACATCTCCTTCCTTGCATCATTGGGTATGTGTGTTTTGTCCATGTGCGCCCCATGTCCAAACTTGATTCTCGTGCTCTTAAGTGCGTTTTTATTGAGTATTCTCCTACCCAGAAAGGATATAAATGCACCAGCTTCCAAAAAGACCTTTGTTACTACGGACGTCACATTTTGGGAGTCTGAGTCCTACTACGAGTCCTCACTTTAGGGGGAGTCCTCACTTCGGGGGGAGTCTCACTTCAGGGGGGAGTCTTATCCAATGGAAGTGAGCTCTCTTCCCCTACTTATTCCTCCTTCTGTGCCTATACATATTCCTCCTCATGTGTCTATGCTTGTTATGTCTACATCCTTGCCTACCCCTACCCCTACCCCTACTCATGTGACTGCTCCTCCTTTACAGGTGTATACTCTGCAGAAAAGGGGTCCAGGTACATCGACATCTCTCAGGCTACCCGCTCCAACATCGGATCCTTCTTTGGGGACTCAAGGTAACTGTATCTCTACCCAACATCCGATGTCCCACTTTGTGTTATATAACTCATAATCCCCAACACATTATCTTTGTATTTCCTCTCTCTCCTCCATTTTTATCCACTCAACTTGACAGGGTGCTATTGCTCACCAAAAATGACAAAATGTTATGCGTGAGGAGATGTTAGCCCTAGAAAAGAATTACACATGGGACTTGGTACCTTTTACACCAGGTAAGACCGTGGTAGGGTGTAAGTGGATGCTCTCTGTCAAGCAGAACTCCCAAGGTGTTGTTGAGCGATACAAGGCGCGATTGGTGGTCAATGGCTATACGCAAACCATGGGGATTGACTATCAAGAAACTTCTGCACATGTGGCAAAGATAATTTCTATAAGAGTCTTGCTCTCGTGTGATGCCTGCAAAGGGTGGGCTTCGGCCCAATTAGATGTGAAAATGCATTTCTTCACGAGGACTTGGCAGAAGAAGTCTACGTGTCGTTATCGTCCGGTCTTATCCTGGCAGGATCTGGGGGAAAGGTATGTAGGTTGAAGAAAGACTTATACGGCTTAAAATAGTCTCCTCGGGCCTGGTTTGGGAAATTTCATAGAGCTATGGTCACATGTGGATACTCCCAAAGCAATATGGATCATACTTTATTTATAAGGCACAAATATGGGAGACTCATCGCTCTTATTGTTCATGTGGATAATATCATTATGATGAGCGATGATGATGAAAAATTTTAGATTCTGAAACAAAGACTGGCAAATGAGTTTGAAGTAAAAGACCTGGGAAATCTCAGATATTGAAGTCAGCCACAAATTGGGTAAAGTCAAAAAAATGATGGGGAAGTGGTGGCTGATATCACTGGATTTCAACGACTGGTTGGTCGCCTCATCTATTTATCTCATGCTCGTCTGGATATTTTGTATGTCGTTGGTGCATCAGCAAGCGTGTAGATTGCAACCGACATGTCAGGCGACATGTCAGTTTTGAGGGGGAAACGACACGTTATCGCCACATGACAATTCTGGCGTTTTCCAGTATTGCGACCGACATGTCGGCCCAATATTGCGGCAAATGTCGGCTAATGTCGGGTAATGTCGGCCCAATATTGTTGTTTTTTTGTTCAAAAAATTTTATAATTTTTGATAGAATGAATTCATCAGAAGGTTCTAACAAGATACCTAGTGCTTCTTCCATAGCATGTAGAGATCTATGTTGGGCATTTGGTGAGAAGGTGACTCCAAATGACACCAATCAAATATAATTAAACACTCGTTAGTAGTTTAATTTTCTCTAATGAATTTTAGTTTACATTTAATCGGATAAAATAATTATGAAACATATATATATAAGAATACAGTCCGACATTTTGAAATGTCCCTGATATATCCCCCGCAATCCGACATCCGACATAAAAAAACTCAAACCGACATGAGTCTGGCATCCGACATCTGTAACCTTGGTCATTAGTCAGTTCACGCACTCACCAAGAACTCGTCACTTCGAAGTTTCCTACTAAATTCTTCGGTATCTCAAGTCCTCTCCTAGAAAGGGTATCTTGTTCTCCTCGGGCAAAAAACTGACTGTTAAAGTTGATACTGATGTTGATTGGACTGGTTCAGTAGAGGACAATGGGTCCACCTATGGTAATTGCTCATTAGTTGGTGGTAATTTGGTAATGTGGAGAAGTAAAAAAAACATGTGGTTGTCAGGTCGAGTACAGAGGCAGAATTTCAAGCTATGGCGCATGGGATTTGCGAAGGACTGTGGATTAAATCTCTTTTGAATGATCTTGGCATGAAAAACAAATACCCTGTGAGACTTTACTGTGATAGCAAAGTCGCCATTAGCATTGCTCAAAATCTTATACAATATGACCGCACAAAGCATATGGAGGTTGATCGCCACTTCATCAAAGAGAATACAGAAAAAGGAGTTGTAAGCACACCATTTGTCCCATCAGATCAACAGCTAGTGGATGCTCTCACCAAGGAATTAAGTCAGAGCATGTTTGAAAAAATTATGTGCAAGTCGGGCATGCAATATATCACGCGCCCAACTTGAGGGGGAGTGTTGGATTTACGTTATTTGCATTATTGCTCATTTTGTATCTCCCTATAATATAATAGGAGAGAGCTCCTTTTCATGAAATTAATCTCTCATTTTTTTATTCTCCAACATTCAACAATACGGATACACACTTGGGAGACAAGCTCCCGCCTAACACTTGAAAGTTGAGTCCTCCAAAGCACTCTTTTCTCCAAGGAGAGCCCAAAACCAAATGATTCAAAGATAAAAAGGACTCACAACCTAAGGGCTCCTTATATAGATAAAGCCCCACACTACATGACAAAATACATAAAGCAAATAAATAATTATTCGTGAATAGGTGATAATCCAAAACGTCGTCATGTCTCTGCTTGTGAGGAGTATACGTATAAATACACTTATCTTGAAAATCGACCTTGTCCTCAAGGTTAAGCGAGGTGGTGCAAACGTACACGCTATCATAAAGATCGGAACGCGCCAGTTAGGTCACGGCCTCAGGCGGGGGCCGAAACGAGCTAGAGTAATGGAGTGAATGTGATGGGGCCTTTTGCAAATTTGTGTGCAGATTACCAGTCGTAAAAAAATATAGGGGAAGAGGATAAGTGGTGCTCGGGCGAATATGAAAATGATCATGTGATGAAGAGCAGTAGATAACGAAAACTAAAAAGGAGAGATGCGGTGTGGAGGTGTTGTGGCCACTGCAAGAAGTAAATAACAAGTTGATTAAATGAGGAGTCAGGAGAGCCACAAAAGGTTGTGGCCATGGCTCGGTACAGGAGTTAGAGAGGCGTGGGAAGGCAAGTAAAGGCGCAGGTACCAAGTGAGGGGCCATGTGACACGTGAGTGAAGGAAGAGTGAAAACAGGCGGGGCAGAACTTGAACCGCAGCATGGCGTGGAATCAGACACGTTTGTGGCAGTGTAGGGCTCGAGGGACCGGCAGATAAAGTGAAAAGGTAAAACGGGGAGGAATCAACGAATAGCATTGTACAGATAGCCTGCAGGGAAACAAAAGTGGCAAAGCCCGAGCTCGACGAGGAAGGGCGGTTTGTGTGAGCAGAGGAACAGTGGTCAACGACGTCGAGGAAGGGTGTCATGGAAGACACCGACGGCGTGGGTGGTTGCATGCCACCCAGGCGGGTCTGGCGAGGTCGTCGGATTAATAGGAATCTGCAGTAAGCTGAAGCGGAACGGTGGTTGGACGAGGGAGGGAGCGTCGATCAACATTTGGAATTGGTCTTGGCGAGCATGGTCGTGGATGACAGTAACCAAAAGGATGGATAGCATGGTGTTGGCGGAGACCCGAGGACGTAAAAGAGGTTGGATGCAAGTGTAACACCCTACTCGCATATACCATATAATATAGGTCATGTCGGATCCCCACAGCAACTAGCGTCAACAAGTTGCGCATTATAAGAAGGTAACCAGCGTAATTCACATCTCAGAGTGAGAATAAGTATTGCAGAAGCTAATTTAATACCAACTTAAAGTGAATCAAAGCACATAAACCCAGAGCATGTCCATAACTAAATTCTCATAACTATTTAAAACATTTACAATTGTAAACATGTACATCCCATTATAAGTATTAGGGCAAGCTAGCCCATACATCACTTTATACAACAAGTGGGCAAACAATCTCGTACATCAATTTATACAAATAATAAACAACACCAAGTTCCAGCTTGATTTCTTTTGGCGGCAAAGCTTTTCAGTGCGCTCATAACCCTGCAACCATCACACATAAGCGGGAAAACATGGGTCAGCCGGAGCAGACCACGAACTGTGTAACGAGTCTCAATCTCCCTAGGCATCCTAGCGGAGTCAAGGGAGCTATGCACTACAGGATCAGAATACAGCAACAACAATAAAAGAAAGCAGTAACAAGCAACAGGGTGAGGTGTCCCAAGCATTATACACAATTTTCTATGTTAAGTAACAAAGTAAAAGGGGCATATTATGCAATCACAAGCTAGCACAAGTACACTCTATTCATGCACATCTAATCCTAGTAGGGTACTAGCATGTCCTACACTACCACCACACTCAATGCTCAACAATTCCACAAACACCAAGACATTGAAATCCACTTAACTGAGAGACGCGGGACTGTCCTATTTGATGTGAAAATAAATGTGTGAACACCTATAAGTAACCACACATGAGATTCGACGAATTTTGCTTGTAATAATAATTAGATTTATAAATCAAAATATACTTATGCCACAATAGCTAAAGCCTCCAAATAAAGAGACATGAGAAATCAAATACGTGCAAAGAGTGCCAGAAAATCAAATAGATATTTAAATAAGAGATTACACAAACCAAAACAATTGAAAACAAAGTCTACAAATGAATAACCCTTCAAGTAGGGAACAAACACACGACCCAACGATAAAGAAACAAACACACGAACCTTGAATACCGCGACGATAATGAGGGGAGGGCGGGAGGCACTTTTAGAGGGCTATCCAGGGAAAAACTTAGCACTCAGAAGCTGTTTGGGGCTGTCCAGAAACTGGGACAACAAATAGGATGGTGCTAGGAGGTAGCTTTCAGCAATAAGTAACTGAAATTTGTTGTTCTAGGGGTCTGGACAGCAATCTGGAGAATGGAGTGGTTGTATGAGAGATGTGGAGGCTTGGTGGGAGTCCTGGAATTAATCCCTGGGGCTGGTTTTACTGTTCTGTACAGCAGGAAGTATATTTCCTGCAGCAGGGAATACACGAGAGAGAGAGGGGCAGGCAGTGGGGTCTGGAGATAGGAAAGAAAGGGGGGTGAAGACCTCCTGTGGTTCCACGTGAAATAAGCAGTGAGGTATAGGGGAGAGAGGGGGTTCGGCTATGTCGGTGAAGTGGGGAAAATGGGCTGAATTTTAGGGGAGGTTTGAGTGATTCCACTTGTGGAATGAGAGGTTCACAATTGGATGGGAAGTGAGCTGAATAATAGGAGGGAGTTAGGGGGGAAAGGGGGTAGTGGGAGAATATGGATAGTGGAAAATATGGAGTAGTGGGTGGTTATGAATGGTGGAGGAGGTGGAGGGTGGCTGGTGGAGCCCGGTGGTGGCTGCCGGTGGTGGTGGTGCTCCCCGGAAATGTTTTTCGGCGAACGCCGGAAAAACTAAAATGAAGAAAATGAAATGATATATGGTGGTGGATCACCGGTGGTGGCCAAAGACGAACTCCAATGATCGCCGGAGATGTTTTTATGTGGTATAGGGGGCTGTTTTTGTGTGGTGGTGGTTCCACGGCAAAAAAAATTGGGGAATTGGAGGTGGCCGGTCACTGCTAGTAGAGGAGGGGGAAGGTTATGGGGCTTTGGCTATGGTTGGGAAGAAGTTTTGGGAGACTAGTTGATGGTTGTTTTGGGAGGAGAGAAGAAATGGTTGTTTAGGTGAAGGAGGGCTTCACGGCAAGGTAAAGGAGAGGAGGGGTCTGGCTGTTTCTAGGGGAAGAGGAGGAGGGGAAGCCCCATGGGCCGGCTGTTTCCAGGGGTTAGGAAGTTGGCTGGTAGTTGCTTGTGGAGGAGGGGGTGATGGAGTGGCCGGCCAAGGAGGGGAGGGGTATGGTAGGGGCCGGCCAATGGGAGTAGAGAAATGGAGGGGGTAGACCCGAGCTTCGCGCCCGGGGTTCGGCTTCGGCACCGAGATAATCAAAGAATGGGCTTCAATACTTCATTCTTCAATGCCTAAAATGAGAGCTCTCACCCTCTATTTATAGACTCTAAGGGGACAACGGACGGCAATGATTGGCTGATCATCCCGACTCAAAAATAAATAAAAATACAACTCAAAACAAAAAATGATGAGAGACAAAAATACAAAGGTTGTCGAGTCGCTCGAAATGAGCGGTCCCGATTGTCACTATGCTCGTGGTCATTATGAGCAGACCCGAACGGGTCGGGTGGGCATCCCTCATCAATTCCCCTCGCCTTGAAAGCATTCATCTCCGTGAATAAAGATGGGCGTGCTCTCGTCTGAAGGAGAGGAGAAACCCTACAGCTCTGAACTCATAGGTCGTTAAAGCTAATGTTGACGATGGAACTGAGGATAGTACTGCTGAAGTTGACGATGGTACTGTAACTGGTGATGCCGCTAAAGAAAATGTCGGAGTCAGAATAGTGGGCATCCATGCGCAAGAAGGTACGGTTGATGTCGTCATCGTCAAACACTGTATGGTACTGTTGTGAAAGAAGCTGAGGAGATGCATGTGTCGGAGAATGTTGTATTGTTGTGAAAGAAACTGAGGTGATGTTTGTGTCGGAGAATGTCGTACTACTGTGGAAAAAGTCGCATGATCAAGCTGTGTCGAATATTTTGGCTGAAGAGGAGGGTGGCTGGCAGGAGAAGCTTGTTGTTGATGCGGTGAAGTGGAAGGAGACAATGGGGGTAACTGGGTATGTGGAGTAGTGGCGGATGTAGATGGAGGCTGAAAGGATGTGGTGGTAGAGGGCGAATGATACATGTAGTCATACCACTCAAAGTAGGAAGTTAAATCTTCAACATTGAATACAGGAGAAATTCTTATACTCTGTGAGATATCCAGCTCATAAGCATTTGTTCCAATTCTTTTAAGCATGGTGTAAGGACTCAATCTCTTAGCAATTAATTTTTGAGCAGTTCTCATGGAGAGTCTCTCAGCACATATACAAAAAAACACTTGTTCTCCTTCTTGAAGCATTTTAATCTCATGTGACTATCAACATAAGATTTATAAATAATTTTATTGCATGTAGTCATATGTCGGATAGACTTATGCATGTTACACAATGACAATGAATGATGGTCGACAAACATAACAGAATTCATGTGTAGAGACTATACATCCCTCCAGGTTTCATACCAGAGGGGCATTTGATCAGGGGGTTCAATGGGTGGGGTGTAAAAAAAATCATCACGGGTGTGATGATCATCTAAATAAACAATTGAAATGTCAATACAAACAATGATGGAATCAAACCCTAGACCACCGAGAGCACTCGCACTCTCAACTAAATCGAAGATAGTGAACACGTCCCTAAAGAGTGGTGGTTTATTTGGAGGCTCTCTAGGTGGAGTGTAGAAGTGCTCGTCGCGTGTGAGATAAACAACCAGAAGACCGTGCGAAACTTTGGCATTAGGATGCCTCTCTATGTTGTGTAGGATGCTCGCATAAAGTGAGAGTTCATTAGGTGTCTCACCGGGAGGGGTATAATGAAACTCGTCGCAAATGCGGCGTGTGCCAATAAAAGTTCTTGAGATATCTGGAGGGGCCTTAAATGTAAGCATGATTAGCAGTAGGTACGCCACACTAGATTCAAGAACCTCATAAGTGGGGTGACTTAGAGATCTAACTAGAAGAGGTGTCAAGTATCTTATACTCACAAATGGATCACTCTTTGGAATCTCATCCTCACAAGGGCATAGTGGTTCAGCAGGAGGCTCAACGGGGGGGGGGGGGGGGGTTCCAAAGAACCTGCCAATAGAGTTACGATCCTCCAAATGCGAACCATCGCAAGGTGCGGTGTTCCCAATGATGGGTGAGACTGTCATCATGAGAACAACACTAAGCTCTTGGCTCCCAGTAGTAATGTGGCTCGAGACGATGACAATGGAAAAGTGAAAATAATGCATACTCAGCAGTGGGCTAATAGGTGCACTATCGTGGTCTGGCTCTTTAGTCGTAGGGGGCACTGGGTCTAAGTGAGGTGTGAAGGACGGGTATACCATCACTATGTCACTGGATCGTTTGTCCTCGCTTTCGTGACCATGCTCCCAAATCATACTAGCGGCGCTCTCCACCAGTACCATAAGATCAGGACCAGACTTGACTCCAAAATCAAGTGGGCACCGAGTCTCCTCAAGATGAGAGGAATCAAAATCTACTAACTGGTTTCTCATGTCAGTGGGAGCACTACTAGACACATCGGTGGCTTGACATAAATCCTTAAGGTTCTTTTTACAAATTCTCTTTGAGGTATTCTTTGTGTCATCGAAATGAACATTCAAGCGATCAAATTGATCGCTAACCCATCGTTGAAATACGACTACCGACAAATCCATTTTCGGAAACTAGGAAGGCCACTACTTGTGTTGTTATCTTGATGATGGTGACCTCTATAGAGCACTTGATATTCCTCGAGGTAATTACCTCTAGAAGAATCAAATTGTGAAAAAGTGCTAGCACAATTTCTACGAGTGACAAGGATAATCATGATAGTATAAGGGTCCTCCCGAGGGAACTCTATGTGCTTGATCAGTGATGGAATGTGGTTCCTCAAATAGAGGATTAACGAAATGAGTAGACTCGTGTTTATCAAATAAAGAATTAAAGTAGCAATTGCTACAATGATATGACATGGTGAAACATATAGGTTCTAGTCCCACGTATTCTAAAGTAAGCCCAAACCTGGGGATATGATACCAATCTGACGCGGATTGTCTTATGTGATGGAAAAATAAATGTGTGAAATTCTATATGCAACCACACATGAGAAAAGACAAATTCTGTTTGGAATAATAATTAGACTTATAAATCAAAATATACTTATGCCACAATAGTTAAAGCTCCAAATAAGTAGACACGAGAGATCGTATAAGTGCAAGAGTGCCAGAAAATCAAATAGATATTTAAACGAGAGATTACACAAACCAAAACAATTGAAAACAAAGTCTACAAATGAATATCCTTCAAGTAGGGAACAAACACACGACACGGCGATAAAGAAACAAATACACGAACCTCGAATACCACGACGATAATGAGGGGAAGGCTGGAGACACTTTTAGAGGGTTATCCGGGGCAGAACTCACCACTCAGAAGCTATTTGGGGTTGTCCTGAGATTAAGACAGCAAATAGGATGGTGCTGGGATGTAGCTTTCAGCAATAAGCAACTGAAGATTGTTGTTCTGAGGGTCTGGAGAAAAATCTGGTGGATGGGGTGGTTGTATGAGAGGTGTGGAGGCATGGTAGGAGTCCTAGAATTAATCCCAGAGGCTGGTTTTACTGTTTTGTAAAGCAGGAAGTCTATTTCCTGCAGCAGCAAATACACGAGAGCGAGAGCGAGAGAGAGGGGGGGCAGGGAGTGGGGTCTGGAGAAAGGAAAAGTGGGGGTGAAGACCTCCTGTGGTTCCACGTGAAATAAACAGGGGGGTATAAGGGAAAAAGGGGGTTCGGCTGTGTGGGGGAAGTGAGGAAAATGGGCTGAATTTTAGGGGAGGTTTGAGTGGTTCCACGTGTGAAATGAGAGGTTCAGGATTGGATGGGAAGTGGGCTGAATAATAGGATGGAGTTAGAGGGGAGGGGCCGGTCAAATGACTAGGGAATAGTGGGAGAGGTGGATTCCCTTATTTTAGAAATTAATTCCTAAAATTTAGGATAGTTGAAAATATGGAGTTGTGGGTGGTTAATGTGGTTATGAATGGTGGAGGAGGTGGAGGGTGGCTGGTGGAGGCCAGTGGTGGATACCGGTGGTGGTGGTCGCCGGAAATATTTTTTGGCGATCGCCGGAAAAACTAAAATGAAGTAAAATAAAAGGGTATCTGGTGGTGGATCACTGGCGGTGGACGGAGACGAACTCTGGTGATCTGGCTCTTTTTGTGGAGGGGTGGTGGTGGTTCCACGGCAAGAAAATTGGGGAATTGGAGCTGGTCGGTTACTGCTAGTAGAGAAAGGGGAAGGTTATGGGGCTTAGGTTGTGGTTGGAAAGAGCTTTTGGGAGACTGGTTATTGGCTGATTTGGGAGGAGAGAGGAAATGGTTGTTTTGGTGCTTCCACGGCAAGGTACAGGAGAGCGGGGGGGGGGGGGGGGGGGGGGGGGGGGGGGGTTGTTTTCAGGGGAATAAGGAGGAGGGGAAGCCTTATGGGACGGCTGTTTCAAGGGGATAGGAAGTTGGCTAGTAGTTGCTTGTGGAGGAGGGGGTGATGGAGTGGCCGGCCGGGAACGGTAGGGGCCGGCCAATGGGAGTACGGAAATGGAGGGGGTAGACCCGAGCTTCGCACTCGGGCTTCAGCACCGAGATGACCAAAGAAATGGGGGGGGGTTGTTTCCAGGGGAATAAGGAGGAGGGGAAGCCTTATGGGACGGCTGTTTCAAGGGGATAGGAAGTTGGCTAGTAGTTGCTTGTGGAGGAGGGGGTGATGGAGTGGCCGGCCGGGAACGGTAGGGGCCAGCCAATGGGAGTACGGAAATGGAGGGGGTAGACCCGAGCTTCGCACTCGGGCTTCGGCACCGAGATGACCAAAGAATGGGTTTCAATACTCTATTCTTCAATGCCTAAAATGAGAGTCATCGCCCTCTATTTATAGACTCTAAAGGGACAACGGGCGGCTATGATTGGTCGATCGTACTGGCCCAAAAATAAATAAAAACACAACTCAAAACAAAAAAAATGACAAGAGACAAAAATACAAAGGTTGACGAGCCGCTCGAAATGAGCGGCCCCGATCGTCACTGCGCCCGTGATCATCGTGAGTAGACCCGAACGGATCGAGTGGGCTTCCCCCATCAAGTATGCTTTCTCTAGTAAACAAAAGAATTCAGCATTTCATTTCGAAAAGAAAAAATTGTGACTCATAAATGAAACTATGAAAATGGTGGTGTTTATTTATTATAATAACAAAAAATGTTTCAGATTTAAGTCTTTTTTTGTTAAAACTATAAAGAACTTGATTTAAATCGTATTATTTTGTTTTTTACCATATATTTAAGAATTGGATGTTGCAAATTGATGGTGTTTTTGTTCAACATGAATTTTTTAATGTTTCCTACTTTAATGTATATTTTTTTATCCGTGTGGATTTATACAAGTAAATTTAAATTATGTCATACCTCAAACGTACCAGTATCTTTTTTCCCATACCACTGTATCGAATATGTATCATACCAATACTCGTATCTGTATCGGTGCTTCATAGCTCCTAATAAAATTTGTGCACTCAAAAATTACAAATATACCTGAATCAAAGAGGAAGGCATACTCTGCGTTGCTTCAAAGATCATCTTCTCTTTCCCATACTCTGGTCAACTACAATTCATTCAAAGGACCTTCACAAAATGAATCTCTCTGTCTCTCAACGCTCGAGTCATTGGGTCCACAATCCTGGCTAGTTTAACACTAATACAAAGATTTGATTCGACCGGTGCATCCTCTTTACTGATCACCAGACTAGGGTATCTGACTACTCTCCTCAAATAGGAGACGCGGAACACATCATGTAGACCACTCATCTCTTCAGGTATGGCTAACAAGTATAAACTCTCACTAATGTGTTCGAGTACTATGAATGCACCAACTAATCTTGAACTTAACTTCTTCCTCTGCTTAAGCCTAGAGACGCCCTTAACTGGTCTGACCTTGAGATTATACAAAATTCCCAACGTTGAATTCCATTATTTTATGTCGATGAAAGTAATACTTTGCTTGCTTATCTTAGGTTATCTTAATACATTCTTGTATGAACTTGACATGAGTTATGATTATGTTAATCCATGTTTCTTTATTGGCAATTCTCTCTTCACTCTCAGCCCAACATAAAAATGTTTGACAACAACTTTCATAAAGAGCCTCGAAAGGTGTCATACCTATATTTGCCTGGAAACTATTATCGTAGGAGAATTCTACGAAGGTAACATACTTCTCTCACTTATCTTCAAAATTAAGAATACACATCTTGCTAGGAATGAAATGAGCAACCTTGGTAAGACGATTGACGATAACTCATAGAAAACCATTCGCATTTCGAGACCTTAGAAGACCATGCATCAAATCCATCGAGATGTATTCGAAATCCCATTTTGGAATAGGAAGTGGCGGCAACTTGCCTCTGATCTCTAGTATTCAACTTTGACCAACTTGCAAATCACACATTGCCCCACATATTATGCACGCCGCCCATGATTCATGGCCACCAAACAGACATTTTTATATCTACATACATCTTAGTACTATCAGGATGTATAGAGTATTTCAAATTATGAGCCTCAAGGAGTATTTCCTCGCGAAGGTGACAGATATCTAGAACACAAACTCTTCCTTTATGTAGTTGTAAGCCCTCCTGAATTACAAAGTCGTCTTTTTGACCCGCCCGAGTCAACTCCCATATTTTTATCATCTTTGAATCTAAAGGTGAAGCCTATTTGATCCAATCATTTATGTTACACTTGATTTTTTATACAATATAAAGTTGCATAATTCTTATTGATATGTGGTACCACACTGATTTCAGGTCTCTCGAGGACTCGCATCAAATCCTCCTGATTGGAAATGAGGGAATAACTCAACCACCTACTAAGTGCGTCTACTGCCACATTTGCTTTTTCAGGGTGGTACTGAATATCCACATCGTAATCAGGTAAAAACTCCAACCATCTACGTTGGCTTATATTGAGTTCTCGTTACTCATAGATATATTTGAGACTTTCATGATCTGTAAAGACTTCACATCGAACTCTGGATGTGAACACTATAGAGGTAGAGTTTTTAGATCTTCGATGCATGTATTATTTTTACTAACTCTAAGTTATGAGGAGGATAATTTTTTTGTGATCCTTCACCTGTCTGGATGTGAACACTATGACTTTCTAATGCTCCATAAGCACGCAAACTCAGACCTTGACCTGAAGCATCACTGTAGATTAGGAAGTCATCAACATCAAAAGGTAGACAGAGTATTGGTGCAGTAATCAATCTGATTTTCAGTTCCTCAAATGCAAAGTCACATTTTATTGTCCTGTTGAATACTCCCTTTCATGTTAAGAGACGTCAAAGGTAGAGCCAGCCTCGAGAAATCCTTGATAAAACTTTTGTAATAATCCACTAAGTCAAGTAAACTACGAACCTCAGTAACTGTCTTCAGCCTTAGTCAATCTCTAATTGCTTCTATTTTTTGGATCAAATGAAAGTCCTCTCTGAATAACCATGTGTCCCAAAAAAGCAACCTATGAAATCTAAAACTACCATTACAAAACTATAATTTGTATACAGTTAGTTCTCTCTGAGTGTACCCAAAACCATCATGTGATGCACGGCATGATCTTCCTCACTTTAGAATACACTAGAATATTGTTTATAAAGAAGATAACAAAGCGATCCAGAAATTCTCAAAAAACTCTACTCATTCGATCATTGAAGACAGAGACAGGGCGTTAGTCAACCCGAATGACGTGACAACAAACTCATAGGGTCTATACCTCGTATTGAAGGTTGTCTATCAAATAACACCGTCATGAATTCTCAATTGATGATATCTCGATCTCAAATCTAACTTGGAGAAAATGCAAGACTCATCGAGTTGATCAAATAAATTATTTATCCTCGGGAGAGGATGCGTATTCTTAATGGTGAGTTTCTTCAAATTGTCGTCCTTCTTCCTAACAAAGAGAATAGGTGCACCCCAAAGCGATGTGTGTGTCTGATGAATCACAAATAAGTAACTACTGCAACAAGATTTTTAGTTCAACTAACTCTCTTGGAGCCATGCAGTAAGGGGTCTTGTTTACTGGTGTGGATCAAAGGACAAGGTCGATTTGAAAGTCAACCTCTCTAGTAGGAGGGGCACCAAGTAGTTCATCAAGGAAGACATCAGAAAATTTTCACACTACTGGTACTTCCTACAAACTACTTTTTGTTTTGGCACGCATCAGCACTAGAAAGGTAAGACAATCTTTATTGATGTTTCTGACAACCTTGACCGAAGAAATAATTAGCTTGAAAACTCCTTATGCCCTAGAAAATAACGGTGGATTGGTCGGGTCCTTTTTTCTAAATCTCTTTGCGCCTGCAACCTATTTTAGCATTTACATCTGACAGTCAATCCATACCCAAAATTAATTTAAACTCGTCATTAGGAAGGAGAGACGCTTATCTGATCATTTTAGATTCTTTGAACACAGGAACCCTACACTTGCAGCGAGTATGCAAAATTGAACAGTTAGGCATTATGACCTTTAATGGTGTTGTGTATGTAATGATCTCTAAGCTCAGCCTATGCGCAAGATTTTGCTATGAATAAGTGCAAAGCACCAATGTCAAAGAGAATCTTAGAGGGTACATTTTGAATCATAAGAATATCTACATGCATAAATGCAACATGGGTAATGAAGTGTTACTAAGGAGGAAAGGTAATCACTAAATATAATATATCATTACCTGAAACCACATCCTCCTACTGTTGGGCCTCCTGTTGGTCAAGTTCATAAGCTCTGGGTTACACCGGACCTTGTCCTGGAGATGGCTTGGCATTAGCAACCATCACCGAATTTCCTTTATCAATCTTGCTCGGACTGCCAACCTCAAACTTCGACTACAAAATATGTGGCAATAGTGGATATTATACTACAAATGAAATATTTAGACATGCGGGAAACACAAAACTTAAGATTAAATTACATGATTACTCTTAGGTCCTGGCAAAAAACAACCATTGCGTCCAGCCTGCTGACACTTGTAGAAAACACAAGAAGCTGCCAAACATTCTCTCAGATGATAGCGGCTACATTTAGGACAAAGCGGATAGTCTTTAGTCTTTCCCCCCGACGGATTGTCTTCCCTATTCTCCATCTTCTGCTTCTTATTTCAGTGTTTCCCCTTGTGATCGTTGTTGCAAGGACTCTGTGATGCGCTATGTAACCGTTTGTTCTTATAATTCTTGAGCATTTGTACTTTTTTTGGTCAGATTCTAACTTTCTAGCAGTATCCACTAGCCTCCAATAACTAACGGTGTCCATCGTCAGTAATGGTTGTCTGAGTGAATCACCCAAGCCTCCTCTAAAAGAGTAGAATTTGTCCTCATTTTCCCAACAATGTGGTCGTATACCAAGACAGGTGAGTGAACTTTCGTTCGTATGCAATAACAGTCTTGTCACCTTGGACCAGCCTAAGGTACCTCTTTTGCAACATACTACGTTCTTTATCAGGCACAAACTAGTTGGAGAGAGTGGTAGCCAACACATGCCAAGTAATCGGATCTACTGTAAGGCCTAAAACAGAAAAGACCTAATTAACTTATGTCTGGACTAATAGAAGGAAAAAGGAGAATGAATCCAAAATAAAAATCTTACCCTCTGAATCGTTGGCCAAATGTCTGCACCACCATTGGTTGGTCTCTCCCTCAAGAAAGAAGGCCGCTAAAGCTACATTTCAATTTAAGGGCGCAGCATCATGTTCAGTAGATCATTGGTCTTAAACGATCAATCTTCAATCTCCATAGGATTTTTTCTCCACTGAAGTTAGAGGGGAGGAATTCTCTAAAATTCCTCAAGTAAGGATTTATTTCATTCTCCACGACAGCAGGTGTATAGGCTGGGATCGAAGCCACTGTGGGTAAGGTATTCCTAAATTTCATCAAGGCTAGAGTTATTTCTCTAACAATTTCAGTTGCAATCCCTATAAGTGTTGGTTCTATTGGTGCCTTGGTGGATTAAAATATTCCATGACAATCTCGGGCGTTCCATTTTGTCGTGAAGGTTCTTTCGTGTCACTATTATGGGGTGCGTGTAAGATGAAAAGAGATCATCATCACTGAAAATTTCATGCGGAAGAAAAAATTGGAGAAAATATCAAACGTCTTTGTGTAATCCTAAGGACGAGATTAAACTTAATGACTAACGTCCAAAGAGTGATTTAGATGAGATCCTAAGGATCTGAGAATTTCTACGGTTCAAAGGATCCTAAACTTGTTTATGATACCAATTGTAATACCCTTACCTAGTTCGACAACATTTCAAAAGCTCGGCCGACACTCGAGATATGATACAAACTAAGAAACAATAATAAAATTGGTATCATAACAGAAATAACTAAAGCATACAGTAGAAACAAAAGATTACGGTTGAGATTAATGAAATAACTCAAAATAAGATTCGAAGAGTTAACTAGAATTTGTAAAGTGCAAGAAGTTTGAATAGGTGACATGCCCTCAAAAGTAATGTCTGAAGACAAGGTTAGCCCATCTAGTGAGCAAGAAAAACATTTCCTCTTAGTGACACTAAAATGACATAAGGAAAACATGAATAAACATCTATAACTATGCAACAATTGAATCTAGGGATCGTGATTTCTAGAGGATAATTATATATACTATTGGATAAAATAAATTTTAATAAAATAAAACATCATTTCTATAATTGTCGTGTTAAGAATCTTATACATCGCTTCAAATACTTGAGGTGTACAAATTTTAAAGTTCTGAGTTCTTTCCCAAAGTTGAGATAACTTAATTTCATGTTCTTATTAAACTTATGTCGCATGGCTTACTAAGCACATTCTGAGTTCTGGATTCTTTTCCTAAGTTAAGGTAAATCAATTTCATATTTCTCTTTTTTATTTATGTTTCATGGCTTATTGAGCATATTCAAATTATTGAATCTCTGATGGTAACTGGAGGTGGCCTGATCTGATGTGTCCCTTGAGCGAAACACAGACTTGCATATGGCTGTTTCCAAATGTGGAAGTGTGAGTCGTCAACTACATGTATAAGGATCATATGGCCTATTGGGCCCTATGAGTATGATGATGTGCATCAATCAGTCAAGAGGGAAGCACCTTTCATGCCCCCCTGAACTGATCATCTAGTGGTTGGTACAATCATCACATTATGTCGTCCACTTGATGCCTCCAGTCTGAGGCTTATTACGGGTTTTAACTTTTTATTCTTCGACTAGTTTCTTTCTACATTTTTAATCATTTTTGTTTTTACTCTAGGATGTATGTATTCATGCATTGATCTGTGTCGCACCATAAATAAAACAGTTGACTGTTTTATGAAATATAAGGCTGTGTAATTCGATTTCTTATACATCCTGTAATAATTAATTTAAGTTGTTAACATATAATTAAAGCTATGACTAATTCAATTTAACATGCATTCTTTTGTGGCCTAAACAATGCATCTATATTAGGTTATATGCCTAGCTAAGAGAAATCGAATTTCTTACATCGGTGTTGCGACACTCGTGAGCGCGGTGCGGCGGCATGACTCTTCTAGCTTACTCTGAAAACATGCAATATTATTCTCCAATCCTTACCGCAAAAGCTCTTCTCATTTGCTTGATGATATTTTGAAATACAAAAGTAGTCCATAGGTAGAGGTCATCACTTTAATAAAAACGCATAAGAAAGGCAAGGAAAACAATCTCACCTTGCCCAAGCAGTAGTAGATCAGTGAAAATAACAACTCCAGGAAGATTTAGGGGTTGTCGACCTAGTAGACAGTGGTTGGATAGAAAAATCAATGCGTATTAAAATTGATACACTGATTACATATGGTTAACAAAACCAAAGGAAGGAAAATGAATCTAGCCAAAGATTCACCATAATGGGTTGAGCGATTCTGCGCATACACCAGCCAGCTAGGACTAAGGAAACACCCCCTCTGCGGCCACTGGGAGGAAGGAGTCAAGATGAACGTGTTGCTGTCGAAGGGAGGCTTCATCGATCTGTAGATCGAAGGAGGGTTCGGCGAGGAAGTCGTCTACAAAAGAGAGATTTCACGGGAGGTGTTAATCGCGAGTCAGAGTTACCAGGAAAATGTCGTCGAGCCTCCCGGACTAGAAGGAGGGAGTCATTGAGCCTCCCGGACTAGAAGGAGGGAGTCGTCGAAGGCTTCTAGAGAGGGAGGAAAGGTCGGCGACAATGAACAAACGGGAAGAGAAGATCATGCATGCTCACGGCTCCAGAAGACAAAGGAATTGTTCCCTAGACGCGGTTACGAAAATGTGGCACTGCGAGGGAGGTTGTGGTTCCCGGTAATTATGAAAGAGGGAAACATAAGTTACAATTAAGTGGTGTATATCTACTCAAATGCCAATGCCCATTTAAAATATTATTTCTGAAGGGTAACACGCTCTCGCAAAAAACTAAATTGCGCCTAAATAAAATTTGTAAAATATTTTTATTAGTTAATTGAACACAGGTTTTAAAACACGCGATTACCTCAACAAACGACTGCTACGCCGACACTAACTCTAGTCCGACCCAGAATTAAAATTTATAAATTAACAATTAAATTGTTTTGATGTAACACTCCCCGTCAGTTGTTGTTGGATCTAAAACCTCAACCACAACACCATTGACTAACCCCCCTCCCCCACCACCACCACCTCCAACAGGACCTTCATTGATCCGTCGGCCAACACCTAAGCCTATTGCGCCGATGACGATACCGCCACCATCCCAATACTTATCCCGCCAAAAGTACCTAGAACTTCGCTGACAGGGCCTCTGTTTTCTCCCTAAGAATCTGTACTCGCCAACACAAATGTGTGCTTTCAAGAAATTGTGTTTGTTGATTGATGGCGAAGATGATGAGACTCGGCCTTGAAAACAAGGTTGATTTTGGAGTGAGTATTGATACAAATACGACCCTCGGGGACAACTCTCTCCTCGCTAAATAATTGTCACCTTATTGTCGTGTGTCTATTTACTATGTAGCCCTAAAGGCATTTCCCTAAAACTATTGTAGGCCCACTCTCGCTTATATAAGGGGGTGAAGAAGAGTCTTTATCATCATCTTTGTCTTTTAGGTTTAGTCTCTCATTGGAGAGAGACTTCAAGAGGGAACCAGCCCTTGAAAGCTAGGCGCGAGCTTGTATCGCGAGCTGTATCCTACAACTTTTTTTAATGCAAAACCTGATTCGATACTCATTAGCTATCAGTAACTCTACAAAGTTATAAAATAAATAGCTTGGTCTGACAAACCAAAAAAAATGTGCAAAGTTATTAATTATAAAAGGCAATATAAAAAAATAGGCCTTCATTGAGCTCAAATGACTCAAAAAACCTTGAAAGTGGATTCATAAATATAACCATACATAGGACAAGGTTAATGATAATGGAGTGGGCTCATAGTACAATACCAACAAAAGAATCTGTCCCAATTCATTGGAAAAACTTTAATATAGATGAAAACTCGGCAAGCTTCAACTACAAGATTAATACTTGTTAGAAAAGATATTGTAAAGGCTCATCTAAATGGCTCATTTATTTTCTTTCCCACTTGTTGTATTTGTCCCACATTGTGTATAAGGGATTCTTCTACTCTTTTCCTCCTATAAATATGTACTCATACATTGTATTGATATACAGAAGAAGTATATACAAGGTTGATTGTTTTGTTCATCTTTTCTTGTGTACTTCTCTACATGGTATCAGAGTCATAAGGTCCTACATCTTACTTCGGGCGGCTACATTTGTTTTTTAACCGCTCGTATCTCCTTCTACCTGCCAGCTTCTAGCGGCTTCTTCCTTCTACCCGCCAGCTTTGAGCTGCTTCTACCCGCCCTGCTATCCGCTCATCTCCTGTGGTCTTCCTTCTTCTAGCCACTCTCTCTCTCTTCTCCTTCCGTGGAACCACTCCCCTTCCGTCTCTCGCCAGGATTTTATAGCCATCTTCTGCTACTGCGAGGTGGGCCCCTCCTTCTCGCGCGGTCTTCTCATCCTATCAGCGCGACTTCATGTTTTCTTTGTCGCGGTGCTCTGACCGCGTGTCTCTGCGGTTACCCGTGGACGAGTCTTCTTGCGCGGCCTTCTCTCCTCTAGTCGCGGCACCTTCTTCTCCTTTGACCGCGGCTCTTCTCGCTGCCCGCCCCCCCTCCGACGCGGTCTCTTCTTGCTGCGATCTCTTCTCATCTTGTCTAACCGCTTCCTCTAACAACTTCCTCTTAGCCGCACTCTTCTCGCTTCTCCTGATCGCGCGGTCTGTTAATCTGTCCGCACCTTCTTTGATCTACCCGCGCGGTCTGCTTCTCTCTTCTACTCGCGCGTCTTCTTGTCGCGCGGTCTGCTGGATGCGTGTCGTGCGGTCTGCCGGCTACAACTTCTCTCTTGCTGCTTGGTCGCTTGGTGTGTTTTGTTCGCCCGCGGGTTGTTCTGCTTGCCGCGTGGTCAGCCCGCTGCCGGTGCGACCTCCTCTTCTTGTCGCGGCTTGCCTGTGTTGCGGACTGACTGTCTCTTGCCGACTTCTCGTGTCCTGCTGTGCGGTCTGCCGGCTAGTTGTCCTGTGTAACCGGCTTCCCTCTTCCTCATGGATACGTCTATTGCTACTTCTTCTCAAGCAGCAGTGTCTGCTCCGGCTCCTGAACTACATGATGAGTTACGCATCACAACTATCTCTCTGACAAGGAAGAAGAACTTTGTTGAATGGGCACATTCCGTTCGCCGAGTTCTTCAGTCTAAAGGTTTTTTGCATCACTTAACACAGGATGTTCCCGTTACTCCTACTGATGACTGGATTCGTAACGATTGGCGTGTTCAGACGTGGCTTCTCAACTCCCTTGATGGTGAACTTTACCGCATGGTCATGTATCACGAGACGGCCAAGGCCATGTGGGATGAGCTTCATTCTCTTTACTCAGGCAAGGACAATCTTCAACACATGTATAACATCATTACTGGTCTTCAAACACTCGACACCGGCGATGCTACCGCCTTAACTTCATTTGTTGCTCATTCCAAGACTCTTGTTGAAGCTTGGATTCAGCATCAGCCCCCAACTACGGATTTTACAGCCCAACGTGCTCAAAAGGAGGCTGTCGAAATTGCCATGAAGATGGCTCGTGTCCCGCCTCATCTTCAGAGTATCTGGGCTAAGATTCTCTCGCCTGTTGCTACTCCCTCGTTCTCTGATGTGTGTTTCATGCTGCTAAAGGTGTCACCACCTCCTGATACTACTGCCTACTGGACCTCCTTCACCGGCCCTTCTCCAACGTTCTTCTGAGTCATTGCTACCTCTCGCTCCACCCACTCGTGGAGGGCGTTTTGGCTCTCAGGGAAGGGGTCGCGGTGGCCGACCGCATTTTCAGTGTTCTTTCTGCGAAAAATATGGGCACCTTGAGGCAACCTACTTCCGCAAACATGGTCGTCCTCCTCGTTCAACCTAATACTACTCCCCTTCCGTCTCTCGACTGCTTTTATAGCCATCTTCTGCCATCTTCTGGACTAATAGGAAGTAGTCCTTATCCTTCCCCTCCCCCACCCCTCCCCAATCTTGATGCTTCATAGACGTATAGGATCCATCATGGAGTGAAGAGTGGACAGCACTTGGGACTTTTTATCGAGTCTTGATAAAAATTGTATGTCAAATTCGCCAAACTCCATAGCCCACTTGCCCAACCTTCTGGATACCTCTAGCTTTTGTTAGATGGAGCGGCGGGGCAGCCGAGTAAGGACTTTGATAATGTGGGACTAAAAGTACTACTTGAACTTCTTTGTTGAGAATTCTAATGTTATGGTTGTCTTATCAATTATAGGGTACCTAGCTTCTATGTTAGACAAAATCTTGCTTATGTAATACACTAAGTGGTGTACTCCACCTTCTTCCTTAACCAGGACGGATTTTAGGGCATGCAAAGACAATACTAGGTATAAGCACAAAGTTTCCCAGGGTTAGGCTTCAAGAATGGTGGTGGGGAGCCTAAGTACTGCTTGAGGAGCTCGAAGGCTGGCATTCATCCGTCCAATAGAAGCATGTATTATGGGGAAGTACTTGTCTCCCATTTGAGCAAGAAAACGGGAGAGCGTCGGTATTCTTCCATTGAGACATTGTACCACCTTGATGGAGGGAGACAGAGACATCTCTTTGAGAGCCTTGATAATCTCAAGGCCTCAAGGGTTGTCCCAATCCCTGACGAGTCACCATAAAGCCCAAGAATTCTCCTGAAGTCACGTCGAAGATGCAATTGGTAAGGTTGAGGCGTGTCTAGAATTGACAGAGTAACTTGAAACATCTAAGTGTCCCAGATGGTTACTGCGGTGGACACACTTCACTGTCATGTTGTCCATATATACTTCTATGGATCACCTGATAAGGTTTATAAAAATCTTGTTCATTAGCCTTCAATACGTCACCTGGCATTTTTAACTCCAAAGGGTATAACTCTATAGCAATAGATCCCCAATTGGTCGAGAATGGAATATTCTCCTCGTTAACTAGGTCATCTGAACCTGATTATAGCCTGAATAGGCATCCACAAAACTGATGAGTTCATGGCATGCAGTACGTCGATGAGCTAATCTCTCAGAGGGAGTGGAAAACTGCCTTTCGGGAAAGCTTTATTTGTTGTAGTCAACACACTTCTCTGAGTATTTTCTTCACAATATGATGTTAACTAGCCAAGTAGAGTAGTTTGCCTCACAAATAAATTGAGCGTGAAGCAGCTTCTCTACCTCCTCCTCGATCGACTAAAGTTGCTCAAGTGAGAATTTTGTTTCTTACGGACCACTGGTCAGTGCACCTCCAAATATAGTTTGACATGTTCATCGGGCTCCAGATGAAGATGCCATGGTTAGCGCGGAGAAAGTCTTCACATTCCTCTCGCTCCTCTAGGGAAGGAAGGGACTCGACTTGGATAGAAGATGTAACATCCCCTGGAGTGAGCGGGACCTCGACGATGCCCCCCATCGGGGTGCCTTGTTGCATGCTTGCCTCGTTGCATGCTTGCCTCATCTCATAAGTCAAAGATATCAATGTCGAGGGCCACACCCGGACTTGTTTGGTCTTGATGCAGATAATAAGACTATGTCACCGCTCGGTCTCCTCAAACAACTCCCACTCCACTTGGAGTTTTGAGCTTCATTGTGAGATGCAAAATGTAGGGTACATCCTTGAACACAAATAGTAGAGGTCTACCGAATATGACATTGTACATTGAGTTGGACTCTACAATGAAGAACTGGATATTGTTAGTTGCATGCCTTGGGAGCTCCCCAAGTGTGACTGAGAGGGGTGATTATACCACGAACTAGAAATGGACTATTATCAATCCCATACATCGGTCATGCGGTCGAGCTGGAGTTTACCTTTATGAGGTGAACAATATATCAACTGAACACCCGTTGTCGACAAGGATTCTCCAGACATTAAGTCAGGGGTCCCTGATTTCTGCGCTAACAATGGGGTCTTGGTGTGGTAACTGTAGTCCCCTTAGGTCTTCATCCCTGAGACTGACAGTGGTGTCCCGACAAGCCTTCTTGTTCTCATGACCCCTCTCCCAACATGCGATGGAGAGGATTTGAGCATAGAGAATGGGATACCTAGCTATGGTCTCCACCTCTCCTACCATGGGACTTCCCTTTGCACTCCTTGTCGTGTAGGGGGTTGCTCCCTAGTGAGCTCATTTGAGATAGGTTGATTTGAAATCTGTGTCCAAGAATCTCTCGAGATGCCCCTGGAGGATGAGCCACTCGATTTTGTTCTCGAGCCTAGTGCAATCCTCATTGTTGTAATAGTTCCTGCGATGAAAGTCACAATATTGTAACTAATTACTTGTGTTAGGGGCTAGTGTTCGGGGCCTTCGAAGGATGTCATTGTTGCGGATGGTAAAAACATGTTGGTCCGGGAAGTGTTGAGGGGGTGAAGTTTTGCGAATCGCGGCTCCATTGTTGTCGCCTCCCACTATCCTGGCAGGTGTTGCCTCGATGCTCTTTATTATTCTTAGGGATAGTGGAGGTATTTCCCGCCCCATCTTTCTCTTTAGACTGCCATCGAATTGTTGTTGATGGGCCTTGAGAGCTTCATATGCGAGAATTTGGCCCTAGATGTGATGGAAAAAGTTGAGGTGGCTTGGTACTGTCGCTCTAATCATGGTTGAGTAAAAGTCGGTGGAGTGAAGTCCCCTCCCCCGCCCCCAAAAAAGAACTTCACAGAGAAGCTTTGGGTCAACCCCTGGAAGAAGGCCTTGAGTGATTCGTAATCGTACTAGCGGATGCCCGAGAAGTGTGAGGGATCCCTAATTGTTCGGTGATTTGCTATGAACTGGTTGGAGAACAACCAAGTTAACTCTGATAAATTGTTGATCTCCCCCTCCATCAGGGAATGAAACCATGTGTTGGTTTGTCCTTTTAGAGTTGCTAATAACACTTGACACAACAACTAGTCTAGGGCATTGTAGTTAGAACTGTCATTTATAAACGAAAATCGTAAACCGAACTGGAATCGAATCAGAACCGCAAAGAATCAGACTGAACCGTACGCAAATTATTAAGGTTCCGGTTTGAATTTTGAAACTGTGAACAATATTTGTTCGTGTGTGATTCTTTCATTTTATTATCTGGATTAGAACCGGAACTAGAACCACAATTTTCAAGTCACAGACGATTTCAGGATTTTTAGATCCGATCCGAACCGGACCGAAACAGAACCGAACCGCAACCCGTTTATTATTATTATTTTTATAATAATTTATTATTATTATATTGTTTTTTATAATCTATCTATAATATTTATACTTACTGACTTACTATATTACACAAAAAAGTACTCATGATGTAACGTAAAATTCCTGCTTTCGGACTCCGAACTTCAAAGTTGCTCTTGCAAATAAACTAAACGGTTTCACTTTTCCCCTCCAATTTTTTTATATTTGACCTCTCTCATTCATTCCGCCAAGTTTGGTTTGGTTCTGGTTGGAACTAATTAGAACCGACCAGAAACGCATAGAACCAGACTGAATCGTTAGTGACCAATTTGGTTTTGGTTCCTGTTGAACCATAACCGAAACTGTTGACACGACAGTTCCAAAAATTATGTTGGAACCAGAACCAAAACCGGTCAATCCAAATAATGTATTGGTTCTAATTTGAAGAACTGTTAACTTAGCGGGTCGGTTCATGATTTTAGTAAAACCGGAACCGAACCAGAACCGTGGCAGCTCTAGTTATAGTTCAACAAAATAGTGGTAAAAATGGTTGATATGCTCAAAAGGATCATCGGGCCAAGCAAAAGTGTCGAATTTTGGCAACTTGAACCCGTGTAATGGGGAGTGACAGAATTTGTCGCGAGAAAGGAGAGTTGTGGGGAAAGGGGCAAAAGCGCATAAGTGATTCTCCATTGGTTGTGCCCAATCTCCACAATGATATTGCTCACCTATTTGCGAGTGAACCTTCCGTCAACACGTACACCGCCTACTTATTAGGAGGGGATTGTGTTGTGTCACATGGAGTCCTGTTGGACAATGTTGGGCATATGGAACTAGTGGCATGAGACAACTCATCAATATCATTGTCTTCCATGCGAGCTGTGTTACTGAGTGACATAATTCTAGATCAGCTGGGTAGGAATGTGCTTTTTGGGGCAGATTAAGGGTGTGAGAGGCCCCTAATTTTCTCAGGAGCACACATATCATAGTCTGACACTCCTCTATCTAATGCACACTCCATCAGCGTTGTTGCTGCAACGATTGCTTCCGTAAAAAGTTGCATGTCACTGATGAGCAAGTTAACGGGAGCTTGATCAGTGCACCCCTCGAGGATTTTCATGTCAGTAGTACGAGTGTTTCTACATCATTTGTTGCCAGTTGAGAATACTACCGTAGAGTAACTACTAACTTTAGAAATTCTATAGAGGGTTCAGACATTGTACCCATAAACGATGTCAAACAATTGCGGGTCGCTCATTACTCACACAGATCGGACAAGTAGGACAGTCTTACCTTGAGAGCAAGTCTAACACAACAGTTACAAAGAACTGACATCAAGATATTTACGTGAAAAACCAGAAAATAAGAAAACCACGGGGTCTGGCCGGATTCAAATAATCCACTAAATAATAATTGTGTACGTAGCTGCTTTTGTAAAGGGTGATAGGTCACCGCTCGATTTACAAAGATTATATAGGTCACTGTATAGAAAACACACTCTGGGGAACTATATGCATAAGCATTCCCTTCAGATCTACTCGAGCAAGCACGCTCTTCGCAGCCTTCTATGCTCTTGTCATGTGGTGCTTGGTAGCAATCATACCGAGAGCATCATGAAGGCGCAAGGGGGCACTCGTTGGAGCTTTTTCAACGTCGCAACGCACAAGACGTAGGATTCATTCTCTTCCTCCAATTATCGTTCCCTTTGAATGAATAATCCCTATTCTATAGATTTCTGAGGAGGCGCTTAGGGAATTTCACATTTTCAATTACTTGGCGGACAGACAAATTTTTGATTTATGTCTCTGATCACCAACTATGATGGTCAGACAACTTTGTCCCCGGGTGAATATGGGCAAGCCTGTCAAGTTCGCCAGAGTTTGTGAGAGTGTGTGGGGGGGGGGGGGGCGAGTTGTCTCGCCGAAAAATTAAAATTGCTCAAAATTTGATAAAAATACCAGGGAGGCTTCTTCTCGTCTCCACGAGTCTGGTAGTGACAAGGACTTTTTGATCAGAGGCACTAAACTCCAACTATCATTGACAAAAAGTTCGTTTGGAATTGAATAGTTTATCTTGTAGCAATCTTCAAAAGCAATCCATCGCCGTTTTCAGATCGTTATTTCAACAAGCAATTTGGGAGATATTAACTTCTAAAATTTTGGATCTTCCTTTTCATTAATGGCCATTTGGGCTTTTTTTGGCGGTCCTCCCAAGGTTCTCTGGTGGCCGATCGGCCACCAAATGGGGTGGGGAGCGCCGCCCCATTCCGTCCTCATGCTAGGACATCTAGTGTAAGGTTGGGGATTACCGTCCTGGTTCCGACGGCCAACTCTTTTGCATGCTGAAGGGGTCAAAAAGACTCAAAATTGTGCAAGTTGGGTCCATTTGAATCATCACAGCAAGTCGAACGTGGCTTCATTGGTTCGATGTGACCACTTCAATTTTTGGGATACTCATTAGAAACAAAGAGGAAGTATTTCAAAAGTAAAGCAAAGGTCCCAAAGGCGTCAATTCAAAGTAGGAGGCAATGTAACCATATGAAAAGTAGTCTCAAAGATTCAACGGTGGAAATAGTAGCAACTGCTTGTAAATCAATGACCAAGATGCAAGATAACTCCAAAAACGACAATCTCATGTTTACGAGATCCAACGGCGGAGATGGCAAACACGTGAAATTCAACGACTAAGATGAACCCCTACAAGTTCGCGCATCTCACAATGAAGCCCGCCAAACCATTGGACTGATTCAAGGAAAAACGACAGACAAATCAATAAGAACATAAAAGGGCTCACCACTAGGACAGTTCTAAATGGCTGAATATTAATAGTTCATGATAAAGTGTGAAGAGGATGCATGTTAATTCCTCTAAAATCTTGAAATTATTTTCTCCCTCCATTTCTTCTCTCAACCTTAGGCATTAGTGAGATTATGACGAAAGATAGGGCACAATGACAACAAAGGATCCATATAGCCGACCCCACTATAGTGGAATAAAGGCTTGAGTGTTGTTGTATTTCTTCTCTCAACCGTAATTCTTCTACACGCAAAAAAAGTAATAAGATGTCGTTTAGAAGAGCGGTGTCAATGACTCCAATGAAAAATGAAGCTCAAATTGAGTTTTTGATATTTCCTGCAGCACCGCAGCTCTAAAATGAAAGTTACCCAAATGCTTTCATTTCTCCTGCATGGGGAATCAAAATTGAAACCCGAAAAAAAATAAAGCACCGCAACTCTTGTTGAGGTCGTCCTCCAGATCCCGGTCCACAGCTCTTTTCCCCAGGACAGGCCGGAGCTCTGCACCCGCCTCAGCGGCCGTTCTGTTGCCTCCCTCGCCTACGCGGCCCAGTTTGACAGGGCTTGTACGGACTTCAGCTGGCTACGGAAGCTGAAGCTTCACCCGCGGGAGCAGATGTTTTGGTGGCGGCTCCTCTGGGATGCGATCCCCACCCGGGCGTGGCTTGCCCGTCGGGGTCTTACTGCTGAGCGGGGATGTCCTTGGGGCTGCACATCTGAGGAGACTCAGGACCATCTGGTATCGGACTATTGTAGTCTTTCGGCCATTCAGGCCACTCTTCTGCGTTGGGGATATAGTATGTCTTTCTTCTCCAGCTGGGATAATGCGCGGGAGCTTCTCTCCTCTGCCTCTGCCGGTGCGCTTGGTACGACGAGGGTTTTTTGTTGTGCGGTGTACCAGGCCTGGCGTGGCCGCAACGCCAAGGTCCACCATGGCGAGGTGGCGACCTTTACTGTCATGGCGGCGACCATTGTTGAGACCCTCTCCATTATGCGAACTCTACCACTTCAGGGGCACTGGGATACCACCCAGCCTCGTCGGTTGTCGACACCACTCTTTTGGTGCCCCGCCCCCCCCCCCCCCCCCCCCCCCGCCCCCTGGATGGATAAAGTTCAATGTGGATGGCTCTCTCTCCCCATCCGGGCTTGCCGGCCTTGGGATGGTGGCCCGCGATGACCGGGGTACTCTCATCTTTGTTGTTGGGTCCCCGCTGTTGCACTGGGATCCTGGGGGAGTGGAGCTGGCGGCGGTCTTGGCTCTCCAGAATCTTATCCCGCCTTCATTATATGGGGTACGCGGGGCTATTGTGGAGGGCGACTGTTCGTCCCTTATGGATAGTTGTGCTGCTGGTTTGCGACGGGGCGACTGGAGCGTGACGGTGGACGGCGAGGAGGACTTCTCTTTTCTGAGCGGCTTCCCCCAGTTTCGGTTCCAGCATATTAGCCGGGAGGCCAACAGAGCTGCCGATTTCTGTGCTCGTTTTGCCCTACGGGGCAACTTTGTATGGCTCGATGTTGATAGCACTCATTCTGAGTTTGCAGAACTTGTTCGTGCAGACTTGGATGGCATGCTGTAGTTTTATTTTCCTTTTTGTTTTTTAATTTCATGCTATATGCACTTTTCCAAAAAAAAAAACAGTGTGTTGGAGGAAGGTAGACGGACTAGCACTTCGAAGCAGGTTTTATATAGACCAAAACCTCATATTTCATGCATGCCTTCATAAGAAAGAAGTCAGGTTTAGCCATGTAAATTAAAACTATAAAAAAGAAAGAAGAAACCGAAGAGAATCATTTGTACCCAGCTGCCAAATTCAAATGAAAAGAACAGCACCATGCGGCAAGGCTATACCGATGACGACGACGAAGATTGACGGAAACGAAACCAGTTTGTGTAAAAATAGATACATGGTTCACTTCATTCGCTGGTCAGGGGATGGGACATGCACCAGCGGAAGAACGCCCGGAAAACGCAAGCCATCTCCGTCTGCACATTCTCGAGCATCTTGACGACGTCGGCGAAGGGAGGGCGGGCGTCAGGGTTGGCATCCCAGCACTGGATCATGATCAAGGCGAGCGGAGGGGGGCAGTCGTTCGGAATGATCGGTCGGGCGCCCTTGTTGCCGACTGCAAATGCGGCTTGCACCGCCGTCATGTTTTGGAACGGAACCATGCCGGTGATGAGCTCCCAGAACACGACGTCGAAGCTGTAGACGTCGACCTTCTAAGTGTACGGCTTGTGCTGGCCAATTGGGATTTTTTGGCGGTCCTCCCAAGGTTCTCTGGTGGCCGATCGGCCACCAAATGGGGCGGGGAGCGCCGCCCCATTCCGTCCTCATGCTAGGACATCTAGTGTAAGGTTGGGGATTACCGTCCTGGTTCCGGAGGCCAACTCTTTTGCATGTTGAAGGGATCAAAAAGACCCAAAATTGTGCAAGTTGGGTCCATTTGAATCATCACAGCAAGTCGAACGTGGCTTCATTGGTTCGATGTGACCACTTCAATTTTTTGGGATACTCATTAGAAACAAAGAGGAAGTATTTCAAAAATAAAGCAAAGATCCCAAATGCGTCAATTCAAAGTAGAAGGCAATGTAACCATAGGAAAAGTAGTCTCAAGGATTAAACGGTGGAAATAGCAGCAACTGCTTGTAAATCAATGACCAAGATGCAACTTGAACGCTACGGCAGTCACTGCTTTTCCGATGAGGAAAAGGGCATCGGCAATGTACCGGTCGAAGTAATAAAAGTTAGGGGTTTCCCCCGAATATCAATCTCACGAGGAGTACGGGCTCAGATTTATCAAGTCGCAGATTAAGAAATTGAGAAGTACGAACATTGGTTTGATTTTCCTAAACTAACATGCGGTAAATGTAAATCATAAATTACTAGTGAGGGTTGTCGGCACCTCATCGCACTACGGACACGGGGTGAGGTCGTTAATCCTCTTCGCTTAGTGAGGGCCGTTAGCACCTCATGGCTTTGCGGAGACCACGCTTGGGCGAGGGTCGCGAGCACCTCTTCACTTGACCGCAAACGAAATCGCAAAGCAAGAAACAAATGAAAGAACAACCGTCCAACAAACAAAGGGAACAATCATCCACAAAGCAAGATAAAACTCAAGCAACACACAATCATAAATAAAGGTAAATACGAATACATGGTTACAAGAAATTTCATCTTACACACCATCTAAATAATAGAGGAACCACAATATTCACCAATAGAGATGGAGAGGAGTAGGAGTAGTGATACAAAACTCGGGTCAATCGGCATTTTGAGGGTTGTCACCACCTCGCGAGACCATTGCATCGATTCGGAGCTTGGATGTTGTTGGCCCTGGTCTGACTGCACCTGCTCGACGAATATGGGTTGTACACAATCCCTGTTCTTTCCGGGCGAATCATGAGCTCGGAAAGAATCATCCAAGCTGTATTCGGATAGCCATCCTGTATTGTTGTCGAAGTCACTGCGAGTGCGGTCTCGGGTTGCCTTCCGTCAATATATAGGGGTCTTGCCCCCATAGTCCTGACTGTTGCAATCATGGACTCAGCAATCAAGGCACTCGCGGCCTCCTCTAAGTCAGTTGCTATCAAGGCGTAAGTTCGTGGTAGCGGCTCGTGACATAAAGATCGGAAGCGGGCGCGAGAAGACACCGGGTCGTTTTAAATGCCAACCTTTCTTCCCAACTCGCGGTGATTCCCAAGTCGCCTGCTGAGGAGCCAACTCATAATACAAAATGGGGCGTCGCTTCTGCTCGGGCTTCCCTGATTTCGCCGGAAAGAAGGGTGCGTCGCCAGTTGTTGTTCGCTTTTCGCCTAGTAAGGCTTGCCTTGTGAGGAACTACCTGTCTTTTTCAGGCCCTCATCGAGCTGGGCATGGAGTTCTCCGAAGAGCTATCTCTAGGGGAGCATGGAGCTGCCATTTTGGCTGACAGCAATCTTAGGATTGCTATGGAAAACCAGGGGGACTCGCATCCTGATCTCCCCGGTATGATATCGCTTCCCCGTAAAAAAATGAAGATTCTTCGTAATATCGCGAACTGACTTGGCCTATGTGCTTCTCAGAAAATGACATGGGTGACGATCTCGCGGCGACCTCGGGGCGACAGACATTGGTCGCGATCCCATTATCAACCCGCGAGCCGCCTTCGGGTCGGGAGACCAATGGCACGCGGGCTGCCCCAAAACGAAGGTGGGGAAGGGGCCCACTTCTGAATCAGGTCGCTTCAGAGATTCCCCTGGAACCTACTGTTGACGAGATCTTGGAGAACCTCCTGCCCCCGAGTCGGAGGGGGGAGTTCCTCTTGAAAAAGACGCTCCTTCGGACACGCTTCCGCCTCCTCCTCCAAGAATCCCGCCTCCGGATGTTACTCAAGTTGCTTTCGCTGGGGCGTCGTTGGTCGCGCTGATTTGTGTAGTAGCTCAACTCCGATCCTCATGTTTTCACCGATCACGCCCGCCCCGAGGGAGTTCCTCCGTGAAGCGCCATCCACATGCATCTTCCAAGGTATATATCCAGTCACTTAGGACCCTTCTCCACCCTCAGGCGAGAAGTCGACAAGGAAATCCGTCACTGCCTGGGCCCTTACCACAACCCGCAATACGTAGGTGATGTCATATTCGCTGAGCTCAACTGGCCACTTAGCGAGCCGACCCGAGTGCTCCACTCCCCCTAGGACTCCCCTTAGCGGGTGGTCGGTCACCACTTTGATTGAATGGGCCTGGAAGTAAGGCCGCAACCTTCTTGCAGAGGCAATCAAGGCAAACGCCAACTTTTCCATTATGGGATAACGCAGCTCCGCCTGATGAAGAATCTTGCTGACATAATAGATCGGCAGCTGTCAGGTCCCGTCTTCTCTGACCAAGACCGAACTGATCGCCTCGGGGCCCACCCCCAAGTACAGGAGCAAATCCTCCCCCTCCACCGGACTCTGGAGCAGGGGGGGTCACCATCAATTGTTGCTTCAACTTCTCGAATGCTTCCTCACACTTTGGAGTCCATTGGAAGTCCTTGGTCGTTCAGAGAGCTTTGAAGAGTGGAGCGCACTTCTCTCCTGCTTTGGCCAAGAACCTACTGAGTCCGGCTAATCGCCCGGTCAACCTTTGCACCTCCTAAGTGCTTTTAGGAGAAGGCATCTCCAAGATCGCCTTGACCTTATCTGGGTTGGGCTCCATTCCTGCTGGCGTGAGGAGATGGCCCAGGAATTTTCCTCTGCTAGCTCCAAAGACGCATTTTTTTGGGTTGAGCCTCATCTTGTACTTCCGCAACGTCTCAAAAGTTTCTCTCAGATCCTCCAAATGTGCACCAATGGTCTTGCTTTTTATGAGGAGGTCGTCCACATACACCTCTAGATTACGCCCCTTCTGCTCTCTGAAGACGCGGTCCATCATCCTCTGATAAGTGGCGTCGAAGTTCTTCAGCCCAAAAGGCATCATTTTGTAGCAGAAGCATCCGCCTCGATGAATCGGTTGGCCCGGTCGATCAAATCTTCATACGAAACTGCGGGCATTCGCCCCAGTTCCATCTTGAACAATCCTTGGCGCAGGCCCTTCGTCAAGGCGAGCTATAGGGTATAGCCGTCCACCTCCTGGACCTGCAGGACCTCCTCCTGGAAGCGATCTATGTAGCTTCACAGGGTCTTCTTCGATGTCGCGAAACGCAACATTAACCCCCTCCGAAGATCGTCAAACCTGTTGCCACTTTCGCAGCCAAGCAGGACTCCAGGCGACCAGACCGAGTCAGGGATAGTCATTTTTGGGTGCAACAGAACACGCAACCTTCAGATTTGCGCAGTTTGGTGAAAACTGCTTATCAGATGGAGGGTCAGCAGGCAAAGGGCTTAGTTTCAAGGGCAGAGTTTGACCAGAGGATGGGAATGCTTCTGCAAGCATTCGACAGGGTTTCCCAGAAGCTGGATCAACTGACCGAGGAGACCTCTACTCCAGCAGACAGGTTACCAGAACCACCAACGGCACCCCCGCTGCAGAGGCGTGAGCGGGAGAGCGCTTCCCGCCGGAAGAATCTGTACCGTACCGCAACAACGTCTAGTCCAGCCCGAAACATTCGTTTCGAGGAGAATTATGAAGGTTATTTGGATGAAGAGTTCGACGAGGACGACCAGTCTCCTTTTTCTGACGAAATTTTGTACTCTGAGGTACCCGCTGGGTTCAGAGAACCTCATCTGAGCAAGTATAGTGGACGCAGTGACCCCCACGATCACCTGGCAGCTTACGAAGCTTTCGTCTCTCTCCGCGGACTGTCTGATCCCATCAAGTGTAAATTACTGTTGATTACTTTCGACGGAGCGGCGAGAGACTGGTTCAATAACTTGTCGTCGGGAAGCATCAATTCTTACAGCGAGATGAAGAAGGCGGTCCTCCTCTGTTTCTCTACCTCGCGAAAGTGGAAGAGTGGGATTCGTGCCCTTCTGCAGCTGAAGCAGAACGCTAACGAGCCGCTGGCCCGTTATGTTGATTGCTTTCAAGAGGCGACCTTACGTGTTCGTGGTGTAGACCAGAACATGTACCAAGCTGCCTTGGAGAATGGCCTGAGGGAAGGCCTGTTTAAATTAGAGATTAGTAAGAAGCCCCCGCGGACCTACCAAGAACTGATCGGGAGAGCGAATCAGTTCATTGAGGCGGAGAACACCAACCCCGAACTCGTCTCTACTCTCTCAGAAATGATAGAGCAGAGGCATGCATGGAGTTTGTCGCCTTGTCCACCAACCCAGATACTGTATTTCTTCGCTATTCATGTGATTTCGTGAGTTCTTGGAAAGATTTGGATTATTGGATAGCTAGGGTTGAAGAACAAGTTCAGTATTATATTATTTGCACTGTGCATATATATGATTTTGTAGCTATGAAATTAACTCTTTTGCTAGTTTTTCGAATAATCAAACAAATAAATAAGTCCATAAACACACAATGATTCAAATTAACACTTGAAAAAAGAGATTGGAAACCCAAATCATTCACCTGAATGCATTCACCTGAATGCATTCACCTGAATGCATTCACCATGACATAAAGAGAGAACTTACTTGGCGATGCTATGGGGGATGGCGTAAATCTAAGAGGTCTTGCCTCTGCCGTTAATGCGGATGCGCATGTTTACACCCCGAAATCGTTCATTTTCAGCAAACCCTTTGACTGTGCAGTGAGTCACTTCCATTGTCGTGACTCACTACACAGTCTGTAAGGGTTTGATATTAAGTTCAGCGGCGTCCCGATCGAGCTTTTGAAGCCGGAGATCCTCAGCTACAAAACCTTTGAAATCGACGGACGCGAAGTATCATTGGTAAAAAACGACTGCACAACGGACTCTATCTTCTTGATGATTCTCCTACCATCCTCTCATCAGTCTCCTCCATTGATTGGCATCGGCGTTTTGGGCATGATCCTCTACCAGTCCTCAAAAAGGCTCCATCTGTTCTCTTCCATCTTTTACGTATAATTCATGTATTTTGGGAAAAAAGCATCGTTCATCTTTCCCTCCTTATTGTACTCGAAGCTCAGTTATGTTTACTTTAGTGCATTCTGATGTTTGGGGCCTGTAAAAAATATCTAGTATATCTGGCTACTGATATTTTATCACCTTTATTGATGACAATTCTCAGACGACATAGCTATACTTACTACGTGATCGCTCTGAATTTCCCCGTGTGTTCCGAACTTTTGTTCTTGAAACTCGAACACAGTTTTCCACCAACATTAAAACTCTCCGTACTGATAATGCTCGTGAATACACTAGCAATGAGTTTGCAAATATCTGCTCTGAATTTGGCATTATTCACCAGACTTCATGTGCCTACACACCGCAACAAAATGGTGTCATCGAACATAAAAACAGACACCTCCTTGATATTGCTCGTTCTCTTATGATTCAAATGCACGTCCCCAAGGTCTATTGGAATTTTGCCCTTTCGACAGCATGTTATCTCATTAACCGTCTTCCTTCTTCCTTCATACAAAATGCTACCCTGTTTAGTCTACTTTTTTTGTCTACTCCGTTGTTCTCTCTCCCACCTCACATTTTTGGTTGCACCCCTTCTTATTCGTGTCTATACTCGTCGCCCTACTCGCTCTATCGTCCCAGAGCAATCGGCTTCGACCTCTGACACTCTACGGCCTGAAGATCCAACACCGGCCTCCACCGCTCATCTCATGGCAAATTATGTGTCTCTATATCGCCTCTCCCCGACGCTTCACATCTTTGCTACTTCATTGTCCTAAGTTTTTGTCTCTAACTCTGTGCAGGAGGCTCTTCAACATCTAGGTTGGCGGGCAGCTATGGACGAAGAAATGACAGCCCTCTGGGCTAATCGGGTGTGGGATCTAGTTCCTCTTCCTCCAGGTCGGACTACGATGGGGTGCAAATGAGTCTTTGTCATCAAGCATGCTCCTAATGGGACAATTGACCGTCTTAAAGCCCGTCTGGTGGCTCGTGGGTTTACTCAGCAACAGGGTCTAGACTATGAAGAAACATTCTTTCTCGTGTCTAAGCTCAACACGGTTTGTGTCCTCCTTTCAGTGGTTATGCATCGCCAATCGCTCTTACATCAACTGGATATGAAGAATGTCTTTCTGAATGATGATCTGCAAGAAACCGTCTACATGCAGCAACCTCCGGGGTTTGAGACCACGAGGGAGCCCCGGGTTTGCCATCTTAAAAAATCAATTATGGTCTCAAACAATCCCCTCGGGCATGGTTCGATAAATTCAGTAGAGCTGCACAAGAGATTGGTTTTACTCAGAGCTCGGCAGACTTCTCTCTGTTTACTCGACATCACACAACAGGCATTGCGCTTCTCTTAATATATGTCGACGACATCATAATCACAGGTGATAATGCAAAGGGAATACAAATGATCAAAAAAAACCTGAGCTATGCGTTTCAAACAAAAGATCTGGGGAACCTCAGATACTTCCTCGGCCTTGAGATCGCGAGACGACTGGATGGTCTTGTCCTATCTCAACGGAAGTATTGTATCGATCTCCTTCAGGATGTCGGATACTCCGGATGCAAGCCGACCAAAACTCTCATGGATGTCAATCATAAGCTTTGTGTTGGAAGCTCGGATACAGATTCTCTCCTCCCAAAACCGGAAGACTATCGACGGCTTGTTGGAAAATTAATTTACCTAACGGTTACAAGACCTGACATATCTTTTGTGGTTGGGGTTGTCAGTAGATTTATGCACTCTCCTCGGATGTCTCACTTACAGGTTGTCGAATGGATCATGAGATATTTAAAAACAGACTCTGGTCAAGGGCTGGTATACAAAACCTCTTCTACTTCAACTCTCGTTGCGTATTCAGATGTAGATTATGCTCGATCCCTGGATGATCGGCACTCTACCAGTAGATTTTGTACCTACTTGGGAGGTCATCTTATTACTTGGCGCAGTAAGAAACAAGTTGTGGTTGCTCGATCTTCAGCTGAAGTTGAGTATCGCTCAATGGCGTCTGTTGTATCCGAGCTTACTTGGCTCGAGAGTCTCCTAGGTGATATGGGAGTAAAACTTTCCTCATCATCTACCTTACTCTGTGACAGTCAAGCTGCTATACACATAGCTAAGAATTCGGTATTTCACGAAAGAACAAAACACACTGAAGTTATTGTCACTTTGTCCGAGAGAAAGTTCAAATGAAGAAACTAGAGTTGAGACATGTTCCGGCTACTGACCAAGTTGTTGATATTCTCACAAAGGCCCTGCCTAGTACTCTATTCTATAAGTTCTTGTCCAAGCTTGGTGCCTACGACTTGTACGCTCCAGTTTGCGGGAGAGTGTTAGAAAAGATATTGTAAAGGCCCATCTAAATGGCCCATTTATTTTCTTTCCCTCTTGTTGTATTTGTTCCACATTGTGTATAAGGGACTCTTCTCCTCTTTTCCTCCAATAAATATGTACTCATACATTGTATTGATATACAGAAGAAGTAAATACAAGGTTGATTGTTTTGTTCCTCTTTTCTTGTGTACTTCTCTACAATACTAAAACGAGAATGGAGAAAAATGTTAATTTTCTGTCATAGTAGGTTAGTATGCCAACCATATATGCACCAGAAGATACATGGTCATCTATAATTACACAAGAATAATTGTACTAATTAAAATCATCACTGAACAATTACTGTAAAATATTAAATAAAGCTTTCAGTAAAAATGCCAAGTTCAACTTGAGCCATTAAAAATGAAACACTGGAGAGAACTTATTGCAGTACCTCCTTGAGAAAATTTATTTCCGACTCAGACAAGCCTCTCCTATAAATAAAATAAAATAAAACATCAATTTATATCATTCCTCTCAAAGTAACAACACCAGAAATTGAAGTTATACAGGGTTAACTATCATGATGTCTATGTTAGATAAGTGAACCTAATAGTAGTTTGGGAGTATCATAGAGTACAAAACCCAGGGGGAATATAGTACCAGAAAAACTACAGTATTCAAGAAAGCAGTTGAATTTTACCAGATACACAAAATGTAATGTCCAGGTCAGAATGTTAATGTTTCAATGCTGCCTCGGAAAAAATACAGAAGGCAGATGACCCTCAGATAAAATTAAAAGGAAATAATTAATGCAAGCTGCAGTTGTCATCCAACAGCACGATACAATAAATATTTGACCGTGTGGTAAATAGAACAAACAGTTATGATCAATTTGTAGTTGAGCATGTACAAATTCCTATGTACAAATGTATTTAGGATCTACTCTGCTGATGTGCGTGCACAAAATGAAATTATCTTTAGATATACTTCTTAACTATCAAAAAACGAAGACAAACCTGTAGCCATAGTGGACTCTCTTCTTGCTGTACTTGGGGTTCAGTATGAATATGTTGTAAGCATTCTCTATCTTAAGGTAATCAATAAGAGTTGTAAAAATATATCCCATTCTATCTATGTCCACTTGCCAAAGAACATCTTCGTCGGCCCTGTAGAAATAGACATGAATGATTCATCAGAAAAAAATTAAGGAAAAAGATCAGTCTCATAGAGACATAAGATGCATTGATAAATCTCTAATGATTTTGAACCTAGAAAACACCGGTACAGGTATGGGTTCCAGGTACGATACATACCTGATACGGCGGCGACATAAATTAAAAAACAATCATGCTGGTATGGCATGATACGTTATAACAAATATTATATATATCTTTATTATATAAAACAATATAGATATCTACCAAGCACACGGATGATTTGATTTGGACATTTTGCTCAAACTGCTACAAGGATTTTCCACCGTCTGATTTATGCCTAACACAAAAGTCAACAAGGACAACTCATCCACTACTATTCTCCTTCAAATGTACAGTTTATTATATTATTTATTCTTCTTCAAATTTATAGTATATTATATTATAAATTTTGCCAACTCCTCACATCCCATAAATATTTCTGCATTATTATAATATCAAATCCTGCCACATGATATAGACAATACAAAATTCCGACGGATTTATGCTTTATTTATCAAATCAATATAAGTCTGATAGCAGTAAAAGCAAATCCCACCAACTACCCATGAGGCCACGCCCACATGCTCCATTGCCCTGCTCTCCTCCTGCACGGCAAGGACTGCTTTCTCCTCCCATGCACGCTACTGTCACAGCAAGCCTGTATATTTCATTCCTGAACCCTACCGCCGTTCATTTCATTCCCTACCACAGATGCTCTTCTCCTCCTGCGAAATCCCTTCCTCCTCATCAAGGGCATCGCAGGACGCCTCCTCTGTGAGCGAATCACCATCGGCGCACCTCCTCTCTGCGCGAAGCTCTATCGGCGACTCGCAACAGCCAAACTCCTCTCTACGGGAAGCTCCATCCTCTGTTGGCTTACCACTCTATCGACTGTCAACACCTCTGCTGGCTTACCACTTTTCCTGTATCTTACATTTCTGCGTTCTACAATTTTCGGAGCTAATATGCGATCATCTCCGCGATATCCACTGCGACCATCTTTGTGATCTTCAACGACTTCAGTGACATCCATTTCAGATCTCATATCAGGTCCCGTGTTTTCTTCTTCCCACTTACTTTAACACCTCAACAAAATATTCCTGATTTACTTTTCCCGCATCTTAAATTTTTGCGCTCTACAATTTTCGGAGCTCATATGCGATCATCTTCGCAATATCCACTGTGACCATCTCTGTGATCTTCAACAACTTCGGTGACATCCGTTTCAGATCTCATATCAGGTCCCCGATTTTCTTCTTCCCACTTACTTTAACACCTCAACAAAATATTCCTGATTTCTGTGATATTTTTTTGTCGTCTATATTTTGAAAAACGTGGATATTTGTATACCCATAAAAATAATAGTATGGACATGTTAGCATGAATGACACATCAGGAAATAGAAATGTGAAAACAAAATATTATGACTCAGCATGATAAGTGATGTAGGGTAGGATATGTGTACGTGAAATCGTGAATACTAGAATGTGATTCTAATGAGACACGCGGGAGAATAATCGATTCCTTTTTGTGGCTAAATGCGAACCCACCAAAACCTGACGGAGAGATCAAATCATAGCAATAAATGATTAAATCGCACTTAGATAATTTAAGCAAGGAAAAGTAATTCTTTAGGTAAAGCAAGCCTCGGTCTTCCTCTGCGTGAAGGGCCATGACAAGAGCGCGCAGCAAATTGGTCCTGCAAATGACAAATAATCTAGAACAAACACCCACAATTCAAGATATCCAAACAAGTATGAAGATCACAACATATATTAATAAGGAGAATTAAAGATCCATACAACGAGAAAACACTCACTGGGCAAAGGGATGTTAATGTAGGGTGGAGATCCGGTGTTCCCGGTTGTAGAAACTATTGTCCGGTGGTATGGAGGGGGCTGAAAGGTGGAATAGTTGTGGAATTGGAGGGCAAAGGGTGGTTTTATGGAAATGGATGGATCACTGGATTTAGGTATGTAATCTTATGATCATAATGTCTTGCATTAATTAAATATAAAATATACACATCGTACTATCGGCTTAATAAAAATTAGAAGATCAATAAGAACAAACAAATAACCCTAACACAAACATAAATAAATTGGAAAATCGCATGTATGAATTTCTCAATTATGGAAAACATTTGATACAAAAATGTCTCCATTTAGCTTGCACTACGCACCTATGCAGGTCATAAAATCCTGGTAACCATGCATACACTATAGTAATCAACGCATAATGATAGGTGAGACATAAAGGTCCAATGCATATGCCAGCCATATGTATATAATAACATTTGTGAGTTGTGCCATCCAAAATATTAAAGTATAATGATTACACCATAGATTTTGAACTAGATGGCACAAACATGCATATAAAACTAATTGTATCTACTCCAGATAAACAAATAACGCTCATAATGTAGAAACAAGGGACAAAGTTTAAGCCATGGAGGAGTTCAAAAATGGATAATATGTTTTAAGATGTTACCTTGAATCTAATATATCCTCTTTCCGTGACAAAGCTTCTACAGCTTGCTCAAAAACAGAAGTAACCTTCTCTCCCATTTGTATGGCATGTACAGAAAAGCTGCACTATGACTGAAATTAGAACATCAAGTAGAAAATAGAGCGCTTAAACCACATTACAGAACTAATTGTTATTATGCATGTTTAAAAAACAATGTTGTTTCAATAATCAAATGAATCCATGATAGGATACTCCGATACTCACTTGTAAGCCACGTGACTGACTAGAGGTAGATGATGATAGGATTTTGCAACAATGGTCTTGAAGAAAGGGGTTAAAATTTCTCCAATAGGAGGAACTCTTGTATGCTCAAAGATATGATCTATGTGTGTAAACCATCGTGACATTTCATTGGGGCCCAGTTTAAACTCTGCAAAGCCCACAAATGAAACACATAAACACATGCAATCTCATTACAAAAGCACTGATATAGCATGAAATGATGAAGTAATTTAAGAGAAAAAAAAAGTGAAAGAAAAGTACCATGATTTCCTTTGCCTTCAAATCCTATTAAAATGAAGTTGATAGGAACAGGAAGATACATGGAATCAACCTCCGACATCTTTAAAAAGTTCGCAATGTTCCCTAAATTGCAGAGGAGAGCATCCAAGTAAAAAATGTAAATAAACAATACAATAAGCTCAACATAAGACCTTAAGTTGGTCTCCCTCTCATTAATCACACACTCCCACCATCATTGCCACTAGACATGCATAGCCATCATCTCCTGGTATTAAATAGTCATGCAATGCACTCAAGATACACATATCAACTATTATAAAAGTAACTTTTCGAAATGAAAATTGTATAATTAAAAACATTCTAGGAAATTTTGAAGAGCACATGATATTTAAATTGTTCTGTCTCGAATATAAAATAAAATCTAGGAGAAACTTAAATTGTTTTGTGGGTCTTCCTTCTTGAGATGAAATCAGACCTTTTGATTTCCATCTTGCAATATTTGACAAGGAATAACTCTTCAAGTGAAAGAAGGCTGAGAAATAGTATCTAGGTATCCAGTAGTATTAGTCAATAAAATGTTGGAAAATATAAGTAATTCCCATCACATTTCAAACATGTATGCATTCCTCTTTGTCTTCTTGACATGATGCAGACTTAAAGACTGAATAATATATTTTTGCACTTTGAACAGAGCAGCTTGGTAAGATGTGGAAATATGGAGTACCCAATAGAAGCTAAATTTTCTATTTAATTAAAAATGATCCAGATGATAACTACCTGCCTTGGTGTAGTTCACTACCTCCATTTTCCCATGACCAGAGGGCACTGAACCTTCTATATCATCAAAATCTGAAATTTCCACATAATTCATTAAGTCCAAGCCTCACGATAAGAGCCTCGTCATTAAAATTTAAACTATATATACTGATAAGAACATAAAAACCCCAAAAAAGTAAACCCAACACATCCTTGTAACACCTATACATGCATGCCTAGTCCACAAGCGAGACTGATCAATCAAAAAAGACAGCACAATCATCTATAAAACACTGCAAATGCATATGTTAACTTTACCTGTACGAATCACGGATTCACTCCAAAATTTACTCTTCGATTTCAGATTGAACAGCGAAAACACGGATGACTTGCGACTCCCAGGTCTTTCCGACGAAGCCGCAGTCGTCTTGGCCGCCAATACCTAACAGAATGCCAAATAATGAGTGAATTCGGTACAAGTTTCTCTCACGATAAGCTTTTCTGAGTTTTCAAACGTCCGATGAGTAGATGCAAAAACGATTTGCGTCTGCATCATCAAACTCGATCATTATAGAACTTAACGAGGGAATCACCATGAGAATTAGGAGACCAGTCCGGAGAAAATTAAACACGTATCGCCGTGGCGTCGTTGAAACGAGTTCGCCGGGAGCGGAATCCATGCCGCCGCGCGAAAACCCTCGAGATAGTCCCCGGGAATTCGAGCTAGGAATATAAGAGGGAGAAGTGGAAAGAGGGAAGAGACATTGGCCGTACTGCGAGAGAGCGCATGAAGCCGGATGATCAGAGCGACTCGGTCGGATGGGTCGAAGCGGCCCAATAGTTGGGACATTTTTGTCCGTACAGCGACGTTTTAAAAAATTTCTACACGCTGGACGCGGAATGCTGGGGTGCTTAAAAAAAAAGAGAGAATTTTGTGTGTGTGTAACGCATGAAAGAATTGTGTGATCTTTTTTTAGTTCAAAAATATAGTTTAATTTGGGTGCTGTTATTAGCAAACTAACTTTCATTTCTAGCAAATCAGAAAAAAACAAATTTTGTTGTTTTTTTGCATTTTTTTTCTCTTTCCAAAAATTACTACTAGCAAACCAAACTTGTTTTTTGGCAATTTTTGAATTTTTGAATTTTGAGCCCCAAATATTTCTGATTTGAAAAAATGATCAACATAAAGTTGTAGATCTACAACTTTTATGTTAATGATTTTTTGATTTGAAGCCGTTTAGGCCTCCAATTTGGGTCCTAAAAAAGACATGCACGGAACGTACAGATTTTCGGCATGACTTTTTTCGGGGCCCAAATCGGGGGTCTAAACTGCTTCAAATCAAAAAGTGTTCAACATGCAAGTTGTAGATCTCGATGAGATCTACAACTTGCATGTTGAACACTTTTTGATTTGAAGCACTTTAGATCCCCGATTTGGCCCCCGAAAAAAGTCACGCCGATCCCTGGCGTCTGTACATATATACGACGTAACTTTATTCAGGGATCAAATCGGGGTCTGGTCGAGATCTACAACTTTCATGTTGAACACTTTTTAATTTGAAGCCGTTTATGCCCCCGATTTGGCCCCCGAAAAAAGTCACGCCGATTCCGGGCGTCCGTACATATGTACGACGTAACTTTTTTCAGGGGTAAAATCGGGAGTCTAAAGTGTTTCAAATCAAAAAGTGTTCAACATGAAAATTGTAGATCTCGTCAAGATCTACAACTTTCATGTTAAACACTTATCATGAAATTGTACGTATAAGACGCAGTTCAAAAGGACGTATATATACTTATATACACTTAACTCGTATATACAACACATTCTTATAGGAATTAAAAATCAAATATATTTCTAAACCGACCGATATTTTGTTAAAGGATTTTGGTGCAGATAATGATATTTTGTTGAAAAAACAGTTTTGGACATACTAAATATTTGCGGTATTTTGACTCATCTATAATGCTAACATAAGTGGTTGAATGAATACATTTGAAATCATTTGTAATGTCATTATATGCAGCGAATTATTTTGAAATAATGAATGTTTTAAACAAAATTTATTTTATTTTTTTTAAATTATGTTGGTTTGCTAGTAACAAAATGTTTTTCAAATAACCATTTTGAAAAGTGAGGGTTTGCTAATAGTAATGATTTGCTAGAAATCTAATTGGGTTTGCTAGTAACAGCACCCTTGAATTTTCATTGATTGTAAAATCCAGTTGAATTTAGTTCGAAAAATGGACTGGATTTTTAGTTCAAAAAAGTATTTTTTTTACCGTTGAATTTTCACCCCAAATTATAGTCATATGAGTACTTAAAATGAGCGTAAAAATATATAGTTCAATATTTCGTGATTTATTTTGTGAAAAAATAGAAGACATAGGAGGATTTTATATTTCCCCCATGGTCCTCCTCCTGCGTCTAACGCACAGAAAATTTTTCCTAAATAAATTGACTGTTTTTTGCGCCGGGCTCACTTTATTTTGAAATTTTTGAGCACCTATCTGTTTGCCACCCGAGCAACTCTCTGCGTCTCTGCCCAGAACCTCGTCGGCGTAACCGTTGGAAACAAAGGTATAATCTTCGGCAGCTTTAGGCTATATTTGGTTCGGCGGTGGCGGGTGAATCTGGTGATTTGAAACGCCGCTTTGAAATTGGAGGGGGGAGTTGGGGGTCGAAACGAAGCGGATCGGGGTTGTTTCCTCCTTGTTGCGGGTGCAAACAGAGCAAACGTCACTGCCGACCGTTTGTTTACCCGCCGTCCGACGGCGTTTGCTTCAAATGGAGGCGGCGAAACGTCGAACCAAACGAAGTCTTACACTTATCTTTAGTTGCATCTAAGATTTCCCCCCAACTTCTTTATTCCTCTAAAAACCCTTTTTTCGCAAGCTTGCCGACTAGAGTAGTCGAAGAGGACAAAGTCTGGAAACTTGTCGTGATCGTCTCTACTCGGCAAAAACAAAAGAAGAATGTCTTGGAATCATTGGGAAATCAAAAGATACTTTTTTGCCAAGATCTTTGGTGCTCATTGCTGGAGGTAATCTTCATTTTCCTTGTTCTAGTTACTTCTACAATTTTGGGGGAGGGGGCATAGTTTTTAGAGTTTCAACTGCTTTTTTATTTTTTAATCTTAATGTCATTACACTTCTCAGTTTGTAATTGCATTGTTGTTTAATGGTTTTGCAGTTGATTTGTTCTTTTATTTGAATGTATGTTTGCATTTGCATTATTGTTTAAGTACTTATTGTTACACCTCAAATCCGTCACGAATAATATAACAGAAAGTCTGATCGGGGCCTCACGCCATATTCCACGAATAGAAGGTTACGAAATGAAACCATAACGTTTTATTATTTATTTTGAAAACACACCCTAAGACAGAGTTGAATTCTAATGGAAGCATTTAAAAGATATAAAATCAAACACCCAAAAAGGAATGTCCACTACACCAGGAATGAAAAGATATACACCAAAACGATTTGGTCTTAAGGTCTTACATCAACAAAGTTTTACCAAATTAAAAGTGATTTCTAAACATCGGCACGCAGGCTAGCAAAACATGAAAACAATAGAAAAATTTGGTCTTCGAGGGCCGGCATAGCTTTGGGCTCCAGCCCGCTACTTCCCGCTTGGCTCTGCAGCACCTGCACGCAAAACATTCCACCAAGCGGTGGTAAATAAGGCAACGATCAGCTGAAACTGACCAAATTATAACGACCTCACCCTTTTCTGGGGGTGGTGATGTTTAATCTTTGCAAGCAATTAGCATGTTTACATATTTAATATAAATGTGCAACTTAAGCATCATACAACATAGACGTTGGCACAACAAGCCAAACGTCTCGTGCACTCCGGGCACCTTAATGGTGTACCGGATTTCCTCGAGTCCCGCCTTTTGTCATCACAGGCATACGATAGTGCATAAAGCACCCCAACGGTGAACTCTGCTAGTCCACCACCATTTTCAGTCTGGACTGGATGGTTTCGCTTGAGCATTACTAGCCAAGCATATAGCCTCGACTCACCCCTATGCCAACGATAATTGACACGTATTTTAGGTCTATTTAGCCGAAAGACATAGAGCGGGTACAGTTCAGCTCTTTCTCGTTGATCAAATCGCTGTGTCAATTAATGATAGCGACATGGGTTAGCATCCCCTTTCCCATACACGGCATAACGCATGTTATGTTTCAAGGTTGGCACTCATGACCATCAAAGTTGGGCACTCAAGGCGCACAACTCAACACGCTAGCACACAGTCTCCGAGAGACCGGTTATGCACACAGCCGAACAAAAGCTCTCCGAGAGCTAATGCTAACGTTACATCGATCCTATGCAAACATTATGGTGTTTCCTCGAGCACGCCTCCAATACTAATTGTCGCCCCGGGCAGACTCCCATTCTGAAACATCCAACTTCCACGGAGTCTTCTCCGAAAATCCACAGAACATCACCAATTCAAACAACACGTCCGGATGGGCTTCACACAGCATGTCTAAAACCATACTCGTGCTTCCGGGTACGAAATGCAATTAAATAACGGGGATGTACACATCGACCCGTCGAAGAGCACCCTTCCCCCACTTGTCAGTGGGGAGGGGCTTCCATGTAAACATGCTAAAATTAAGGGTTTCACCTGCCCAAGAAGAAAAGTCGTTACCATTGACACGCGTTTCGGAGTCATAGCTCGGTCGTCACGGATTTGGTTCACACGCACCGGTTCGAGCTCCAAATTGAACACTTTGTCGCGATTCCTAGCAAAACTCGGGTTGCTCGACACCAACATCTCCGGAAAACCTCCTCCCGCAAGCGTAAGCCCAACCCTAACCCCTCTTGATCGGCCAAGAGGAAAGGAAGGTCGGCGAGGGTCAGGTTCCTCTTCGTTGGCGGCGGTTGAGACAGGGAAGGAAAAGGTATTCCCCCTTACAGGCGACGGTCGGGACAAAAGAAGGCAGACTCTGCCCTTCCAGCGACGAAGGGAGAGAAAAAGGGAGAGGAGTGGGAGGATCGGGTTGATCCTTCCAGCGGCGATGGGAGAAAGGCACGTCGGGCTCTGCCCCTCCTTCCAGCGACGACGGGAGCGGCGCTCGGGAGAGAGGGAGGCGGGCTGCTTCAGTGTTGCGCGTGAGGGAGAAACCGAGAGAGGGAGAGATCGAGAGAGGGAGAGAGATCGAGAGAGATTCGGGAAAGAGAAAGCTGGGGAGAAAATGAGAGGGGAGGGCTTAGGTTTAGGTTTTTATATTAAACCCTGGTCCAAATTGCTATCCGCAGAACACACTCTCTAAATGGACCCCAAAATCAATTCGATTAAATTTGGGGCGTTACAATTCTCTCATTGTACAACCCCATATCCCACGAGTGGGATTGACAGGACACGACCCAGCCATTTTATGCGGTTCGAATCAGGAAAATCAGCCAAGGGGGGTTGCTCGACTTGCCCAGATTGGGGTAAAATAGGTACGGGGCGAGTAGAGTAGGTGGGCTCGCACTCGCCCTGGACCCTCGGCAATAGTAGACGAGTGGGATAGGCCAGGCCTACACTCGACCTGATCCATAGGGAGGCGGCGAGTGCTAGCACAATCGAGCACTCATTTCCCTAGGCGAGTGTGGATTCAATGGACCACTCGCCCATAGGTATTTTTACCGTTCTACCCTCGTTGGTCTGCTAGTATCCCCCCAAACAGCGGAGTTACGCTGTTGGCAGACCACTTTGGGTTGCATATATCCGTTCAGAACAGCGGAGAGACGTTGTTGGCAGACCACTTTTAGAAAACTATAAATGGACCCAAGGGGGTACCTCAGAAGGCAAGTTTTCCCAGTTTTCTTACTCTCTGCTCTTCTAGCGTTTTCTGAGGTGCCCTTAGGTCAGCACAGGCTGAGGAGGGGAAACGCTCTAAGATATTCCGGGTGTGTGGTGGGACATCCGTGTCGGAGCCTTGGGGTAATTTTAAGCCCTAAGTCTTCGGTTAGTCAGCTCGTTAGGAGAAGTAAGTGTGCAGTCGCCCCTTCCGCAAAGGTTCGAACTCCACAGAAGCCGGTTCTCGATTTCAACACTCATTCTTAATGAAATTTCGTCCTGAAATTTAAAATACTAATAACAAAATAAAATTCGTCATACTTTAGTAAAATAGATCGGGGTACTTCTCGCGCGCATGACCTCTTCTAGCTCCCAAGAGAGCTCCTCGCGGGCACAATTGTCCCAACGGACTCTCGCCATCTTGATGACCTTTCTCCGCAACTGTCGTATGTCGTTATTGACGATGAAAATAGTCCATGAAGATTTCAACCTTCACGCCATACAAGTAATATCTCCACAACTTTAGAGCAAACACCACGACCGCCAACTCTAAATCATGGACCGGGTAGTTTCTCTCATGCACCTTCAGCTAGCGCGAACCGTAAGTGAACCTTCCCATATTGTCACAGCACACAACCCAAACGACTGCCCGAGGCGTCACTGTACACCTAGTAACCTTCAGTCCCACACGGCGAACATAGAATCGGGGCGGAAATCTGTTGGTATTACCATTGTGATCTGGAAGTGATCAAGTATGTAGTCTCATTGCCAACGCAGTATGAGCCTATTAGGGTCACACATAAGAACGTTTGGAGAAATTGGGAGATTGAATTAGTATGATTTGCTCATATGATGAGTTGTAAGGACTTAGCACAACCAGGCTTTTGAATCATCGAGTGCGTTGAGATCACTCAACGCTTTCGTCAAGTCAAGTATTGATTCGTCGAATAATGATGTTGAGTGTGTTGAGTTTACTTAACGATTCATCGAGTCAAAGAGTTGATCCATCGAGTATAACACTTAAGCGTTGAATGAGTTGAGTATACTTGACGATTCGTTGAGTAAAGGAGTTGATTCGAAGAGTCTGAGTCTCAGGCGTTGAGTGTGTTGAGTTCACTCAACACTTTCATCGAGTTAAAGGTTGACTCGATGAATCTGGCACTTAGGCGTTGAGTGTGTTGAGTCCACTCAACGCCTTCGTCGAGTCAAGTGTTGATTCGACGGGTTTGGCGCTAAGAGCGTTGAGTTCACTCAACGCCATTCATCGAATATCTTATGGATACTTGACGATTCATCGAGACAAGGGTTGTCTGGTCAAAAACGCTAGATTCTAAGTCCTGGGTCTATGAATAGCGGCATGACTGTTCTGTTTATTCCTTTAATATAAATAAAAGATTTTAGGGTTTCTCAATGGAGACTTAACTGTCCATTCTGTTTAAGCACACGAGCTGCACTGTGCGAAAGACTCGAACCCTAGAAGCCCACGAAAGCCATTCCGCCCGCTGCAGATCCCGTCACCGCTGCTCAGTCTTATTCCTGCGAGTGTCGTCGTGGCCTCTCCTGTAACGGGCCTAGTAGTCCGTGGAGACGCTGACCTTCCTCTCCCGACCTTGATCTTGTGCGACAAGATTCTACGGGTTCTCTCGTTCGCGTGGACTTCATGTAGAGGTGCGGACAATATTCTGCACTCGAAACTCCAGCTGTTGTCGTTCGTTGGAATCATTTAAAGCACCTCGGTTGAGTATAGACTCAATCCCTCAAAGGTAATTTTATTTCACCGCATTTACTTCTTGATTAATGTTCATTTCTAGATCCGAACTCTTTTGAGTTTTCTTATTTCTTATTTTCACTGCGTGCATAAGTGTTGTGTCATCCTAACAAAACCCAACAGTGGTATCAGAGGGAGGTTGATGCGATGATCATTATTTCAGACGTTAAATCCATTGTATGTAGATTTGGAAATTTTAGAAGTGTTCTAAGATGTCTAGATCTATTCCTGGAACATCAAATATTGATGGATTTTATGTGGAATCGGTGGTAGCTTTTCCAAAATTGGTCGGGGCGTTTCCCACCGTCAGGGGCGCTGCCCCTTGGACCTCGTTAGGGGCTCTGCCCCTAAGACCCTGCCAGGGGCGCAGCCCCTTGGAAACCCGTCAGGAGGGCATGTGATTTCGTTCTGATATCTTTATTACTCTTTAATGGTAACTGTCACTCTTGTTGGTTTGTGAAACCAAGTATGTCTTAGATTTTAAATCTCACATAGAGAGACGAGCTTGTCTACTGTGTAAGTGGAGTTGGTGTTGCTCGTGTCCAGTGCATGTAAATCTAAAGTTATAGAAGGGTTCTAGATGTTCAGATTTAGCTCAGTTCATCAAGTGTTGGTGATTTCCTTGTGCACATTTGGGATGCATTTAGATTATGATTGTTGTTGAATTTATTTTGTGAATATGTATATTGATTAATTGTTAACCATGATTAAGTGTTAATCAACTGTTTAAAAATCCCTTAAATAATATTAAGTATTCAGATGCCTTTCGATGAATGACACTCTTCCTACCTTGATCGATGAAGTGTGAGCTTGCCAAAACAAGGTGCATTAATCAATCTTGGTTAGGGTGTGAGCGGATAATTGTGATAACTCACTGTCGACATTGGGTCAAACTTAACTGGGTGATCTCAAAGGTTGAGTGCCCAGAGGCATAGGGTTGGCATGCACCATATGATGGATGCAAATAAAGAGTTATTCACCAGCCATACACGAGTTGCATTGTGATGCAATTGGCAAGCATTGTCTACCTAAATAGCTGCATTATTAGGAAGGCGAGCTAGGCCCTTCTAGCAGCGATGGGAGAGAGAGGGAGAGGAGTGGGAGGATCGGGTCGGTCCTTCCGGCGGCGACGGGAGAGGGGCACTTCGGGCTCTACCCCTCCTTCCAGCGGCGACGGGAGCGACGCTCGGGAGATAGGGAGGCAGGCTGCTCGGGTGCTGCGCGTGAGGGAGAAACCGAGAAAAGGAGAGATCGGGAGAGGGGGAGAGATTCGGGAAAGAGGCGGTTAGGAAGAAAATGTGACTCAGCTATCAAACTCCGAGAAAATGAGATTCGGGAATACAATAAAAATTAATCCCAAACTTTTCTAGAGATTGTGACTCAGCTATCAAACTCCTCATAAATTGTGGAGATGTTTTGGCTAAGTGGGCATTTCTCTAATAATTTAAATGAAAAATTATAACATATTTTTTTGTTGTCGGTCACCCAGTTTTTCCCTGGTCCATAAAATTGGATCGTCTTAGCTCAGAATAGAGTGCGCAAATAGTCAAAAAAACATTAGCAAATGACAAAAGACTTTTTTTGATTTGGAAAACCCAGAAAAAGTGAAAAATCATGAGGTCGAATATGTATCAGGCCAAAATCCAATATTTTGTTGGAGTTTATAAGAACAGAGACAATTCTTTGGAGGGTGAGAGACCACTTCATTGTTATAAGTGCAAACTACAAAAACAATAGAGAAAAAACTAAGTCCTTGGAGCCCGGGTGGAAGCACTCCGGTGGTGAAAATCTCTAAGTCCACAGAGCCTAGGTGGGCATTCTAATGGTGAAAATCTCAAAGTTCTCGGATCCTTGTTGAAAGCGCTCATGTTGGGGTCGGAGCCTTGATGATAACGCTCATTCGGAGAAGAAAAAGTCACGTTCTTGAAGTCTTGAGACGTCTTCGTGCTAACGAATGGTCTAAGTCTGACATTCTCGCCAGAAACCTTAGTTCTTTTTTCTTTTGGAGTACCTTGTCTTCAAATGAAGGCATGAGGTCCTTTTTATAGTTTTCGGGAGGGATATGTTGGTAATTATGTTGGAACAGAATTTGTGCTAGTGAATGGTGTTGCTCTGTTTCGGTCACCCAGATCATCAATTTTAGCAAAATGATGAAAGTATCCCTCGGGCTGTCCGGGCAGGGCGCCTGACGACGGCGGTGGCTGGTGATGGCCAGAGGCGACGACGGAGACCAGAGGAAGCGGGTAGCCGCCGCGCGTGCAGTGCGGGCACGCACAATGGGGAGCACATGCAAACTATATGCGCGCGAGCCGACCGTGAGCGCGATGGCTGGTCGCACGGTCGTGGGCTAGCCGCACGCGCGTCAATGCGCCGCTCGCGCGTGCATGCCTCTTGTACGGGTGCGTGTTTAGTTGTGCCCTCTTCTCGAGTATTTTCGTGAATTTAGGGGGAGCGCAACTTTCTGCATGCATGATACTTGTTCAATCGGGTTGGTTTTGCTCCACATGCATTTTGATCGAATTCTTACCGGTTTGACTTGGCAAGCTCTTGATGGAACCTCATCAAATACCCCCAAATTTTCGTGAGTCGTGATCCTCGAAGCAGCGGGCCCAAAAATTTCTAAGCTTAGTCACCTCGCATTGGGACTGGATGCTTATACATTGCAATTATGGGCTATGTGATGTTGGGGGCGTGTTGGCATGAGATGTCCTCTCGCTTTGCGTGCATTGTGTTGTCACTGAAGCTGGCCATTCTTCGCGTTCCTACTCATTTAGGCATACCAATGAGGCATTATGCGCTGTTTTGAGAAATTATCGTTGGGCGTCTGTACCAGCGGTGGATCTTTGGATATTATACAAAGGGATATTCTGACCCCTTTACCTCAATGTCATGGAAGGGCTTGGAGGCCTGTTTCGTTGGAGGTGGCGATGAACTATTGTTTGTTCGTACTTTAGGAGGACCGGGGCCCGTCCGGGTAGAGGTGGTGAAGAACTTTTGTTCATTCATGCCTTAGGAGGAACATAGTCTATCAGAGTGGAGGTGGCAAAGAACCTTTGTTCATTCGTGTTTCAGGAGGATTGGGGACCGTCCGGGTGGAAGTGGCGAAGAATCAGTGTTCATTCGCGCCTCAAGAGGACCGGGGCCCGTGTAACGCCCCGAAAATCGTAAACAAACCGGTCGCGTCCTAAGGAATTTTTGGTGCCTAAATAGGGGCACACGACCCGGGACACTGGCGTGTCCAAGGCCGTGTCCTTCTGTGTTGACCGGGCTGTGTCTAGTAAAGAACACGGCAGGAAACACGGTTTTGGAGCAGTATCGACACATGCGTGTCAGGGGTGACACAGGCGTGTACTTACCCGTGTCACCACCCGTGTCCTTCTCGGGTTGAAAACCTGGGGTGTGTTGCCAGGAGTGCACGGCCGGGTTACACGAGCGTGTACTGATCGACACGGGCGTGTCCCATTTGACACGACATGTCCTTGCCCGTGTCCACCAAACGACGTGACGGTTGGTGTGGCGGTTATCTGTGATACGCCCCAAGGTCACGGGCGTGTCGGGACCCGACACAGGCGTGTCAGGTTGAGACACGGGCGTGTCTCACCCCGTGTCTTTTTCTGTACTCGACGATCATGCCTGGATCGGGGCTCACGGCTTGGAACACGGCCGTGTGCAAGGCCGTGTTCGGCCCAGGATTGAGAGATTTCAAGCAAATCCGAGCCGTTCATTTTCTTTAAACAAGATCTGACGGCCCAGATGTGTTTCTGCTTTAATAAGGCCGGAATAGAGGATTAATTCCTCATTATCTCTTAAGCATTCTCTTTTTTAAGGAGTTAGAGAGAGGAAAGACCGTTTAAGAAGGAAGAGGAGGAATCCGTCGCCGGCGGAGCATCGGAGCACCGAGTCGAGAACAAAGACCGGATCCACGAGGAAAGTCCCCTTGCGATGCTTTCCATCCGGATAGATTTCCATGGCGCAAAAGCGAACTTCAAGGGTAACGATTCTCTACTTGAGAATGTGGAGCTCTCTTTCTTTCTGCGTGGGATACCCGCTCTCGCGAGTGTGCGGTGAGTGTGTGGTGTTCCATGGGGTAGATGTGAATAGTCCCCCTTGTGTTGCATATAGAGTCCGAAATCGAAGTACGGACATAGGCATTGTGTGTAAAGACTACCCGGACGTGTTGGTCTGGATCAGTGATGTTTCATATTGTATGGATTGCCGGAGAAGACTCTGTGCTATGTGTTTTTCAGGTTTCTACATGGTAGATTGCAGCAGGGATCCTTGGGGATTAACTCTAAGGCGCACCCGGAAAACTGAGCGGAAACGTAGTTCTGCTAACTTGGCGATCGGGGAGCCAGCCTTGTACATAACTGGGTTATGTGATGATTGGGAATGTATTAGGCTCCAGGAGAAGCTTGGCCTACGCGTACGTCTTAAAGTGACTAGGCGGAGTGAGCAACGGGCAAGTGGAAGCGGGCCTGGGCTATGCGGTTCGGTGCTAGAGGCCCAAAAGTGGAACTGGTCATTGGCATAGTCAGGAGTCTTAGACGGTGATCAGAAAGACTAAAATGCTCACGATGTTGCCATCCCGGAGAAGGTGGTGAAGCCACGGAATTGACCGGATTCACCGAAAATGTGTCCTGAGTGCACGAGGTGTTTGGTCATGCGAGCCTACACCTGTGGCGAAGTATGTTTGCACTTTGTTGTTTAGCTAGGCTAATGAAATGCAGGGAATTGAAGGAGCACCGCCGTCCCGAGTAAGGGGCGGGGTCGTTATAATTTGGTCAGCTTTAGCTGACCGTTGCTTTGTTTGCCACCGTGCGGTAGAATGTTGCTTGCAGGGGATGCGGAGCCAGGTACCAAATAGCGGACTGAAGCCCATGCTGCTGAACTGGCCCTCGAAGGCCAACGCGAATTGTTGTTTTACTTTTGCCATGTGTGGCCGACCTGCGAGCCGATGTATATAAAACATTACTTTGTTAAGTGATCTTGTAAGGCCATAAGACCAAGTACCTTCAGTGTATTTGTTATTTCATTCCTATGGTGGTAAGTGGACATTCATGATAGTTGTTATTCAATTATGGGTTCTTTCAAACTGTTTAAAAGCTTCCGCTAGAATGCTCTGAGTTAGGGCGAATAATGTAGTTTATTTTTGATATTCTTATGTAACCCTTCCGAATGTCCGTGGTATATGACATCGGGTTTTAGCTGGACCTTCTGTTATATGTCATACGACGGATGGGGGTGTTACAACCCGTCCTGATGGAGGTGGCGAAAAGCTTTGTTCGTTCGTGCCTTAGGAGGACCGGGGTCCATTTGGGTGGAGGTGACGAAGAACCTTTGTTCGTTCGCGCCTTAGGACCGGGGTCCGTCCGGGTGGAGGTGACAAAGAACCTTTGTTCATCACGCCTTAGGAGGACCGAGGTCCGTCCAGGTGGATGTGGAGAAAAATCTTTTTTTATTCGTGCCTCGGGAAGACCGGGGTTCATCCGGGTGAAAGTGCAGATGAACGTTTGTCCAACTCGCCTGAAAGGTGCAGACGGACCTTTGTCTGCCTCACCTGGGAGGTGTAGAAGGGCTTGCCCGTCCGGATATCGTCTGAGCGGTGGTGCAGGAAGGGCATTCCCCGATAACACCTAAGAGGTGTCGAAGGGCTTTCGTCAATCTCGCCTAGGAGGTGCAGAAGATCTTTTGTCGATCATGCTTAAGCTCTTCAACGACCGTTATGTTAAGATGGATCACAATTTATTGTATTGATGTTGGACAAAGATATATGAGCAGGTCGATCTGGCTGCACAACTTGTTGTTGATTATTGGTAAAGAGGTGTGGGTTTTATGCGTTCCAAGTCCGGGGGGTGTTTTCTCGTCTGGAGCCTTTTGCTTGTAGGTCTCAGGTTTTACCACTGCAGTAACGACAAAAGGTCCTTCCCAAGTCAAAGAGATCTTGTTCTTTTGAGGGCCCTTCTTTATTGTTTTGAGGTTTCAGAGAATAAGGTCCTCGATACTTAAGGGTCTTGACTTCACCCTCCTGTCGTAGAAGCGAGCCATACAGCCCTGTACGCGGAGATCCTTTGAGCTGCTTTGTCTTTGTCTTCTTGGACCAAGTCAAAGTTTCCCCGCAGGAGGGCTTCATTTTTCGCCGGGTCGAAAACTTGGACTCGGGTACTTGGGATTCCGATATCCACTGGTACGATGGCTTCCGATCTGTAGCAAATATTGAAGGGTGTCTCCTCGGTTAGAGTTCTTGTTGTCATTCTATAGTCCCATAAAACATTGGGAAGAGCGTCCACCTACTGCATAAATGAGGTTAATTACAATATTATCTCGAGAAAAGAATAAGAAATATCTGCATTATTGAAGTCGGGAAAATTCCCTACTCCAAATATTCAGATCAATGCAGCCTAAGGTTACTTGTTTTGTGATTCGGTCGCCACAGCTCGGATAGCACAAGAGCAGGAAAGATAAATGTCTATAATCACACCTCAGGTGCCTCAGTAGGGAGTTCCCAGCACGTGCCTGAAAGTTTGGAAGAAACTTCCCCTCCCCAACTAAAAGGCTATGCGAGGTACGAGAAAGGCACGAACTTGGCGAGTATCCAACTTAGGGGGATCACAACATCTTCCAAAGTTTCATTCCTGGTACTTCTGTGGATCTATTTATAGACAAATCTTGTTGGGGGGTATGTATGTGAGAATACTCAGCCCTGCGAGGTTGTTACTCGCTCATACTAGCGAGGTACAAGAGTTACTCGACCAAGCTCGCTCAAGCTCGCCTATGTTCGTGGCGAGGCCTGCGAATAGACGTCTATTTTGACATTTCTGATCTTAACGAATTACGGGTTATACACGCACCAATCACAACGAATCTTTGGGTCCAATCAGAAAGGTACTCGTAACTAATACCACAAACGAATAATAATTTGTACCTCGCGACCACCATCATGTTCGAAGTCTATGGCATTCGTTATAATTGAATTTGAATTTTTTCAAGCTTGTTGCTTCGCGCATCACAACAAACAAAAATTGTGGGCACTTAATGGGGTCCCCCCCCCCAAAAAAAATATGAGTCAAAGCGAGCCAAAGAACTCAATCGAGTCGACCGGACCGAGCGAACAATGCAGGTAGACCACACTAGACCGAAAGGCCGTTAAGCCGCCCAAAGGGGGATCAAACAAAGCACTCAACACGCTTGCACCCCCACATAAAGGCACTACACACAACCTGCCCACATGCGCGACCAGCCCCCGCCCCGTGACCACGGTCAGCAGGTGCGCGACCACGACCATCGGGTGCGCGCGCGCGGCGGCCGATAAGTGCCCGCCCGAGGCTGGCGGTCGCGAGTGGCCCAATCGCACATACATTGACAGGGCCTGCGTGCGCATTGTAGGGGCTCCGCTGCCTCCGATCGCGGTTGCCGCTTCTGAATGCCTCCACAGCTTCTGGATGCCACCGCCTCTTCTGGCTGCCACAGTCGTCGGGTAACTTGGTCGGGCCGCCCGAACCGCCCAAGGGGGCATGTTTGTCATTGACGAAAAATCAATGATCCAGGTGACTGGAACAGAGCAATGTTATTCGTCAATTCAAGATCAGGCCAGACACAATATATTCAAGTCTTTTCAAGAAAGCTATAAAGGGCATACATTCCTTCATTTGAAGACAAACAACAAGTAAAACTAGAGAGAGTTTTGAGGTTTTCCGGCGAGTGCGTGTGACTTAGATCGTTTCTTCGCTCTGGATTTTCTTCGTTCGCTCTCAAATTTGCTCGCGAAAACACTTTAGCAAGCACATGAGAAAATATAGAAGAACGCTCTCATGGACGCTCCAACTTCGTAGACTTAGTTTTTCTCTTCCCTCTTTGCCTTCGACTCTTCGAGGCTTGTAGACAGAGAGATGGCTTGTCACCCTCCATGAATCTCAACTCTTGTAATAGCAAAGGAGCTTGACAATTTCGGCATGACACAGATCCAGCCACGTGATTTTTTACCTTGTTCGGATTGTCACGCTAAAACGTCTTGCTTGTCATTGCTGTTGGATTTCTTTGGACTGTTTGAGCACTCTGCTCACTCTCGAGCTAAGGCGGGCTGATTCTCTGGACCGGGAGAAAATGGAGCGACCCGCAACAACTATGTATTCAAATGCTATATTTTTTCTTTAATTTCATCATTTTTTATGTTTTCCCGGATTAAAAGTCGCGATCATTTTTTTTGAGAAATGAATATTTTTTTTTAAATTTAGCTAGTTTTAATACTATGCATTAAAGTTAAAAAAAATTAAAATATGATATGAAAAGAAGATAAAAATATTTTACTTAAAAATTACAGTGATTAATGATTGAGAGTACTTCCAGTTCCACCCAAACATACTGTCTAATACAATTTCCCTTCTTTATTATCTATATTATAGGTAAAGATATCCCCTTATTATGTAATCCGATCAACAAAAAATTCTAGATCTTTAGATCCATCATATTTTAATATGAGTCGCCTTATTAAAGAATAAGGTTGACTGCCAATGACTTCTCACAGAAACCCCGGCCTCACGACCTCCAAGGGAAAAAAATCTCGATCGCCCCACTTGCTCACGCTTTGGAGTTGTCAGCGGGGGAGTCATCAACGGCTTGCCCGGAGCCCATCAACGGGTTTGCAGGACACCAACGAATCCGCAGGGGTAGTCTTGCGGAGCTCCAGTAGGGCCACCGCCTTCGACAGGGCCACAACCGACGGTGGCCATGACTGAGCTCTGCCAGACTACCCCTAGAGAGTTCACCGGGACCCGACGAACCTATCGATGGGCTCCGAGTAGACCGCCTCCGACAGAGCAAATGTGCATTGCATTTAATTTTTTATATTAAAATTTTCTAAAAAAAATAAAACTTAAAAATAGTTTAATAATTAAAATAATCAAAAAATAAATAAATGCAAACCTGTGGGTGGGTGTTTTTTTTACTTTAAAAAAAGGTGATTGTTATTACTTATTAGCACTACAGTTTTAGCTAGTCGCATCACGTTTTTTCCTAATTTCTCGCGCCTTTTTGAAATATGTCTTGTACATGCATTTTTAGGGAAAGTTTTATACACGAAAGTTGTAGTCTCGACGAGGTTGCAACGACGAGATCTGCAACTTTCGTGTTGAACGCTTTTCCTAAAAATGCATGTACAAGACGTATTTCTAAAAGGTCGAAATTTGGGTGTATTTCCAAACTACGTCTTGTACATGCATTTTTAGGAAAAGTGTTCGACACCAAAGTTGTAGATCTCGTCGAGTTCTACAACTTTCGTGTTAAACACTTTCCCTAAAAATACATGTAAAAAAATTATTTTCAAAATACATGAAAAATTAGGAGAAAACGTAGTGCGATTAGCGAAAATTATATTGTTGAAAACAAGCAACTAAAAAAAATTCCAAAAAATATTAATTTACGTAATAAAAAAATAAAAATATAATTTTAAAGATAAAACAAAATAATTTTAATTAAAGCCGTCCCGTCATGAACAGTGAAGCCCGTCACAACCAGAATACCGTTGCATGGGGCACCAGAACCTCCATGCACTGCCACTATTTTAATTAAAGCCGTCCCGTCTTGTACACGCATTTTTAGGGAAAGTTTTATACACGAAAGTTGTAGTCTCGACGAGATTGCAACGGCGAGATCTGCAACTTTCATGTTGAACGCTTTTCCTAAAAATGCATGTACAAGACGTATTTCTAAAAGGGCGAAATTTGGGTGTATTTCCAAACTACGTCTTGTACATGCATTTTTAAGAAAAGTGTTCGACACCAAAGTTGTAGATCTCGTCGAGTTTTACAACTTTCGTGTTAAACACTTTCCCTAAAAATACATGTAAAAAAATTATTTTCAAAATACATGAAAAATTAGGAGAAAACGTAGTGCGATTAGCGAAAATTATACTGTTGATAACAAGCAACTTAAAAAAATTCCAAAAAATATTAATTTACGTAATAAAAAAATAAAAAGATAATTTTAAAGATAAAACAAAATAATTTTAATTAAAGCCGTCCCATCATGAACAGTGAAGCCTGTCACAACGAGAATACTGTTGCATGGGGCACCGGAACCTCCATGCACTGCCACTAGTTGACTTATATACATATATGGATATTAGCTAAACTTTAACTAATAGAATTTATTATTAATAATTTAAAATTCATAAAGCGGTAAAAAGTCCAATTAATTTTAACTACAGAAACAAAATCGTCATTAATTAAGTCACTATTAATCGGTAATCAATTTAAGGCGCATCCTAAATTCATAAGGTCATTGTTATCACTTATCCGCACTCAATTTTAGGAGTTTTTTCTATAATCGCAAAACAATTTTGACTATCCGCACTCTATTTTTTTTCCTCTTATCTAACATCATTTTTGCCAGTCTTGTTCAATTTTTGCTGTGATGAAATGAGAGTTTGATTATAGTGTGGAAAACATTAATATGACAATGAGTACCGAATTCCTAACTAGATGGGGTCCCCTTAAAAGCGTTATCCGCACCCCATGCATGGGGTGCGGATATCCGAACCTCCGCCTACGTAACCACCTGAGGTGTAACTGCCGTGGCAACCGCCGCCGCGTCAATCGCCGCCGCGCCAATCGCCGCCGCGCCAACCATCATCGCCACCGTTGCGCCAATCATCATCGCCATCGCCTCACCGAAAATGTCATCGCCGCCGCCTCCCCAACCGTCATCGCCGCCGCCTCCCCAACCGCCGTCGAGCCTTGTTATAGATGTTTGTATGGATGAGAATTCTATATGCAATAATCATGTTCTCTCTTTCTTATTGGATGAAGTTGTTGTGAAATATTGATGCAAGTAAAGATTTAAAGTGTATCAATTTGCAGATATTAAAAAATTGATTTGCGAATGTAATTTTAACAAAATTACTATGCGGATATAAAAAATTTAGGAATAATCAAAATTATAGTGTTTGGATAGCAATCATCATTCATGATCAGCTGCAATTTAACTATTTAACCCAAAAATTGTCCAATTTGATGTGAGACATTTCACGTGTCCGCATCAAATCCAGAAGCATTTTTTGATACACTGACATTATATTAAATAAAAAATAGTGGAGAAAAGGATGAGAGGTGTAGTTAAAATAGTTTAAAAAGAGGGTTAATAGTAGGTTGGTTTTGGCTTTCTGCGGGTGATAAATATCAATTAAAATTTGAGCGCGGATATTTGGTGACCCATAATAGATATTTGCAGATCAATAATTTAAAAATATAAATAAATTTTAACCTAATATAATCCTCTAATTGCAGCCCCCTGAGCCTGAAAACAACGTCGCTCGTTCTGCCCTAAAAAGTGATTCCACGCTGCGACTCCCAAATCGCTGTCGTCGCAGCCGCCTGGAATACTCGAAACATTTGTCGAAGCTCCGCCCAACACTTCCATGCCGCCGGCCAGTTCACTCAACTCTTCGGTATTTCCTGTCTCTCCCAAGTTTCTCTTTGACGGCCGATCAAAGATTGTTCTTTGCTAGTTGTCAAGCTTTGTCGTGGTTGTTGGATTTGGGTTATATTACTGCTGCCCCGATGCATATTTGATTGTTCGAGTTTTTTTGGGGTAGCGTTCATTTTGAAGAATGATGTGTTTGTATATTACTTTTTATCAATTAGTACAAGGAAAAAAATAAAGAAAATTAATTTAAAATTTGTTTAAAAATGGCAGCAAAAATAATTATTGGGATTGCAAATAGCTATTTAGTGGTTGCAAATATTCAATGAATACACATATCAATTAAGGGCCTGCAAATATCAACGCCGTAAAATTTTCTTTTTCCTAAGATAAATGCAGGCCCACTGAGTTTTCGTGTGATATCCTCATCCCTCGCATATTACATGACCTCTTTCATATCCCTTTGTCGGCTCAGACGACTACTCCCCTGCTTTGAATGTTTCTGTGATAGACCCTCCATCCGATTATCCCAATGGCTATAAAAATCGTGTCTCTTCTATCTCCTACCTTTGATGACGATTTCTGTACCTTCTCCACAAAATTAATGCAGTAAATGTGATGTCCCATCAACAAATACGGACGACAACATGTGGAAAGTCAACGGGGAATATTGCAGCGATGATTCCGTTGGAGAAGAATGGGGTCAACATTTGTTCTCAGTTCGACGATTATCTCCGACACCCAGCACCACCGGAGTCGGAGGAGCCCTATAGTCGTTGCCTACGAAATTGATTTCAGCAACACCGGATCTAGCAGAGAGATCCTTTGGATGCAGAACTTTATGGGCATCTGCATTCAGATCCCAAGATGTTCTTGTCAGAGGCGGTGAATTGCTAAAACGAACCAGGAAGGGTAAATTCATTGAACACTACTTGTACACTTTTTTTTGCTCTTCTTATCCTTCAAATTTTTCTCATTTTGGGGGCTTTTGTTTTAGGCTCTCTTCACCTGAAGATTTCCTCCCGCTTCAACTTTACTTGCTTTCCTCCCGCTTTAGTTTTACAGCTTATTTTCCTTAAGGTTCTTGTTTGTT